>JAWWEU010000160.1:2182527-2196280 GCA_035583155.1 Acropternis orthonyx
GGACCTTCTGGCTCTCTGCAACTCCCTGCCAGGAGGGGAGAGCTGGGGGGGGGGCTCGGGCTCTGCTCCCAGGGAACAGGGACAGGAGGGGAGGGAACGGCCTCAATCTGTGCCAGAAGAGGTTTAGATTGGATCCTAGGGGGAGTTTCTACACTGAAAAGGTGTGGCCAGGCATTGGAATAGGCTGTCCAGGGCAGCTGTGAAGTCCCCATCCCTGGAGGGATGGAAAAGATGTGGCACTCGGAGACAGTTCAGTGGAGGGCTCGGCCGTACTGGAGGAATGGCGGGACTTGATCTACTTAGAATTCTTTCCCAGCCTAAACAATTCGGTAATTCCATGACCCTAAGCCAGTGGATAAAGCAAAATGTGGTGGGCATGACCCCCTCCTGCTGCCTGGCCACCACAGAGAGGTCTGGCTTGCCCCTTCACACTCCAGTGAGGGAGACTTGGCACTCCATTAGGAGAAGCAGTGGCTCTGCATCCAGCCAGATGTTCTGCACCACAGCACCCCGGACCTGCTGTACCAAACCCAAAGGGCTTGAGCACCTGAGTGGCTTCACCCCTTTGCCACCCCGGGGTTGGCTGGGTGGAATCTTGGCTTTATTCCGCCTGTCCCAGAGCAGCTCAGACCGCTGGGTGGGAAAGGGGCGGGGGAAAAAATTCCATTTGCACACAGGGAAGGGATGGGTGGAGACATCCTCCCCAGTCACACACACCACTCACCTACTGGGTTGGGAAGCACAAGCCCAACTTTGCCAGGAAAGCTCCTGGAAAGACGTAGGTAAGGCGGTGGCTTCCGTGCCTGTGTTGAGCACCCTGGCTGAGGGAAAGGAGGGGCAGCTGCTCCTAAAGGTTGGATCACGTTGGCTTTTCCATTTGGGTGATCTACAACCATATGGTGCATTCCGAACAGGAGGGTTCCTTCTCCTCCAAACCAAGAAATGAAATGAAAAAATATGAGATTAAATGAGAAGCAGAGGGGAGTTTTGCATCTCTTTAATGATGACCTTTTTCCAGCTTGCTTTTTTTTTTTTCTGGAATGCCAGGAAGAAAACTTACTTCTATTTTAAAAGAAAAACTGGGTTTCTCATATGTTCCCATGATTCCTGATATGCTGGCACTTTAAATTAATCACTGCAAAGAGCCACCACAAAAATAGCAATACCAGAACTGAATATCCTCTGGGCAAATGTTGCAAATGCCTGATGCGCTCATGTTTTTAAAAAAAAAACATTTTTAAAAAAAAAATAATTCTTTTCCTTGGCACTTCTCCTCTGGCTCATCTTAAGCAAATCATCGAACAAAGGAGAATTTCCCAGGCCTGGACTGAGGTTGGTCAGTGGGGCAGATCAAAGCAGCAAGTTCACAGGTAATTGTTTAAGTGTGAACTCAATACAAGAAGATTAAATCTGAGCTACCTTCTCTGCCAGGGTCCATTTTCCCTTGGAGTGATGTGTCACACAAAGTTTCACCGCTCGGGGAGGCAAAGGTTTGAAATGCTCCAAAACCTGGCAATCCTGGTGTGTCCACTGCCTCTTTCCAGGGCTCATCCCACCCTCACTGAATCCTGGAATGTTTAGGAAGGGGAAGAAAACCCCTCGTGGTCAATGTCACCAGGTGCTGCCAATCTGCACAGCTCATTTGTTGAGCAAAACAAACCCAAGAACGAATTTTGCAGCGGTGAATGATTTCCAATACCTGGTTTACCCGAGGACGTGGCGGGTCACAGCATGTTCAGGAGCAGTTTTCCAGAGGTGAGAGAAGCTCAATTCACTTAGCAAGCTATTTGCATGGAATTATGTGCCAGGCAAAGTTTGGCAGTGGGGTTTTATCTGCATGACCTGAAGTTGTCCTGGATTCAGCAGGATTTGTCCTTTTCTCCCTGGGGTGAATCGAGAGCAAGAAATCCCATAGTGGTCCTTGACCAGGTGGAGATGTTTTGACATGTGTTCCCATGGCTTGGGAATGCTGTCAGAAGATAAATGACTCCTTGCAGAACCATTTAGGTTGGAAAAGCCCTCTGACTCCAACCATTCCCGTAACACTGCCAAGCCCACACCTAACCCATGTCCCCAAGTGCCACATCCACACCTCTTTTAAATGCCTCTAGAGATGGCGATTCCACCACTTCCCATGGAATGGAGGGTTTGGGAGTGACAGATTGCTTCCTCTGGGATGCCAAGAGGTTGCCTGGGCTCCAGAAGAGACTGGACAAGGTCATGGATAAGGCTCCACTTAGACTGTTAAATACACAGAAGGTGTTTTGATGTCAGGTGTTCCCCAAGGAAAGCGACTGAATTGAGCTGATCATGGAATCGCCTCCTCTTGTCTTGACAAGGGACACTGAGCAGCAATAACCAGGGTTTTAGGAAAGAGAAGACCCATAATTTTATGTCCCATCAGAGGGCAGGGAGGAATCCTTCAATTCATGATTTGGCTTACAACAAATGCTCCTGTTTCTTGGGATGAATGTCCCCTTCCCTGCCTGCCCCTGCCCACCTGTGCAGCCCAGCTCTGCCCACTGCTTTTGTGACTGGAATTAACTGGTTTACAGGAATTCTTACTCACCATTAACTGGACCTGGAAGCTGGGTGGGAAGCTGGGCTTCCCAACTGGCACATCTCCTCTTGCTCTCCTTCCAGCCCGCTGCTTTCTCTCCACCTTGCCTGTGAGCCACTGGGATGACTCCTGAAGGAGGATTTGGCAGAATCACTGTCCCTACAAGTGTTCAAAGAAAGGTGCAGATGTGACGTTTAGGGACATGGTTTAGTGCTGGACCTGGCAGAGCTGCATTAGTGGTAGGACTCAAGGCCTTAGAGACCTTTTCCAACCTTAATGATTCTACGATGGGCAGTTAAGGTGGTGGGACTCAGCTCAGGTACTCATGCCAAAAACGAGCAGGCAGCTTCTGGGAAGGTATGGAGGATTTTCAGCCCCTCAAAATATTAAGGGTTATCAAGGAATGTTAAAGTTTTAGCTTGAACTTGCTGAAATTACATAATAACTTCAGATATTCTCCGTATTGTAAGGTGTTATGTCATACAATGAAGCTTCTCCTAACCCCCATGGCCCAACAATGCTTGCACTCAGCAGTGGCCTGCTGAAGGAGCATTTCTCCACCAAAAGTGGCAGGAGCTGGGAGTTTGGGCTCCATCTCTGCAGGACTGGGTCTTGCACAGGTTCCTGCTCACCCAGACATCCATTTATCTACCTGCTCCTGCTGCCTTTTCAGTGCTCGGGTGCTCACACAGCTTGTTTCCCCCAGCTTTACGCACACGTTTTTCTATCAGCGCTGACAGACCTGCCCAAGGGATAGGAGAAGTTTAGCAGGATTCACAGCTCCCCTTCACCCTCCCTGTGCTTTCACTTCTCCCTCCCTCCCTCCCTCCCTCCCTCCCGAGTGGTTTCAGCTCAGAACCAGGGAGAGAAAAATGTGCCTTGTGTAAGCCGTGACGGCTGATGACTGATGACATTTATCTTCCCTCCCGAGGAGGAGGGGAGCCAACTTCTGGCTGGTTTCACCTGGGCTGTCAGGTTTCTCGGGGCTGGGTTTAAGCCTGGGGGTGACACTTGCATTTTCACAGGCTGAGGCAGTGCTGTGCTGCCAGGTCTTCAACCAGGGGCTCCCCCAAATTCAGCCTTCCCCACCCTGAGTACAAACATCACGTGTAAGTGGCTGGAGGCCAGAGAGAGAGATTCAGGTCGAGGCTTTTCCACTAAAACAGATTCTATTTAACGAAGAAACCCTGTCCAGACCAATTTTTTTTTAATCTGCCCCTTCCTGGAAGATGTGACAGCATGTAGTTGGGAAGATGGATGGCACACAGGGTGTGAAGCACAGCATCCACTGCACAGGGCTGGAATTGAGAGGGAAGGAAAACCAGGTTCAGGGAGAGAGTATTGCTGGCAGGCACTGGTTTTTCCAAGCAGAGATATCTGCTGGGTGCTGAGGAGCTGCTGCTTCTCCCTCTGGCTGTCCAAAACCAGCCACAGAAGTGATGTGGGTCTTTTCTCAAGTACCTTCAGAGCTGCAAGGTCAGGATGCTCTGCTAGAGTGGAAAGTCCCCAAGGAGCATCCCTGGAGCAGAGCATCACAAGGTCTGCAGTGTGGTGTGACCTGCTTTGGGCCCAGGTGGAGAGCAGCACTTTTCCAGTGTCCCATGGGACCATCAAAGGTGGCATGACCTCTCCCCGCATCACTTGGCATCAGATAATGTTGGCTGGGGAGGGTTTAACAACCTGCAAGCACCAGGAATCAACTTCATTCCCAAGGGCAAGAGGGGAAAGGTAGGGAGGGTCCTTCTGCTCACTCCAAGCTGTGTCATGCTGGAGAAGGGACAGCAGCACATACCAAGGTAAAAGTCCCATCCCTGGACGTGTTCAAGGCCAGGTTGGAGGTGGCTTGGAGCAACCTGTCCTAGTGGAAGGTGTCCCTGCCCATGGCAGGGCTTGAAACTAAATGGTCTTTAAGGTCCCTTCCAAACCAAGCCATTCTGGGACTCTGTAAAAGCCTACAAGGAAATTTGACCCTTGAAGGAGTTTTTGAGTCCCTCCCTGCCCTGTGCCTATCTGCAAACTTCAACACCATTGCTCTGCACATTGAACATCTCTGGGAAGAAGATATTTGTGTGGGCTCACAGAGGGATGCAGTGAAGGCAGGGAGGAAAATCTGCTGGGTGTTACTAGGCAGAGAAATCACATCAGACTCCAGGATCCCCTGGAGAGGAAAACAGTTGGAGGTCAGGACAGCCTTTGTGGTAAGTACAGACATGTTCTTCAGCTGAACCAGAAAAGCCTTTCTTATGTCCTTACAGGCTCTTCCCTCCTGTGAAGTGCAGAGGCATTGGAAATATGCTTTTTTTTTGGTTTACTGGTAATGTGTTTTGTCACTCTAAACTCCCTCAATTGAATATTTAAATACCTCTGGCATTCTCCAAAATCTGTTTTCTGGCTGTCTCTGTTTCCCATTTCTGAGAGCACTGCAGATTTAAACCAAGCAAACCAACCAACCTTCCCCTGACTGATTTTTCTTGGAGGCTTTCACCTGGATAATTCCCTGCTGGCTTCCCATCAGTGGCTGTACCAACAGCCACCAGCAGTATTGATCAAGTACTGAGTCACTTGTGAGCCAGCACAGGCACTTGGAAAGGGGAAGAAAAATAAAGTCCTCTACAGAAAAATCTATCTAAGTACAAGAAAATAAGGAAAGAGAGGGCTAAAAGCATTGGTATTAAATGCAGTACAATCTGGCTTTACAGAGAGCCCTTTGGAGGTAGTTCCAAGTTGCCTCACATGAATTTAAAAACGACTCGAGGTAATAACTCGTTGAAAGAGCTGGTCTGTTTAGGGTTGGTTACTCTTTTTGTTTGTGGCATTAATGCAGTGCTAAAGGGCCTATTCATGCACCCGGTTGTGCTTGTGGGGGGAATATTAGTGCCAGACAAGGGGGTCCCACATGGAGGTGTAAGAGCAGAGTCACCAAGTGGATAGAGCCTGGACAAGAGGAGCTTTGGGGTGACCTCACTGGGGCCTTCCAGTGCCTGAAGGAGCCAACAAGAAAGGTGGAGAGAGACTATTTCCAAGGGCCTGGAGGGAGAGGACAAGGGGGAATGGCTTCCCACTGCCAGAGGGCAGGGATAGATGGGATATTGGGAAGGAATCCTTCCCTGTGAGGGTGGGCAGGCCCTGGCACAGGTTGCCCAGAGAAGCTGTGGCTGCCCCATCCCTGGGAGTGTCCAAGGCCAGGCTGGATGGGGTTTGGAGCAAGCTGGGCTAATGGAAAGCGTCCCTGCCCATGGCAAGGGGGTGGAACAAGATGATCTCCAACCTCCCTTCTAACTCAGGTCATTTTATGCTTCTATAACATCAGAACTGGTCATATCAGCTGTCTTGGTTATATTCCTCCCTGAAAATACACCTATATAGAAACAGTGGGGGAAAAAAAAGTACCGAATGGACCCTGATTTCACCCAGTTACAGCTTTTAGAGGTGAAGCTGGTGCAAGAAGCTCCCAGAACTGCCCTTTACCTCCTGCATCTTCCCACCCTCCATTAAGTTGCGTGAGTTTCTCTAAATTTGGGGTTGTGCTAGCGAAAAATTCACATGTGAAGGGTAAAACACATCCTTTAGAGAGAGGCTTCATAAAAAAATTCCCACTTTCCCTTGTTGGGCTCTCAGCATACCCCTGGCAAGCAGGTGACTGACCCCTGGGCAGAGACATTGGGAAGGGGCTACCACCAGGTGATGCTGAACAAGAACTGCTTCAGGCTGTCTGAAAGGAGGGATGCACTGCTGCAGGTGTGAGAAACAGGAGGGGCAGCAGCCAACACTGTAATTTTTGGCAGTGGTAGCTGCTTGGTTTTGTGCTCGCTCTTTTTTTTTAAAACAACAAAAAAAAAAATCCATATTTAATTCAGCTCTAGGGGTAACATAGCATGGAAATGAGAACACAATTGGTGAACTATTAAATATTGCCTTTCCATAATTCTGAGTGTGTTTATCTCCAATGCCTGCAGTTTTTCTCCTCTCAGTTCTCTTCCTGAAAGCATAATAGTGGCTTTCGTGGTTTTATTACCAAGTGCATCTGTTGCCACTTCTGTTCAAAGCTCCCAAACAAATGCATTTCCCCCAGATCACCAGTGCTACAAAAAACGAGGAGGCACCAGCTGAGTAGCTGTTTCCTACCTGTGCCCTTTGCTTGATGCGGGGCTGGTACCTCTGATGCTTTCCCTGGCATCCCCAGGGCTGGTGTTCAAACTCCGGGCAGGGAAAGTGATGTCCGGCTGCTGAGGGTCCAAAAGGTGGAGGTGAATGCCATGGCTGGAGCAAGCAAGATCAAATCTGTTTGGTTTTTTTCCCCTTTCATGCCTCTGACAGCAGTAGTTTCTGTGCTTTGCAAAGGCACTGCCATGGGTTGGTGTTTCCTGTGCAAGCAGGAGTGGGTGGCCAACACATCTTCCACATGGAATGCTGCAATGCTTGGTGAAGGGGCAGGGTGAGCTGCTCCCTCTTGCTGCTGCTCCACTGGCTCTATTACAGCAGTAATAATAAAAATAACAATAATTACATTTAGGCTTTGTGTGCCACTTCCAATTTTCAATGCAAAACATTCAGGAGAGGTCACTGGCGTTCGTTGTTCACCCACTGAGGTGGCAGCAAGCAGGTCAACATCTGCATGCCAGCTGTTTGGGGTTTTAATTTAAAAAAAAAAAAAAAAAAGAAAAGAAAAATAAATAAATTAAAGAGGAAAGTTTCCACACTGGTGCCTCCTATTTCTGAAGACCAAACCTCTGCGAGGTTGCCCGCAGTGGACTAAAATGCCACGCAATGGGTGCAGTCCACCGGAGGATTTGACCCAACACGGGCAACTCCACAACTGTCTACACCAAGCTCTTAAATCTCACATTTCTTCAGCTCCAACAGCAGCAAGATCAGCATTTCATTAGACAGAAATTGGGGTGGTGCTGACTATGGGCTCAGGTGGATTTTCTTTACATGTGCTGAGGTCCTCCTCCTTCTTCTGCTGCCCTTGATTCCACAGCAAACCCTCACTGCTTTCTCCTCGCGGTGCTTTCCTACAAGAAATAACAGCCTGGAGCTCTTCTCTGGCTTCACTGGAGTTTGAAGATCTTGCTTGGAGTTTGACGATCATTTTCATCGGCTGATTTTCCAAATTTGGGTGAGCCCCAGAACTGGGGGTGCTTTTCTCCTGTACAATAGTAATTGACCCGCAGCATCATCCTCTGCATGATCCAGAGCTACCCTGCGGAAACGGGACCTTCACAGTCTGCATTCCCTGTTTTTTAATATCCCAAAGCAAGTTTAGCCAGCTCCTCGGGTGGCAGAAATGTCAGACCTCCAGCCTGAGATCCTCTGTGGGCACCGGAGTCACATCACTCACAGCACAAACAAAAGGATGTGTGCAGGCAGTTATCAGATCTGGGCTCCTCGCTCCCATTTCTTGGAGCAGGAAGAACTATTTATTGTATCATTCTGCTGCTTCTAAACACAATCAAGCATTTCTTGGCATTTCATCAAAGATAAATAGCCTGATCCCTCTTCCATCAACGTGAAAGGAAAAATCCCCCTTGGCTTCTGCTGCTCCAGCATGAAAGCTCCCAGAATATCAGCTGACGGGTTTAAAGTTCTTCCCACCTTTTTTCCCCCCTGTATTCTTTCCCTGCCAGGAGACCAGGCTTCACATACAGACTCCCTCCTGGGGTTAACCCTTCCTTCCATCCTCTGGAGGATCATCTCTCCTGAACTGCTGTGCTTCTCTGCCTTGGTTGCAAAGGAGGAAGGAGCTGCTGTGTCTACCAGCACAGCCCTGAAATATTTAGGGTTTTGTGTGCTAAATCCAGAGCTGTGGAGCGACAGGAGAGAGCCTAATGGCCCTAATGGCATGGATGATGCCCTCCAAGGAGCATCATCACCACAGCCCAGGCAGAAAGTCATGGCATGAAGGCACCAGGGATGGCACTGCCATCAGGGTGAGGAGCATCGTGCATGTTGTTCCATCACCCCTCTTGTTCATTAGCTAAACAGGAGGTTTCAGTTTCAAGATCCATTAATCTGGGACTTTGCATCAACTCCAGAATGATGTCAAATAAAAAAAAACCCTCACAAAACGAAAAGCAAACAAAACTCCCCAAAACAAAACCAGGAGAGGGAGTGTTGATGCTGGCGTTTCATTCCCCTTTTAAAATTTGTAAGCGTGTGTGTTTAGTGCTCATGAAAAGGTCAAATCCAGAGCGGAGGGAACTGGTGCATCACCTACCAGAACTGCAGCTGGGTTTAGCAGCTCAGCGTGACATCACAACGGAGCAACACGGAAAGGGAAGAAACAAACCAAGGAGTGACCAACCCAGCATGGAAAGGAGAAGATGAAGGCCTGCCTGCCATGTCAGAGGGCATTAGGGGCAAAAGTGACACAGAAAATGGAGAGTTAAACATGCTGCAAGTTTGCAGCAAGGGCCATATTGGCTTAAAGGCTATTTCTGTCCTTGCCTTACACTACAAATAACCATCTGCTGGAGGACACGGAGCAGTGCCCTCCCTTCTCCACCCCTCTCAGGCCTGTGCCTCCTCTTATCCATGTCTTCCTTTAGCCTTCCTCTGAACAACCAAAATCAGCATCACCGTGGTTTCTACTTGTGGGTCTCAGTCCCCAGAGCCCTATTTTTCCCGTCCTCAGGGAAAGGGGAGAGGAGAAAAGCAAATTACCTGACCCAAGGTCATGTGGTGGATCCCCAAATCACGGTGCATCCTCGGCCCTTCGGTGCAGACAGGGGAGCTTCCAATAGAGGCACATTTCTGTCCCTTTTCTCCTCTGTGTCCCCCAGAAGCCTTGCTTGGTCCTGTCCCCTGCAGCCTTCTCAGTAGGCTGTCCCCCTGGGAACTGCCTATCTCTCCACAACCTCACCACTTCTCCAAATTTGCTTTCCCTCAACATTTCCAAGCACTCCAGGGAGCAGGACCTTGTATTTTTAGTGCTTGTGCCGTCAAGTGCCAAACAAATTCCCAGTGACATATTATCAATAGCCAGCGCTATTAAAAACTTCCCCAAACTCCAGAGAAAGCCAACCGAGTACAGAGCAAAAAGGAGTCAATTCTGAGTCGCTCCAGTCCCTGCCCCTCTTGTGTTTGAGTAGATGCTTCCATGGAGGCACGCAGGGGCCAGTGGTGGATGTCTGGATGTCCTGCTGGGTTTCATGGAAGACTTTGCCCTGGCAGTGAGCAAAGATTTGGGCAGGTGTGGTTGGGAGAGCAGCAAGGCTTGTGGTCAGCAGCAGGTTGGCCAGACTTGCTTTAGGCAGAGATAAAGCAAGGATCACTTTGCTCTGCAGGGATGGAGGAACTATTTGCTGTAAATCTGTCCCTCAGGGACACCCACTGCCTCAGGGAAGGGGAAGGCTGGGTGTCCCATTCCACTGCCACCCTCAGACCAGCATCCAGGGGTCTGGCTTGGCCAAGGAAGGGTGAATGTGCCTCTGCTGCTGGCTCAGCGCTGTCATTTGGACAGATTTAAGCAGTGTAATTGTATCTTCTGGAGCAGGTAATGCCACCTGATTACGAGTAGGGGAGGGGGGATTAGAAGCCAAGGCAAAGGCGGAGCTGTTTAACAGACCCATTAGAGGGCATTAGCCCATAACGACAGCACAGCACTGGCATTTTAAAGAGAGGCAGCACAGGCATAGCCTGAGCTGTAGGTGTGGGGTGTGCTGTGCCTCTCCATCTGCCACGCTGCTTCCTTAGGTGCTTCTTCCATCTCCCAGGGAGTGACCTGTGCATGGGCTCTCCAGCTTTGCTGGGTGCTGGAGGAGGCTGGAGCGGGTGGGAAGCCAGAGGGTGGCAAGGTGACTGTCCCCAGGGTGCATTCCTGGCTCACGGAGACATGCAGGAGTGGCTGCATTGCATTTATCTTGTGCAACCCCAAAACTTCCCTCCCACCCTGCCTCCTCCTTGCTTGATCCCTTGGGGTGACCTGTGCCACCACTGCCCCTGGATCCTGCTGCAGTGCCAAGAAGTGTCACTCTGGGAATGTCACCTGAGGAGCTGCTTCAGTTTCCCTGACTAATCCACCACCTGACACCTCTGACACCCAGGAGTCACCATCACTCACCAGGGTTGGAGCAGCAGGAAGGGACAGGGCTGGCTGCCCCCCCACTCCAGGAGCACCGGCATTGTGCTTCCCTGCTCTTCAGGGTGGTCAAGGATCATCAGCTTCTCCAATCAGTGAGGCAGATACACTTAAAAACAAAGAAATAAACATAAGCCAAACCACAGCTCTGGAAACAGGAGCCAGTTGGTGGGGGAGGATGATGTTCAAAGACTCCAGAGAAATGGAGACAGGAGTGGATGGGACACATACGGGATGGGGAGGGTGGCAAAAGGAACCCAAACAAAATTTCTTGTGGTCATGTGCATTTCAGTCCTGGTTCCTGACAAGAGGAAATTCCCCGCCCTGTGTGCACTCACCAGCAACTCTGCTTGGGGATACAGGGCAGGACTGCTCAAAGACCAACCAAGCCCACCACAGAGCTTGATGCTGCCTGAAAAAGAGCCTGGTTTAGACCTGGAGCAACCTTGGAGCCAGCCCTGCTTACTGGGGAATGCAGGAACAGAGTGGGCAAATACTTTCGAGCAGATGGATAATTCAGGGCAGAAACCCTCCCTCTGCACCCCAAGGAAGTCACAGGTCCAGCTAATTAGGTGATGCCTCCCTGTGGGATGCAGTTCTCCCTCCCAGGGGGCAGAGAGGGACCTTGCACAGGCAGCAACCTGGATGATGGATACAACCTGTTCCAGAATGTGTTTCTTTCTTGCTTTCTCACTTTTCTCTTTTCCTTCCCTGTCCTCCCTTCCACAACCTCCACTCCTTCTTTTCCCCACTAGGCATTTCCAGTTGGTAATTACAGGTGAAGTGGACAATGTCTATTTATTCTTAGGCTTGATGCACTGCCAGGCCTGCTGGAAGGAGGCAAGGAGGGATGGATGGATGGAGCAGGGATGGCTGTGTGGGCAGGGGGCACACTGTGGGTACCTGCCTCCCTGCACCCCTCTGGCACAGATGGGAGAGTAGATTCAGGGGAGGATGCCCAGCACATGCTTTTTGAGCATCCCTTCTCCCACACCCTGCATGTTTGGGAGCGCTGGCTGTGCTGGGACAGCGCCTACACCCGGGTTTGGGAGGACAGGCAGCATTTTGGGATACTTCACTGTAAAACCACAATCAGACAATCCAGACATGGCTGGTAGCTGACTATGGAGCAAGATCTGCCTTGTTTCAGGTGTGATTTCCTTCAGCATCCCACCGTGGGCAACAACACAACACCCCGAGCACTGTTCTTAACCCTGGGAATCCTGCAGCCTTTCCCCCTTCCCTTCGGTCTCCTCAGCACATTTTTCTCCCCCTTGCTCCATCCTTTCTGCTCATCTGAGCAGCTTTGCTAATAACCTGCTGAGTGTCAATTGATGGGAGGGAGGTGGGAGATGCTGCTGTGCGCAGGGAGAAGCTGGGAAGAGGGGTCCTGGAGGTGTGGGGAGCAGCCGAGCACCTTCTCACTCTGCAGGTGTTTTGTCAGACAGCCCTGCCTGCGATAGCCATGCATACCGTGCCACCGAAGATAAATCCTCCACTCAAAGGGAGGCAGGGAGGAAAAAGCAGAAAAGGGAAGAAGAAAACAATTAGAGTGACTTATGATTTAAGGGAAAGAAATTCAAAGTGTCTCTCTCTTCTCCTCCTGGGCAGCTGGAGAGTTTTATCCTCTTTCAGCACTCTTAGAGACACAACCCCCAAAATTTCTCTTGTTTGAAGGGGGTGGGAAGAGGACCAGCTCACTCTTGCAGCTCTCCCCTCAGGTGGCTGTCACCTGAGAGATGAAAGGCGGACATTTCACTTAACCCACGCTCAGCTGACCAAACTGATTAGTCAGGTTTTCAATCTCGATTCAGCAAAGTCGTCCCAAGGCTGGAGTTAACCCCTCCCCCGATGGGGCTGGGGCATCCTGCAGTCCCCGAGGGGCCACACCCGAGACTGCAGCCACAGCTGGAGAGGGGAGGAGAGGAGAGCAAACTGCACCCTCAAGGAGTATTTTGGCTACTTTAAAAAAAAATTAAAAATAGAAAATAAAGGCTAAAACCAAGGAACAGTGGAAGAGGGCTGAAGGCAACCATGTGGGCTGTAACGCTATGGGGTAGAATCAAGGAATAGTTTAGGTTGAAAGGGACCTTAAAGCTCATATCATACCACCCCCCTGCCATGGGCAGGGACACCTTCCACTAGCCCAGGTTGCTCCAAGCCTCATCCAACCTGGCCTTGGACACTCTCAGGCAGCCACAGCTTCTCTGCCCAACCTGTGCCAGGGCCTGAGCCCTCAGAACAGCCTCTCTTATGCCCTTGCTGCTCTGCAGACATGTAGAATAAAGCTGGTGGGGGAAGAGCATCAGGTCTGAGCAAGCCAAAACCCCATGCGTATCATTTAGGTGTGGTTGATACACACCCAGGCTCTGCAGAAACCCAAAGCATCCTTGCAGCACAGCCCAGAAGGCTGGACCATTCTGTAACTCCACAAAAATGATGTACCACGACCTGCTCCACTTGGAGACGAGGAAAGCAGCCCAAAATCCCTTTCTCCAGCTCAGAGGGCCTGGATTTGAGATGAACACACATCTCAGACCTGAAGACACCTCACATCTTGTTTTATCCTTCCTCCTCCCCCCTCTGCAGATGGTTTCATTGACATGAAAAAGCCCCCAAAAAGCAGGAAGGAGCCCCAACACAGGGCAGGTGCAGAGTCACAGCAAAGAACTTGGGAAGTACAAGCCCAGCTATTTCATCCAGCGAGCACTCGTTAGTAAAAGATATTGTTGCCTGCAGGGAGACAGTTTCTGGGTGATTGAATGTAGAACTGTTTGGAACAAATTCAATAAACCCCAGCGTGCCTTTTGCTTTTAAATATGCTGTTTTCTCTAAGCTGGCGTTTTTCGTGGACGGGCATTGATTGAGGCTGGGAGTTCACCAGGGAGGTTTTCCAAGGTGAGACACCGGGCACTGTGGGGAGCCAGGGGGGAGATGGTGACCCCCAGCCTGGCCTGTCCCACCTGGACACAGACATTTCAACACAGTCTTCTTCAACAAACACCGGAAAGGCTTTGGTTGTGCTCCAGCATGAAATTCAGCCTTGAAACTTGATGTCAGAACCTCCAAAAATTGCTGCAAAGCCTCTTTTTTTTTTTTTTTGGGGGGGGGGG
>JAWWEU010000160.1:2200606-2211508 GCA_035583155.1 Acropternis orthonyx
GAACGAGATGCTCTTTAAGGTCCCTTCCAATCCAAACCATCCTGTGATTCCCTGCCATCCCACTCCAGGAAACAGCCACAGCAACAGGAGCTGAAATCACGCAGGAACTCCACAGTTCAGCTCTCAAGCACCACTTCATTACTCTACATGAGAGGTTAAAAAAACAACCGCGTGCCTGCGAGGCAACGCTTTCTGCTCTTCTTGTACTCCCCTGAGCTTCACCTGGAAGGACACCCTGGGTGGCCAGGTGGGCTCCAACACTCCCCCCAAGTGAACTGCAGCAGGCTGAGTGCTCCTTCACAGAGAAGGTCCCCCCAAAATCCCAATTCCTGGGGGACCACTCACTCAACACAAACTGCCCTTTGCATTTACCAGCTTTCCAGCATTTGGGTTAAAGAAAATATATAACATTCTAACACCATTGTTCTAAAGGTTAATGTATTCCCAGCCACAACTCCGAGTCCAGGAACAATCATCTGGTGGCAAGAAAGTATTGAGTAGATGACCCAGGTCTTATCCAGCTCTATTTTTTATGCATGTGGGGCTCTTTTTTTTTTCCCATTTCTTTCCTTTTCCGGTTCAGCCATCCAAAGAAATATAAAACTAAAGCTAAACACAGCTGGGGTTTTATCCACATCACAGCCATTATACACACAGCATCAGCACATCTCGCAGCACCGAGGCTCCTCTGCTATTTTTCCCTTCCCCTATGAAGGGTTGCTGCAGTTCCTGCACTCAGGCCAAGATGCTTTCAGTAGGCATCTTTCCTGGCTTCCCATCAGGCATCTTTTGTGCCTTCCCAGCCATTCCCACATGCAGCTTTCATAAAGCAGGAGGCGGCTCTGAGCACTACAAGATAAGGAAATTCAAGCACCAGAGAAAAGCTGGTGCCTTTGACTGTATTAGCGGCTGATAAAAAGATGGGCTCTACCTGCCCCAAACCTTCTCCTATGCCACGAAAGAAAAGGTGCAGAAAGTACTTTAGCTCTTGATAGTAAAAGGAAAAAAAGAGAAGTTTAAGGGGGATAGTAAATACTGGCCTTAAATACAGCAGACCTAGAGCTCTTCCTGCAGATGACAAACAGCAAAGAGGAGCTCCCACCATCCCCGCAGCCCCCAGTTAACCCAGTGCTGCTCAGGGGGTCCCTTTTTATCCTCAGCAGCTGATTCCACTCAGTGAAATGGCCTTAGCAGGGACTGTGTCTCACCTGCTATTGCACCCTATCCCTATCCCTAACCCCATCCCACCCCGTCCTACTATCATGAGGCTGAGCAGCAAAGGAAGGTCAGAGACCCTCAGAGATGTCAGGAGTTTACAGCAGAGATGGATTTATTAAAGACAGTGCTCTGGGGAAATAGTTCCGCTTCTCTGTGGTCAAGGAAAAGGTTTCATTAGGCCTGGAACAGCACTTCTGGGGGTGTGGGAAATGTGCTGTACCCGTTTAATCCAGCAGGTTTTTAATGGCACATAACAGGAGTGTTATCAGTCTTCATTTTTAATTTGAAGCTCAGGTTTTAGTTTTCCTCCAACCCTGCTAATGCTGAGAAAAAAAGCAAACCCAGGGTGAATCCTCCCCTCCTGAGGAGCACAGAGGGATAGGGAATGGTGGCAGAGGACTTGGAACACCCTGGGGAAGACGGTCCAAGAGGAAGCACCAAGCCTCCTTGGAGAGGGTGTCACACAGTCCCAGGAGTTTCACACCATGAGATGAATTTTAGCAAAACATTACCCTCCTTTTCATGCTCTGGTTTGCCAGCCTTGACCTCATCACAGCCCACAGGAGTCAGAGCTGGTGTGGGCATCCAGCCTGGGCACAGCTGCATGCCAGGGCAGCAGAATGCAGGGATGAAAGTCACCCCCGTGCCAGACCCAACAAGCTCCTTGGGAGCCTGGAACGTGCCCTAATGTTGGCCTGAGCCCAAGGCTGAGTGACAACGGGAAACACAGAGACAGGCCATGCAACAAACCCAAAAGCAATTTAAAGAGAAGAAAGGCACAGCTGAGGGGGCTCAGATGAAATCCAGGCCATCAAAACGCTGCCCTGCTGTTTCCTGCTGGGTCAGTGACTTTGAAAGCTCAAAGTCTGCCAGTGAGAAACGGCAGAGGTGAGGACAAGGGGTGGTGTTTCTGTGGCCTTAATCCTACAGCCCAGTGGTGCTTCCTGCCATATGCTGGGATGGGGAGCTCTCCTTCTGGAGAAGGAAACACAGGTCCCATCAAAACAGAACTAGTCTATATAAATATTTCTTTCTTTTTTTTTTTTTTTTTTTAAATTAAAACTACTCTTCTGGAGATAAAAACACTTTTTCATCCAAACGCAATTTTCCATGGGAATTACAAGTTGTTTCTTGCTGGTGTTGAAGAACCTACATTCACAAAATTAAAAACAAGAAAAGGGGTATTTTCATGTTGTGTAGCTGAGAGCTGAATAGTTTTGATTGACTGGAGGAAAACACTGAGGAAAATTCCAGATCAAGCATGATAAGTTGTTCAATTGAAATAGTGCTTTTCAGCACTTGGGGCTTCTTTGTGAACAAAAAATGTGGGAAAGGCAGAAAGAAGAAAACTCATCCTAGCAAACCTCAGCCCTAATTCCTCTTAAAACTACAAAAGAAATAATTTCCTTTTTTATTTTTATTTTCTTTATTGGTGATTTCACCAGATATGGCAAATAACAGTGAGGGGGAAAAACTCTTGTGATACTACATAGAGGGAAAAATCCCCCCTCTGGTGCTGTGTTGGGCAGGCAGTTTTCACGTTATGGGAAACTCTCTGTGCTCAGGAGAGGACAAAATGGGCAGTGTGGTCTCTCTCCTCTCCCCAGGATTAAGGGATTACCATTAATTAACACAGAGGCTCTGCCAGTGCCCTGCCTGTGTTGCCTGTGATACACTATCTTTGCATCAGTAAGAACCAGAGGGATCTGAACTCCCAAAAATCTCCGAGATGGAAAGAGCAGGTATGAGATAGGAGGTGGGGGTACTGGGCGAGGCAGGAGGGCTGTGGATCAGCAGAGGGGAAATGTAAATCTCAATAATCGAAGTTGTTTCTCATTTCCTAAGGAGCAAAGGCACGGGGGGATCCCACCCTGGATGTCAGCCTGTCCCCCAGTGTTGGCTTGTCACTCTGTTTTCTTTCAAAGTAAATTTTTAGAGAGGGTAGTGCTCTCAAAGCAGCAAATCCCCGTAACAGGTGGAACAGGCTTCCTGGAGAAACTGTGGCTGCCCCATCCCTGGGAGTGTCCAAGGCCAGGCTGAATGGGGCCCTGAGCAACCTGGGCTAGTGGAAGGTGTCCCTGCCCATGGCAGGGGCCGGGAAACAGGATGAGCTTTAATGTCCCTTCCCAAACCGTTCTGTGGTTCCAGGACTCTATAAACCCCTGCAAGAGGCTGTTCCTGTGAGGGTCCCCACTAAAGGCAAAACAAAGGCACCACCATGGGAGAGAGTCTTTTAGGAAAGAGGGTTGAAGTGGCTCAGTTAAGCAAGGAGGATAAGCTATCTCCCCATCTTTTTGGGTCCTCCAGGGAGATAACCCCTCCCCTCCCCACTTCCCATCAGATACTGAGCCTGTAGCATCTACTGCTGACACACTGTGAAAATAGCAAATCCTCAACCTCTCCTGGCCTCTGTGAGATCCGGGGACTGAGATCTTAACAGTGACTGATGACAGCGAGCCATCCCTGTCCCTCAGCACTTGGAATCACCTTCGTTTCTAAAGGACAGCTGCTTGGCACTGCCCAAACCTGCCCTCTCTTCAGGCAGATGCACTGTCCTTGCAATGGAGAATCACCTCTGAGAGCCTAATGCTTCAGTAACCAGGTCCAAAGAGGGAAAAGAGGGCCTTTTTAAACCCAGAATAAGGGGGTTGCTGTTGGTACAGCAGCTCCCACTAGCCCCAGACTACACCAAGATGTTCTCAGTGTGTGTGTGTGTGTCATCTCAGGGGTGGTACCCTGCACTTGGCAGGAGAGGAGCATCAATTATCCTGGCCCATCTAGAGAAGGAAACATCAAATATGTTCACCAGGCAGCCCGGCCAAGCAGCATCAGGAGAGGAGGATGAAGGTGTCAGACATGGCAGGAGTCCAGCTGATATTGTGTTCTCACTCTTTTTTTTTTTTTTTCTCTGTATTAATTAAAAACCCCGTACTTTCCTGAGGACAAACTGGCCAAATTCACTTCGGAATCATACCACCACCAGCACCAGAGAACCCAGGATGCCCTGCAGACCCTGTCAGACCTCACCTCTACCCAAATCCAAGTGCCCTAACGCAGCAATAGGTCTGTCTAGAAGCAGAGCCTGCCTGCAGAGGTGGCACTGATGCCAGGAGAGTAGGACCACTCATGTCCCACCAAGGCAGGAGAAATTCCCTGACATAATCTTTCTCCAGAGTTTTCCAGTCCTTTCCTGACTGACAGAGGCATCTCAGCCACAACTTTCACATCTAAACAAACTTAGCACTGCCCAACCTCTCTGCCCTTTTGAACCTTTCCAGGAGGCCCTTCAAGGTGCCACAGCCTGCCCCATCTGTCGGTTGTATGTCCCCACATCCCTGCCTTGGCGTGTGTGGCCACAAACCCCAGCACACCGTGCCAAAGGTGGTTATCTTTGGGTTCATGGATGCTTTGAGAGCAGGAAGAGCTCCTGTAGCTCCCCATTCCCTGCTGGAGCAGGGATTGCACCAGTCTGTTCAGTTGCCTCCCAGCCTACAGCCCAATCCTCTGGCTCAGGTTTGGCTCTCTTTGCCTTGCTGCTTTTTTCCCTAAAAAATAGAGTAGGCGAGGAGTGTCTGGTTAAAAGCCAATTCCCCTGTTCTCTTAAATCGCCAAGATTAAAAGCTTTCTTCCCCATGGCTGCTTCATAAAAGACCCGAAGGTTTTTACTCATTTATTGCCTTAAAAAAGGAATGCCTTATCTATTTTAAACGTTTGGGTTTATGGGTAAAATCCTCAGCAATGCTCCATCTCCTCAACCTGTGCTCTGCTGATTTTCCAGGCAAGCCAGAGCTACAAAATCCACGCCTAAGCAAAATGAGAACTTTTGGCAAACTCCAACCTCCCTGTGCATCCTCTTAAGACGTGTGTAACTCCCCTTAAAACACGGGATTTCTGATGGTTGGATGCTTTCATCCAGGTGAGATGGTCCTTTCCTCCTTGGAAAGGTTACAGCTGCTCAGAAACCAGCACTTTTGGTTGGAGCTTTAAGTCCAAGCATTCTGGGGTTTGAGCACTGTAGGAAAGGAAATATGGCATGTGCAGCCTTTTTTAATATGTGTTAGCCAAATAAATGTTCCTATTTCAAGGCAGGTGAAGCAATAATAAATATCAGGTAGGAGAAGTGAGCCCCGCCGCCCCTTCTCATTGGTATGCAGCGTGTTATTTTTATTATTAAATAAAAATTCACTCTCCAGAAATGCAGCCCAGACCTGCTAGCTCAGGCCAGCTCTTGTTAAAATGATTATTAATGGTACTGCACCTCTTCCTAATGGGAATGAATGGTCCAGCCACCCTTCAGTTCCACACATATTACTGACTTATTCCTCCAGCTTCCCCTCAGCCACAATATTCCCCACAGCCTCCTTCCCTCCAGCCCTTGAAGATCTGCATGAGGGTGATCTGTCTTGTAACTTTTAACGCTTATTTTTCTAAAGAGAGAAAAATAAACCATCCCATTTGGATGAAAAATACGGGATGTAGCACTGAGCCCACCAAGGGAGATGGAGGAGGGGGTGGGAGAAAGGAGGAGAGGACTTTCTCCCTTTTCTCTGTATTTAAACCACAAATGCACAATCCATCTCCCTCAACAGCTTCTCCCCTCCCAAATAAATAATTTCCTCGCCGTGGTGGATTGGTGGGGATGACAAGAGTAGGATCAGAACTCATAAGGAGGTAAAGCCGGACTAGGCAGAGATCTCCTGGCACTCGAGGAGTTCCTCGTGGAGCGCCATTCAAACCCCAGGGGCATATCTGCTCTAGCAAGGGTAATTTTGCCATAGGAAATTCTTGCCCAAGCAAGGACCTCTTCCAAGCCCTTTGCATGGCTCTTCCCATATGAATCTGCAGGGCCAGCAGGAAATGCATCCCCCTGGATACCCAGGAGAGCAGGAGAAGAAGCGGGAAAGGAGGGTGAGGGAGGTCCTCGCCTTTGCTCCTGCCTCTGCCTGCCAAGGGAGCATGGCTGTGTTTCCACCCCTGCTAAACCATCCTTGGGGGTTCCTCCCAACTCAGATATTCTGTGGTGGTCTCTGATAGTCTCTGACTGCTTGTAATCCCAGAGGAGAAGGTTGTCAGGGATGGGTGAGTGTCCCAAACCAGCCCCAGTTTGGGGATGCAAGTGCTGGCATGGGATCTTCCCACCCTCCCTCTTGCTCCAGGCTGGATCCAGGCATTTCACACCCTGGATAAAACACTGGTGGCTCCCAAGCTTGGCATCTGTCTCTAGACAGGTTGTGGCCACACTGGTCACGCAGGCAGCTCAAGGTGAGGGCTTTGGAGGCTGCATCTTGTCTTGGCAAGCACCAAGCCCCTGCTGGGTGGCTGTAAACCTTCCATGGTGCTGCAGACAGTGAATAACAGGACAACAGGCAGGTGCATTTCGAGGCACAGGAATCAATAAACCTGCCTGCAGCCGGCCATCAATAATTCTGGAAATAGTCAGCACCATTTGACTTCTTGAAAACATCTCAAGGGGTCCCAAAACCACACAGAACAACTCCCCCCACCTCCCAAACCACAAGCCCTCTCAGTCCTTCCTAACCGGAATGCCCAAATATCACAAATCCCCCCCAGATGCCCCCACAAGCCTGCTCTCCATACACCACAAACATCCCAAATGCCACAAGCTGCTCACCCCAGACCCCACAAACATCGCCACCACTACACACCTTGGAAATACCTCCCGTCTGTGTGTTGCAGATCCCCCACTGACCCTGCCAGCCCCATCACATATTCCCCCAGAAGTATCACCAAAATATCACCAAACAGGTCCCCAAACAGCCTCTAAAGGCTGGCTACGAGTGACCACCCTGCTTTGGGGTCAGTGTGCTCTCCAGCACATCCCCCCCCCACCCCGTTAACAAGCAGATAGAGAAGAGCCACTTTGTTGTTGCATTCACCAGTGTGATTGTTCTGATTCACCAAAGTATACGGATTAAAAACGTGATAACTGTGGCTTTTAGCAGTTGTTTTTTTTGTACTCATGGAAAACACAGTGGCAGTGGATGAAGGCAAAGCTGCCAGGGACCGAGCCCTGGAGCAGTTCCATGGCACCGCTAGGTGAGGCAAAGACAGCCAAGGGAAGCACAGCTTATCCTGCCTGCTCTCCCACATGTTGGTATCTGCTGGGAATTGAAGCTGAAATTTTTAAGAGCGGGTCTCTCTTCATTTGCTGTTCAGTTGCTTTTCTAAAAAAAACTCAACCAACCGAAAAAAAAAAAAAAAAAAAAAAAAGCCCCCAAACCCTGGGAAAACAAAACCTGATTTCAACCCCAGTTTTGGATGAAACTTAACCGGTGGTTAGTCCTGGTGATTCCCAGCCACTGTCCAGGCAGCTGTGGCCACATCCCTTCCTCCCTGGCATCGCACGGCTCCGGCTCCATCCCCACCCGGCGCCGCGGCGGGCACGGCCGGAGGGGTATTTGCCTGCACGACTGTAAAAGTGATCCCAGGCAGAAGCCTGGGGGATTTGTTTGGGAACAATGTTGTAATGAGCCCGAGGATAATCTGCTGCCCAGAGACAGGGATTTCCCCCGGAGGGGCGGCAGCCACAAATTAGACGGTCACATCGGGTTATTTCCAGCGAGTTAACTCCCAGCGTCCCGCCACGGAGGGGACGGCACAAATCCAGCCCTCCCCAGCAGATGAGCCCCAAAAGAAAGATGTTTCAGGTGGGGAAAAGGGGCCTGGGGGGGAGGATTTTTGCACCCAAAGTGGTGGAAATTCATTACTGTGATAAGGCTCTGGGAGTTGCCTTGGTTTGAGCTTCAGCCGCGGACAGTCCCTAGAGAAATTACACCATGTTCAAACTAATCTGCTTATAAACACTGTTGGGGGGGGGGGGGGGGTTATTTTATCCGACATGTGTCAAGCAGGACTACTAAGCCTATTACCTCTCCAGGGAGGCTGGTGTTTTCTCTTCTTCCTATACTCCCCATCTCCGTGCTGCTTGTCTCCTTTTTTGGCTCCTTTGGACATTTCTCCACCACTACAAAACCAATTTTTAATAATTAGCACTGAGAAAAACAAAGTCTCAGTGGGTTTGGAGGCTCAGGTGAGATAAGCAGCCAGGTTCCAAAATTTTTGGAGCTTATAGGCTTCAGAAAGGAACACAAAACTTCCTGGATCATCCCTTCTTCCTGTGTTCATGTATTTTTCTTTCCAGCAAACCCTCAAAATAAATACATAAAACGTTAACTGGATATTTTGGTCTTCTCTGGGACAAAACAGTTCAAGTTATTGGGAAATTCCCAGCTGGATACTGCCTTTATTTGCGTTATTCCCTCTGTTTGAGTTTACAGGCAGAAAAAGGCAGGGATTAGACCAATGGAATGGATGGTTTTAAAGGATGTGGCGAACATGAACCTGCTTTGGGTTGAGGGACACACATTGGTGAAGGGACATTTTTTCCTGAGACCTCTCTCCTTACTCTGGGGGAGAGTTTGTAGGAAGCCCATAGAAAGAGTGAAAAGGAAGAGGGGGGATTAAAAATTGTACTTAAATGGTCATTTTGTGTAGGAAGCAACAAATTCTCACCACGCAATGGGAGAAATAGAAAAGAGAGAGATAGAAATAGCCAAGGAGCGAGAAGCCTTCACGCACACAAACCACCACGTACACTCAGGAGACTTGGCTACAGGAAATCAATGGGAGCTTATCAGCCTGCAGCAGAGTCGGGACAATTAAACATTTCCCTCTCTGCCTTTATATATTGGATTTAAGTTTTGAAGTTGCTCTCACCTGTGGATGGAGAGAAAGAAACATCCGAGCCAGCATCTCTTACGGAGAGTTATCTCTCATGCAGGCAGCAGCCCAAATTATTTCCATGGGTAATCGTTGCCTTCTTTGTCCTTAAGAAAAAAAAAACCAAAAAAAGCCCATCTTAGACCAAAAACAGGGAAGATATTGTGCATTTGACAGCAGTTTCTTTGCTCTCCTTGCACAAAGACTTCTGCACTCACGGGAAAAGCCTTTCCCCAAATGCTGAGCTTTTGTCGTCAGGTTTTGCTGCAGCGCAGAGCAAAACTTTGCAGAAGGAGACAAGTAGAAACCAAAAATGGGGCCTAAGTGGCAAAACTAAGCCCAGGTTTGGAGCTGTCCCTGGGTCTGTGCACGGGATGGGGACAAGGTGAGGGATCTGCTGCAAACCCAATCTATTAAAAGCACTGGCTCTCAATTCCACAGGGTGTTTCAAGCCCCAAAACAGCACCTAAACATCCTCCAATTTGCTTGCCTGGTTTTTACTGAAAACCAGCTCCTCCAAGTCCTCAGAGGAACAGGAAAGCACCGAGATAAACCAGATAATTAACAAGCTCAGTAACTTACAAGGCAATGGCTGCTCTTCCTCATGCTCACTCCAACCACCTCCATGGGCAGGTTTGGGTGGGTCACAAAGTTTTCTGGGAGGACATCAGCACGCCCCAAACCCCTGGCTGCTAACTTCAGCTCCTACAGGCGTTTTCCACATTCTGGGGACTCAGGTTGGAAGCAGCAGCCTTGGTTTTTTACTTATTTAATTATTTATCTCCCCCAGTCAAAGTGGCCAGGGCAGATAATCTGGGCTTACATCCCTTTGAAGTCAATCTGAAAAGACTTTTAACTTCAGCGAGCATCCGTGTGAGGACCCCAGGCCTCCATACACCTGATCCACAGGCATTGCCAGGGATTTGGGGCTCCATCCACATGGACCTGCTTTAAAGCCATCAGGTCCAAGCCCTGCCTTGGCGAGAGATCAAGCGCAGCAGATTTGCCCACAACCCTCCTGTCTTATCACACGTTAGCCCCGTCCAGATGTCAGGCGCTATCCCCCTGCTAACGCTCCCCTTTTCCATCTTCTTTTATCTCCCCTTTAAATTGCTGACAAGACCTTCCTGGCGGCCTTTGCTGAAGTAGAGGGGATCAAAAAATCAACAGAATATTTCAAAAGCAAAAGTCCTTAGGGAAAGTAATAAGGGGGCGGGGAAGGGGGATCAAATAGGAGGGAGAAGGAACCTGCAGTGCTGTTACCATGCAGGAGACTGGGTTTGGAAGTGCTTTAACTCCCTGCTGGTAGGAGAGGGGCTGGGGATGGTTTTGGTTTTCAGGGACCTGCCCTGTGAGCATCACTGGTGCCTCCAAGCCTTGCCCTTGTGAATGCTTAGCACTGCAGAGAGGCATCAGAAAGGCACAGCTGGTTGCAGCCACCCCAAAACTCCAGCATGGCATCCCAGCCCCAACGCAGCAAGCTGGCACTGTGGGGACCAGATGTTGGGGTTCTTTTTTTGATGGGCAGGCAAAGGGAATTTATCTCCCTGCTTCGCTTCCTGCCACTTTCCTGTGCTGCTCCAGCAAAGCTGGAGAAGAGTTTTAGCTTTACACTCACTTTTGAAAGGGTGACACTGCTGGCTTTCAAAGGACACCAGAGCAGGAGCAATGCAAGAGGTGACTCTGCCCAAGTGGCTGATGGCAGCAGACAGAGAGCACCAGAGGGGAAAAAAAACCCCAACATTTCCCCAGCCTTTGCTGACACGGCCAGAGCTATGTCAGCAGTGGCATTTTCCGTGCACCGGGAGAAAAACCCGGCCAAAAAAGCAGCAACGTCAAGCAATCCCTGTTTTAATTTAATTTTTCTACCTGGCTGATTGTATTTGATTCTTTATTTAACACCTAGAACAAAAAGCTTTAGGGTTGGGTCCCTCCCTCCCCCCA
>JAWWEU010000160.1:2213177-2231639 GCA_035583155.1 Acropternis orthonyx
CACAGGATCCCAGAATGGCTTGGGTTGGAAGGGTCCTTAAAACTCTTCTTGTTCCAACCCTTTCCATGGACAGGGACACCTTTCACTAGACCAGGTTGCTCCAAGCCCCATCCAGCCTGGCCTTGAGCACTTCCAGGGATAGGGCATCCCCACAGCTTCCCTGGCCAACCTGTTCCAAGTGCTTCCAGCTCTCCTGGCTAACACAAGTCCATGCTTCAAACAGCTTGTTGCTTCCAGCTTCAGTGGCAAAACACACCCAAACTCACCACACTAATAAAAAGTAGCGGGTGGAAGACAGCAAGAGCGGAGAAATCCTCATTTCAGCATGAAAGAGGAACCCCTTGGCACAAACGGGCACTTGTTATTCTCCCCTCATGATTTGTTATTTATTATCCCCCTTCTCCCAAAATTGCAGGAATCTAATCAGAGAGCAGGAGCTACAGCGGGTAACTCCAGTGATCAGTCACACGCTACCGAGGAGGAATAACAAACAGCTGGAGTGACCACGTGAGATGATCCATGGCCTTGGGGCCACCGAGCAGGATCTCAGGCTGGACATCCCCTCAAGGCCAAGCCTTCAGCAACTCGGATGACTTTACACGCTCGGGCTGTGAGTGTGAGCCTCTGGATCAGTTCCCTCCTGTGCCTGCCAGCATTTCACTTAGGAGACAGGAAGAGAATGAGTAAATATAAAAACACCCTCCTGCACCCTCAAATGATGTAAAAAGTTATTATGAAGATAATGTTTCCTGGCCTGAGAATGAGGAGAGCACCATATCACAAGATGACACTATTTAATTTCACTGCTGTGCTACAGGGATTTGGATCCAGCCTTCTTGAGCAACCTGATCTACTGGAAGGTGTCCCTGCCCATGGCAGGGGGGTGGACCTGGATGAGCTTTAAGGTGCCCTCCAACCCAAACCATTCCAGAATTCTGTGCTGTAAGTCTCACCTTTGGGAACATATTGCAGGTTGCAGTTCCAGCTTAACTCTTCCCAATGGCAATGCGAATACAGCATTGCATTTGCCTTACGTTACCTGCCAGGTGTGCTGTGGGTCTTCTTCTCCTTCTCCTTAAAAAGCAAGGGGGATCACAGTTTTGGCAGCGCTGATGGATTATATCTAGATATATAAATATATATTCCTTCCTTTCAGCAGGAATTTTACCAAAACTCTTCCCCATGTTGCTTTTTTAAAATCTTCTTCAAAGTCTGCCCAAGCTGCCATGGACCTGCTGCTTCCAGCACATGTTTACCACAAAACTTTTCAATAAACACGTTATTATTGAAGGCCCAAAGTGACATAGAAGCAGATGGCTGAAAGAGCCCCAGAAGTTGCCTGTCTGGCTGTTGTCCCTTGCAACTCTGCCTGGCACCTGGCATTGCCTCCACCTGTCCCTGGGATCCCTCCTGATCCTCCCAGCTGCCTTGGCATGCTCTCCTACCGTGCTGTGCTATGTCCTGGTGCCTCCCAGGGCACCACAGCTGAAGCTGAGGGGATTGCTGTGTCAGGATTTAGCTGCTGCTCTCTTCTAGTCCCCCCAGGACCATCTCTTACACATCTGCAGATGCTGCTTCAAAAACTAAGCAGGGCCTGAAAGTTGCTCCCAGAGCAGGGAAAACTCTGGCTTTGCCCCACTTGGAAAGCTGGAAACATTCTGTAATGTCTTGCCCAGCAAGTCCTGCCCCAAGTTTGGGTTTGCCTTGGAGAAACACACTCTTCCCCTTGCGGTTTTCCAAGGTTATCCTCTCACCACCTGCATCCTTCCTGGGAGATGTTTCTGAAAAGCCCTTTTTGAAGAGGTTGGGACAACACCACATGGCATCAGCTCTGTGCTTGTCGAGGCATCCGGGTGGGTGGGCGATAATGTCAATAACCCATGACCAAGTGGGGACTGGCAAATGTCACCAGCCCAAGGAAGCCCTTGTGGCATCTTCCCCATGGGACCAGCAGGGCTCTCTTGGCTCCACAGGGGCCAATCTGCTGCAAATCCATGGTGGGGACACCTCTTCAGCTCTTTGGGTGTCCCTGGGGGCAGCCCAGAAGCCGAAATTCTGGGGGAAGATCCTTTTTCAAGACAGGATATTAAAGTAGGAGCTTAAGGATGGGAGAGGACACCTGATGATCCCTTGTTACTTACACCACTAATGAACAGCTGAAGGAAACAACATCACATTATCCCCTTGCTTGAAAAATGTCATCACAATTCCATGACTTGTGGCTGACTGAAGCAGCCCTGTAAGGAACTGAAATCCCTGTCGTAAGAGGATTTCTCAGGTGCAATGAGTTCCCACTTGTGGTTAACACCAGGATGCTCATTTTTCCCCTTTTTCTGGGGAGAAGTTATTATTCTGCCACTCCTGAGTGGCCTCAAGGAGTTCTCCTCTCCTGGATGTCCACCCTGAGATAACACCTTGGCCGTCTCCTGAGGTACCTTTACCTCCTGTTAGAGTCTATGAAACACTTCAGACTAAAAAGATGCAGGAAATTTAGACACCAACCCAGTAATTAAGAAAATCCATATTTCAAGGGAAGGCAGGTCAGCTCTCCTGACATGATACACAGCACAGCATCACCCTGAGGTCTTGGATAAAGATCCTAAAACAAAGGGAGCAATATTGTCAGACCAACATGCAGATTTGGGGAAGCTTCTGAGGAATTTTCCAAAAGAAATTGTTAAAACCAGCAAGTCTCTGGCCTCAGTAGGAACAAAACACCCAGACTTCCTCACTGCATCAGCTAAAGGAAAGAAATGCAGAAGGGAACTTAATCAGGTTTAGATGAAAGAAAAAAACAAACAAACAAACAAACAAACCAGCAAGCAATCTCACCCAAACCCATACAAGAGAAGAGTTTGCCTTGACTCCTTCCCCCCACTCTTTTTTCACTTTCATCCTCCTGACCTTCTCTGTTCCAGACAGGAGGGAATAGGAAAGTTCGAGGAAAGCTATTCCTGCGTTATTTTTAGCAGAGGCAGAAGAAAAGTGACTGGAAATAATCCATGAAAGCAAAGCTTTCACCTTGATTTTCAGCCTCTGGAGATTTCGATAGCCTTGATAGCAATCACAACTTAACCAAAGGCGTATAAAATGCTGAGTGATACCAAGAGCATAAATTGAGCTTGCTTGCTCTTTCTTTCTTCCTGCTTCACATCTAAAACCCAGGGAACCATCGAAGGGAGACTGAGGGGAACACTTTCCCCCTCCAGTCAGTGAGTTGGGGGCCACCCCACAGCAGGGAGAGCCAGGTTTGGCTGGGTTTCAGCCCACTAATGTAGCCAGCAAGGAAATTCTACATTCCAGTCAAACACATTCAAAATAGATGCTGTTATTGGAATCTTCCACAAGTGTCCCATGGAAGAGCTCACTCTTTCCCAAGCAGGATTAAAAAGAGCTCCTCTGAGCAACCTGGTCTAGTGGAAGGTATCTCTGGCCATGGCACAAGGTGGAGTGAGATGGGTTTTAAGGTTCCTTCTGACCCAAACCATTCCGTGATTCTATGAAATAGGCATTCCCACTCCCCACACCCCCCATAACTTGAACAGAATAACATTGCAAAAGAAAGCCATACCAACATCAGGAAGAAAAGTCCTCCCTCCTGAGTTATTAAAACCCATTGAACCCCTTTTTTCTGCCAAAGGAGGGCCAAACCACCTGAGAAGAGGTTTGTAGAGGTAGCAGCGTAGTATAGTGAAAGGTGTCCCTGCCCATGGCAGGGGGGTGGAACTGGATGAGCTTTAAGGTTCCTTCCAAGCCAAACCATTCTGGGATTCTGTCCCTGGCACTGTCTGCCTGCACAGGGACTTCCATGCTTCCCTGCCTGCCCTGACCCACAGGCACCAATCCAAACAGCTACTGATGGGACACGGGCCTCAGCTGCATGTGTTAGAGACCAAAGGAATTAAGAGAAGCTGCACTCCCAAGGTGCTGATCATAAGAACAACATTAGGGCTGATCCCATTAAGTCAATCTTCTTTGCTGGTTGCTGCCATCTGATGTCTCCCTCTTCCCCACCGCTCCTCCGCTGTATGTTCCCACCCCTCTCCTCGTGCTGCCCAGGGTTGTTTGTGGTCTCTGGGGAAGGCAGGAAGGTGTGGGGGGCTGGAATATTCCAGTGCAGGCTGTGCTGGGAGGTTTCCTGCTCTGCTGGGCACTTATGCACAGTGCACAGCGTGGCTCTGCTCCGTGCTAGACACACCCCGGAGCAGGCAGAGCTCTGATGTGATTCCCAGCCCAGGCATGCCCCCAGCCTGCATCCCAACCAGCTCACAAGCAAGTCTTCACACTGCCAGCTTCATTTTACTGCTCAGGCTTCCCCAAACCACTGTAGATCTAAACCCACTTTATTTCTGCTGATCTGTTTTAAAGTGACCACAGCAATGACAGCGATTCACTGGCTGGCTTTTAAAAATCTATCACTTCCCCATGCTTTTTCCACCATCAGCTTTTCTTCTGCTACCAAACACCTCCTTTTCCCTTTGTGGCCAGGGCTGCTAAGAGCATTTCTTCCCTGGATGGCTGCCTCTAGGCTCTCCTCCAACTCAGAGATGGCTTAACTTCCCCCTGCCCTGCACTGAGCCTGGTTCTGCTGCATCTTCATCTCCTCCTGGTTTCACCCAGTGCGTGGGGCATCAGGTGTAGCCACAGGGCTTTGGCTCCAGGCTGGTTTCCCTCAAAGCAGGGATGAGTTCCCAGCATGGAATGTTCTTCTGGCCACTGGAATTCTGTTTCTGTGGAGTGGAGGGAGCCCAGCCCGTGGGGGAAACCAGCACAGACTGGCTTGAAACCACTATAGTCAGTCATGTTGCTGCCTAAAGAGGACTTGACCACATTTGGCTGGGCTTCCCTGAGCCTCATCTTATGGCCTGGGGGCCCTCAGAGATAATATTTTGCTAGTTGGTGGCTTTTCTTTCCAATCTGCATCAGCCCAACACCAAGAAGCCACACTGTGCACCTGCCCTGTTGGAAAACTGTCCCGGGGGGAAGGAGCCAAGCAGATCCCGGGATGGACCATGGTGTCAGCATCTCCTCACAGTGGGAAAGAGCAGCTCTGGACCAGAACAAACCCCCCTCGGCAGGGGACAGCAGACACAAGCCCTCTCCCTTTCCAGCAGCCTGAGGGGACGGAGTTTTCCTCACAGTCACCCTCTGCCTTACAGGGATGGATGCAGAGAGGGAGGGAGGGGGTGGCAGTGACAAATGACTCTCACCCACCAACCCACTGCACGCTCTCGTGGGCACAGCTATCGATTGGGGATGACAATTCCGATCCTCCTGCCCCCCGTTATTCACACTGAAGGATACAAGGCAGGGCTTATCGATCCCTTGGAACTGATAAGCTCCTTGCTCGTGTTGTTTTAATCAGCCTCAGGGCCAGGGAGGACAGCACACAGAGCCAGCCCAAAAAGGAACTTATCCCAGCACCTGGAGCTCTCCAGGGAGCCACAAACCCCATCCCGTGCTCCCCCTGCCCCGACTGGGAGCAGTCAGGGCAGCTGCAACCAGCAAGTAGAGAGGTGTTAAAAATCCCTCCCACTTTGCCGAGTTTGAAACCATTTCCCTGGATTGGAGAGGCACTGGGAAGCGTTGTCATGGCGGGAGATATTTACTGCCATCTCAGGAAATGTTTCATTATTCTTTGGTAAGTGGTGGTCGTGAATTTCAGCCTGTCTGCCCGGCCATAAAGTGGACCATTGGGCAGATTATTTCCAGCAGCCCGGCTCCGCTGAGGGATGAAGGATCACCTCCCAGCTCTGAGGGTACCGTGCCTGCAAAACCCTGGCTGGGTGCTGCTAATCCCCCACTCCTTAGCAGAGAAGGAGTCCCAGATCCCACCTATCCCATGGGTGGGCAGCCAGGCAGGGAAATCCCCACAAACACCTTCAGCACACGCTTAAGTACTCACGTGAAAAGGAGCAATTGAGTTGAATTCCACGCTTGGCAAACGAAGCTGTTCCAGAGGTGATGTTTGGCAGCTCGTCAGTCCACTCAGAATCCTCCAAAAGCAGCTCAGCAGGTATGGAAGGAGGCAGCAAAGGCAGAGAGCTGAAGCCACCAGCTGGATGGGACCAGTGGGGACACAGGGCAGGTCTGAGCGAGCTGCTGGCCAAGCTCCTTTTGCCTTGTCACACCAGGCAGCTGCTCTGCAATGGAATGGGGAGGAACAATCATTTCATCATTCACGGCATCACTTTTCTTTGGTTTTTTTTTTTTTTTTCCCTGTGAAAATATCTAACCCCTTTCCAAGCCTGTGTAAGCTTCCAGCACCTAAAATTTCCCATGGCAACAAGTCCGACTTTTTAACTGGTTTCTGGGTAAAGAGCTTGCCTTTGCTGGTTGGAACTTCTCTAGATCTTCCCTCCAGTAGAATGGAAGGGATGGCATCCAGAGGGACACGTGGAGAGGTGTGAGCCTCAGGAAGTTCAATAAGTGCCCAAATCCAGGTTGGACAGGGCTTGGAGCAACCTGGTCTAGTGGAAGGTGTCCCTGCCCATGGCAAGGGGTGGAACAAGATGGACTTTAAGGTCCCTTCCCACCCAAACCATTCCAGGATCCTTGATACTCCCGAAACCAAGTGTTTCTTGAACAAAGCCTTCATTGCTGATTAATTCTTCAGCTTTACAATACAAACGATTTCATGTCTGGCCCTGCCTTTATCAATCCTTGCCTTCTGTGGATAATTTTCTGGGCCTTCTCCCATCCATTTTTTTTTGTGATGGGAAAACTACGGGTACTCAGAAATTACTCCAGGCAGGAGATACCAGACATTCATTAAGCAGCACAGTAACATTCCCCATTTCAGTCTCTCTTACTTTCCTGGGCTTTTTTTCAGACTACTATGGACCAGCAGTGTCATTTTGATAGATATTTCTAGCACAACTCTTAGACCTCCTTCCTGAGCAGTAATAGCCAGTTCAGAGCCCACTGATTTCCTCCCTGTGCATTGTTTTTCATTTAGCAGCCTTGAATTTCATCTTCCATTTTATTATCCGCTCACTAAATATCATAAGGTCCTTTTCCCATTCTTGGAGGTTGGCTGTATTTTAATCTTTTTGGTATTAACTCAGCACTGCTAGAAAACATTCTTCTTTCTTTTTTTTTTTTCCCCCCAGACCCACTTGGATTCTCCAAATTCAGGGGGATGCAGCAGGATCGATGCACAATGAAATGCCTGTTGATACTATATCGTCAGCAAGTGCAGAAGCATCCACAGGGCAGCAGGGTGCAGGTGACAAAGTCACACACACTTTATGGATAATAAGATTGTTGGATTTCAGCATGGCTAACACAAGCTGAAAAGAGAAAAAAGCCTCTCTAGAATAAGTCGCCTTTTGCATTCTTTGTAAATTCTCCCCTGGAGTTGTAACTGTGGTGTTTACCTCTGAAATCTGGGTGATTTCAGAGCCTGGGGTAAAGAAGAGGGCTTAGTTTCCCAGCCCAAAGGGACAGAGTTACCAGGATAAATCCAGTGCAGCTGAGTGGAAACACAGACTCAGGATTTAAATGATTTCTCAGCAAGGAGGGGCTGGGGCTTTATAGCTGCTGGTTCAGTGTCTGGGTCCTTGTCATCCAAAATCAGGTTTTGGTTGGGTTTTTTGTTTCTAAAAAAATATGTCCAATGGCAATGAATTTGTTCAAGTGTCAGGCCTAAGCAGGAAAAGTTTGACCCTGCCAGCACATGTGGAATGAGCCTTCCAGATGTGCTCCAACCAGTACCCAATGAGTGCTCCTGCTCTGGATATGACTCCAGGCTCTCACTGTAGGGATGGACAGAGAAAAGTCCTTTTTTTCCCAGTAGGAACAGGTCACAGCAGCACTGGAAATGGAAACAGCAAATGGGAAACGCTGCACCAAAGGCTCTGCCTTTGTTTACAGACCTGCCAAGCTCTCTGGTTCCCTGGTTTTCAGAAACAGCTGTTTTCTAAACCCCTTTTAGCCAATGGGCCATGGACACCTTGGAAAAGTGCACATTAAAATGAGCCATGGGCACTCCGTTAGCCATCCCTCAAAGCCAGCTGGGACAAAATAGTTTATTAACTGCTAAAGGATGGTCTTTGCTATAATGAACCTTTCTCTGGTATTGAAAAAAAGCCATGTCTTACTTCCCTTCCCTAATAAATGGCTTCTTTAGAGTTTAATTAACTTCTCCCTGCTCTTCTTTTGTGGCAAAGTGTCACCCTGACCATGAGACAAACTCTGTTTGTTCCTTTATCTGGGAGAGCACTGGCCTGCCAGATAAACTGGTCTGCCTAATTTTCTGGGGCTTTTCTCTCTCCACTTTGCATATTCCAGAGAGGGAGGCAGCAATAACAGAAAATTATGCTTTTGGGCAGCTAGATACCTTAAACTCCTTAAACACAGCATGGACCACACTCCTGCTGCACTGTTGGGGCTGGGAATGGGGACCTGTTTCATGGACCCACCAGGAACTGGGTCAGACTCTCTGTCTGCTCCTTTGTTTCCTTAGGTTTGAAGACAAACCTGGAGGAAACAATTTTTTGCCCTTCCAGGAGTACAGGATTTTGTATTTTCAGCAGGGCTTGTCTGTCCCCCTGTGTGTGTGTGTGTATATATAGCTCAAAATCAATAAGAGTGAGATTAGGTCACTATTTCTGACAAAAGTGCTCCTCATAGCACATAAACCCAACCAGCTCCTGCTCCTTTACGCTTCCTGTGATGCTCCAGGACCAGCTACGTGTGCCAAGACGGTGGCACAGCCTGGAGAAGGCAATGGTTGCTCTCTCATAAACAGGATGCAGAGGCTGAATTTGGGCCAAGACAGGAGGGACCACCACAAAATTCCACTTTTGGCTTTCCAGCTCATCTCACAGCCCGAGGAGCCTTCGGACAGCAGAGCATGGGAACAGTAGCTCCCAACCTTGGGGTGGGAGGGAGGGAGGGAGAGAGGGAGGGAGGAACACATGAGTACCAGCTGGAAAAATGGGTGGCCTTTCCATGCAATGCCTGGGCTCCTTCTTAGGAAAAGAAGGTGTGTTTGGTGCAGCTTTAGGGTCCTAGCCCTGCCTCTTTTACTTTAAATAAGACTTTAAATAAAGCCGTGCAGGGCCAGCCTGTTACACAATAGGGGGGCACAGGCCTGTGGCTCCTGAATGGAGCCGGTTGATTAATTGTGCCAGGCTGAGAGCAGCGAGGGGTTTCTGTGTGCTGATGCTTCCAGACACCAATGTAGTAATGGTCTCCAGCACACAGACAGTCTCGGGGGACATATCCTTCCTCCCCAACCCAAATTAATTAATGGTGGCAATAAATAAACCAATCCAGGCAAACAAAAGCATCCGAGCTGCCGCAGGAAACAGCTCGTGTGGGAGCGGGACTCGTGTTGGGGTGATGGACACCCCACAGCCAAAAACCTGCCAGTGTGGGGGCAGCAGAGCAGCCAAGAACCTCAGGAAGCACCTCTGGCCATGCAGGAGTGGGCCACACCAGCACCAAGGTGGTACCACCCATGGGCATCCAAGGACTCCCTCCCCGTGCTGCTGGTGTGAAAAATGGACAGCCAAGATGTACACCTGGAATTTGGGATGGATAAACTGCTCTGCCAGGCAATTGGCTTGGGCTGAAAGTTTAGTTGGCAGTGCCCCATGGGTTGGAGTTACACAGCATTCAGTCAGTGCCTGCTGCCACGGGTGGGAATGGGGTGTTTTGGCTGCTTTGGTACCCAGCAGCTTGTGCCTGTGGGAATTTGTACTCAGGGAAGAGAGCTGGTTAGGTAAGTTTTCCTGGGAACACAACAGAGGGCAAAAAGAGGTAAAGGAGAGCTTTCTGTAGCACATTTCTGAAGAAGGAATAAATGGGGAAGGGCTAACACTCACTTTTTTGAATACACTGGGTGAAATGGGGCTGCAGGAGGAGGATGGGCCAGCGTGGAGCTTCCCAGGGAAAGGACCACAGCTGTGGCTGACCATTTATCCCCTTTTCTGTGCTCAGCACAAGCTCTGCCACCACGTGCAACTGAACTGCAAGGACACTCCTCCACAGCCATGGTCCTGTTTGGTCTGCCCTAACCCTGCCTCATGTACCCAGGCAAAAGCAGGTCCCTCAATCCAACTGTTTTATCCCGCCTCCTACATCCTTGGGGGCATAAATAAAACCGCTGTGCAAGGCTGATACTGGTCATGTTAATCACCACAGCCAAGGCTCTGCATGCTCACAGGACTTACTATCAGGATTCTGCACACCCCTGTGCTCATCCCATCCCTGCCAGGTCCTGCCTGGGCAGAAGGTGCTGGCACAGCCGGGTTAGCAGCCAGAATCTCCTCAGATCCCCAGCCGGAGGTCTAATGACCAGGCTCTCCTCTATCCTGAGCAGCTCTTACACACTCCTAATTGGCACGTGACAAAGTGCCTGCCACATGTTGGTCAATACCAATTAGCATACTTATTAAATGAATGTATTTGTTGGCAGCAGTTGTCTAATTACCTTAACAAGTGCATCGGGGAGAGGCACCAAACTGCATGGAGAGGCAGGAAAATGGGCTGCCCTCGGATGAGGGAGAAAGGACTGTCAGAGCAAGTCCAGGGGAGGGCCAGGATGCTGATTAGAGGAATGGAACATCCCTGCTCTGAAGGAAGGCTGAGAGAGTTGGGATTGTTCAGCCTGGAGAAGAGAAGGATCTGGGGTGACCTCAGAATGCCTAAAGGGGCTCCAAAATAGCTGGATAGCGACTGTGGACAAGGGCCTGGAGGGACAGGACAAGGGGGAATGGCTTCCAACTGACAGAGGGCAGGGTTAGATAGGGATACTGGGAGGAAACTCTTCCCTGCAAGGGTGGGCAGGCCCTGGCCCAGGTTGGCCAGAGAAGCTGTGGCTGCCCCATCCCTGGAAGTGTCCAAGGCCAGGTTGGACGGGGCTTGGAGCAACCTGGGCTGGTGGGAGGTGTCCCTGCCCATGGCAGGGGGTGGGATGAGATGAGCTTTAAGGGTCCCTTCCAACCCAATCCATTCCACTGTTCTGTGAAATCCCTGCTCCCTGTGCAGGACCCACTGTGAAATACAGGTGAGCTTGCTGAGCAGCAGCCCAAGCAGCTCCCAGCTCCCACCACTTCCAGGGAAATGTGATTCAGACATTTGGGGATTTCCTTCTGCAAAATTAATTTCCTGGGAGCCAGGGAACACGAGTGATGTGAGAGACCAGGACACCTGAAATTGCATTTACCAGACTACACAAGGCTGCTGCTTTTTATTTCTTTCCCTCTTTTTTTGCATATCACAGCCCAGCTGGGGAGTACCATTGTTACCAGACAGCAGGCAGAGAGGAGAATCAAGACCATGTTCGTGCCCAGGAACCAAAACAGACCTTGTGCACTGTTTTAATTAAATGCTCCTGAAAGTCTCCAATTCTGACTTCCTTTTTTTTTTTTTTTTTTTCCCCTCCTTGGAATTGCTATGGCATAGTGTGGCTGGGGGAAGTTTCTGTGCCTTTTACACCAGGGCTGGCATGGAAGAATAGAACAACAGAGTGGTTTGGGTTGGAAGGGACCCTTAAAGCTCCTCTTGTTCTCCCCACCTGCCATGGGCGGGGACACTTTCCACCAGCCCAGGTTGCTCCAAGCTCCATCCAGCCTGGCCTTGGACACTTCCAGGGATGGGGCAGCCACAGATTCTCTGCCCAACCTGTGCCAGTGCCAATGACTCCTCCCTGGGTGAAGAAGATGCCAGGTTGTGCGTTTTCAGGTGTGAAAATCAGTGAGAACGGGGCATTCTGGGTGCTACAACAGACTCAGAGCAGAGTAAGGGGCTGGGGGAAGAGTGAGGAAAATCCATGCTCCTCTTACAAGCAGCCCCCAGCTCTACTCACCATTTTGCCTTTTCTCTTCAGACTTTATGTTTTTTCCCCTCCATTTTCCTTAAGTTTCTCCATCCCTTGACACGCTGAGAAGCACCATTGGTCTCTCCAGCACTTCCCCTGCTCCGAGAGGTTGATCCAGGAGGGATGAAGCACATCTCAGTCTTCCTTACTGCTGAGTCTACTACGTATCAAGTGCAAGCAGCACACTGAGTAACTAATCTTTCCTGCGTGCCTATTAAGCAAAAATTAAAAGAAAATTACATGGGGAAGTCAGCAGCAAGTAGGAGGGGATGGGCTGTAATTATATGGCTATTAATTGGCACAAAGTTCCAGTTTAATGCTCTCTGGCCCAGGCCGCTATTTCCTAGGGAAATTTTCTCTCTATTAGTTTTGGATGAGAACTGGGACTGTCTCTGGAAGCTCTGAGTCCACCCAAAGAGGTGACTTTCAGCTCCAGTCCCCCAGCAGGTTGTAGTTTTCATGCACTGATGGACAAAATTAAGGGGTTGTTTTTAACACGGCTCTGGCTGCCCAAGGTGGAGGGTGGGAAGAGCCAAGTTTCACCATTTACCATTAGACGATGACAACCAAGCGATGACCCTTTTAAGATTCAGCCCACATGGAACTGTTTGCTCCAAATACAAAATGCAGGGATAAACAACTCGAAAAACTGCTCCCCTGTGGCTTCTGCCAGCCCTGGGAATTCCCTCGGGACAGGTGAGAACCTCCTGCCCAAGCGGCTGCTCATCAAAACCTGACAATTAAACAGCACCAAAAATGTTTTGAGCAGCGCACATCCATCAAACCCCAGGGAGAATTCCAAGGAGTGATGTGCAGTTCCCTGCCAACTCACCTGGCAAGGGACCAGGCAACTGAGCCTCCTGGTCCAGGATGCTCCTGCCTTGCAGGATACAGCCCTGCCGTGGAAGAGGGGGAAGCTGCAGATGTTTGCTGTTCAACCAAAGCACACAGGTATTCACAGCTCAAGGTAGGAAGCGTGGCCTTTCCCTCTCAGGAATCCCACAGGCAGCTGGAAGATGCTGGAGCAACAAGCAGAGTCTGCTGTGCTATGACAAACTGGGGGAAGGGGGAGAAGAAAATGAAAGTTTTTAGATTTTTCTTTGCTAAACCAAGATATTTCAATGGATAAATCAAAGCGCTCTCAATTTCGCATCGGATGAGAACGGTCATTTCCTCTGGAAGTCTGAGGATTCATTCCAAAGGGGAAAGGCAGGTCTGCCCTGCTCCAGGGGACACAAACACCTTCCAAAGCTGCTCTTGCCAGCCCCCCAGCGGGAACTGATTTTGCTCAGGGACCTAAAGATTTATCTTTAAGCTACAGATCCATCTCCTTTATTTCCCAAGAAGGAAAAAACCACTTGCTAAAGTGAGTTTGGGGGGCAGGGGATGGGGCATGTTAGAATAAAAAGGAGGAAAAAAATCCCCAGGAAAACAGGAAGGAGGGATTTTATTCAGTTCACAGCCTGGAAAGCTCAGAGCAAGGAATAAGGAATTCTCCCTTCATGCCATGGTTCTTCATGGACAGCGATAATGTGGAACTACATGTCTTTTGGAAATAAAGGTTTCCACTGTGGCTAATATTAAAGATTTAAAAAAAAAAAAAAAAAGAAAAAATTTGGCTTTCTCCCCATATATCCCTTATTTCCAAATATTTAGAGCAAAGTTCTCTGTGCTACAGGGACTAAGCAGCTCCTCCCTCACCTGGCTCCAGTAGCCAGAGGCACGAATCCCTGCCCATGGCAGGGGGCTTGGAACTAGATGATCTTCCAGGTCCCTTCCCAACCCAACCCATTCTATGAGTCTATGGAAAAATGAGGATCTTCTGAAACTCCAAAGAAAATTCCCAGCTGTGGAGGCTCAACACGTTGCTCTGGAAGAGAATTCACTTTGCCATGCACACCTATCCCAAAGGAGACGTTCCCACAGCAAAAGGACTTCAACGTGTGGTCACTAAACCCACTTACTAAGCAAAGAAGTCGCTTTTCAGTGATTTTTAATTCACACCTAGGCTGATTAGTTGCTTCTGCTGTATGGTTTTCTACCTCAGCAAGGAGAAGGCTGAGACCAGTCCCACCATCAGAGGTACCAGCAGCTTTCAGCAGCTCCTGTCAGCTTCCAACAGCTGTGTTCACCCAGGATGGGGGTTTTCCTGGTGGGTTCAGAGCCTGCCAGCACCCTCCGCCTCTGAAGGTGCTCAGGCACCTAATGCCAAACAGATGACGGGAGTGGAGGAAGATGGGATGGGAATGAGAGCTGAGGAACACAGCAACAGCACAATCCTGGAGTGCAGAGAGGCCACAGGGCTGGGGAGAAAAGCCCCCTGGGCAGCCAGAGCTGAATCACAGCCCCTTCACCCCGTCAGAAGTGACACTGCAACCGCTTTAATCCACTGGGCAGCTGCTGAGCTGGAAGGGAGTCGTGGAAGATCAATGTGCCATTAGAGAAACCACCAAGGGCTGCCAGTCAATACTCTGAAAAGACACTGCTGCCTGTGACAGCCCAAACCAGAACCTGCTGGTATCGACAGAACAAGTGGCAGCCTTTAAGAACCAGCAGCTTCTTCTTCCCTCCTCCACCTCCTGAGTAAATTAACCCCAAATCCCTTTGTTTACCCTCGCCCCTAATAAGCTCTTGTAGCTTGCAGAAATGGCATTCCAAGCTCTTTCCTGAGCAGGCAAGAGCCTTTGTTCCCTTTCATCCTAGGGAAAAAAAAGAAGGGTTTAGATAATCTCAGAATGCCAGAAAGCAATTTATTTTGACCTAGACTGTTTCTGCAATGTCATCTCTTGGCTTCAGCACGTGGGAGAAGCTTCGTTAGCTGGTGTTTACACAACAGCTCTGGTGGGGCTGCGTGTCCCAGGAACAGCAACGAACCAGTCCCTGTGGCCCTGGGAGCAGCCTGGAGTGGTTTGACCTGCCCAAGGGACAAGGCCATGGCACATGGTTGCTTGGTGCCCAAACAACACCCTCCAAAGATCTGAGCTGCCAGAGCTGGGCACAAGAGTCAGGAGTGTAGAGCTGGTGTGAATATTGCACATCCCACATCCCTGGTGCAGACATGGAAGAGACTCGGGAGGGGACACTGCCATAAAATCATCATAGAATGTTTTGGGTTGGAAAGGACCTTTATGCTCATCTCATTCCACCCCCCTGCCATGGGCAGGGACACCTTCCACCAGCCCAGGTTGCTCTAAGCCCTGTCCAGCATGGCCTTGGACACTTTCAGGGATGGGAACCTGTGCCAGGGGCCTGCCCACCCTCACAGGGAAGGATTCCTTCCCAATATCCCATCTATCCCTGCCCTCTGGCAGTGGGAAGTCATTCCTCCTTGTCCTGTCCCTCCAGGCCCTTGTCCACAGTCCCTCTCCAGCTATTTTGAAACCCCTTTAAGTACTAAAAGGCCACAGTAAGGACACCCCAGAACCTTCCCTTCTCCGGGAGAGGTGTTCCACAACTCTAATCAGCCTCATGGCTCTCCTTTGTTCTCACTCCAACAGCCCTGTCCCCCTTATCTCAGGGCAGCACCAGCTCTACCCCAGCAATCTGTAAGGTGTATCCAGTCCTTTCCCCCTCTCCAGGAGGAAAATATTTGCAGTGCTGGATTCTCACTGCTCTTCCTAAGCCCCTGGGTGAGTTCAGCTCTTTGCCTCTAGGATGTTTTTGGCACCTTCAAGCCTGGAAACTTCCTTGAGAAAGGAAAAGTGAAAGCAGAGAACATCACACAGCAAATAGCAGGAAACAACTCCAGCTGCTGAAGGCCTCTCAGGAACAGCAAGAGCAAGAGTGGGTGTCCCTTCCAGCCTCCCCATTCTGGCTCCATCCTCCACTAGAAACCACGGGCCACAGTGCAGACACACTGAGCTATCCAATACCAGCATTGCTGCAAACCAGACCAGGAGCAGAGTCCCACCAAAATGCAGCAGTCACTGGTGGGAGCCCCTTTTTCCAGACCCCCTGAAGTCCCCCCTCCTCACTGTACAGCACAGCCTGCCCCACCCAGGCTGCTCAGGGAGAGCAATAACTCATCTCTCTGTCAACAGGGAATATTTTTAAATCTCTTCCTCCCTGCAGGCAGGCAGAAGTCTCCTCTGTTCTTTCCAGGCAAATTCCTTTTTTATTGTTATTGTTATTTTTTCCGCTAGATGAGGAGTTTAAATCCCAAATCCTCCTGTCTTCTTTTGGGCTGAGGGAATGACAGTTGAGGGGCAGTCAGTTTCCCCAGGAAGAAGAGCTGAAAGTTTGTCCATCCAAACTTTCCATGCAGAGCATAAAGGGAAGGTTGTCTTGCCTTTCCTTCCCAGAATTACATAAAAACAAAACCAGGCTCCCTCCTTCTCTTGGCAGCCAGCAGCACATCCTGCAGAGCAACCTTGTGTCCCGACACTTCCCCTGGGCTGGGAAAGGAGAGAAGCTCAGCCCATTCCCTGGCTGGCTCCCACCGAGCCTTGTTTCGCTCTGTGTACTTCCCACCAGGACACCGATGTGGACAGGCATCTGGAAAGACTGCAAGAGTTTCATCAATGCTTTGTTTTGTTCTGTACTTTCCACGCTCGGGGTGTTATTACCATGTTGGTTTGGTTGTGCAACAGCCCAAAATGGTGCTGGGCTGCTTTGAAGAGGGAGGAGGAGCTGGGCCACTAAAGACCCACTGAAATCCCTGTGGTTCCTGCCATTGCTGAAGGCCCGTGTTGGATATATTACAGTAAGTCAGCAGAAAGCAAATAAACAGGCAGACAGGACAAACAGGCTCTGCAGCCTGGTGTTCCCTGAGAAAAAGACGAATTTTTTCCCACCCCTTCTAACGCCCATCACTTTGTCAGCAAGTCTGGGTGCACTGGGGCATCTTTTGTCTCCTAGGCTTGCAGACCCAATACCCTGATAAACAAAACTCTTGCTGAGCCACAGGTCCCACAGAGAGCTGCCTTTACTGCAGAGGGAAAGCCTAAGCCCTGTCACAGGGATGAGCCACCCTGCCAGGCAGCTTCATCCCCTGCTCCAAACCCAGCTGCCGACATCTGGCCAGCCCCCTACAACCCGGCTCACTGAGCTCACACACCACCAAACCAGAGCCAAGGCCTGTACCCACACTTTGCTCAGCACAAGCAGCCGGCCACCTACTCCTGATGTGCAGAAAACACTCCATGGAAACATCCTCTGGCACAAAAAGCCCAGGGGCAGGGGAAGTCTTACTCTGGGCTGATGGCTTCTTCCCCCTTTAAAGACCTGCCTGTGAGTAATTAAAGCTCCTGTTTCTAAGCTGCTTGGTATTTTAATTGATTTTCTGCACTGGCTGCCCACAGTCGAGTCATTCAAATCTGACATTTGTCTCACAAGCCCCAAATGAGCAGGGAGGGAAAGTGACCTGCCCTGTGCTTTCCCATGAATCCACAGTGGTGGGAATTGGTCTGCACTGGGGATGCTTTTGGTTGGGTCACCTGGATGCCAAACCAGTGCCCTGATCTCCACCTGGGGCAAGAAGAGATTCCCACCATGAGCTTGTACCTGTTATTTCTCCTAAGAATTTGCTCTGGTCTCTCCATTCTTCGCAGGAGACAAGGGCATTGATATTCCACACAGTCAGATTCCTGTCAAGAGAAAATTGGCAGCATGGAAATAGGGACTGATGTTTTCAAATTAACTCCTGTTTTCCCCCTTCTGGTTTTGGATGCTCTCAGCAGCACCCAAAGAAGCAAATTCAACATCGCCACAGCAAGAGGTATTTCACCAGTGGAGTGAGATGAGGAGCTTGTTCTCTGTGAAACAATGTTTTGAAATGGATCCTCCCCCCATAGGTGGCTGAAGTTTTATTAAAGGACTAAAGGTACTTCTTGCTTACACTATTCCAAGATCAGATTTGCTTTCCAGTGATGTATTTTCCCACTTCCTCCATCTCTCCTTTCCCTCCCCTTTATTCCCTGGGGACCAGTCAGCCCTTGGGCTGCATGTCAATTCCGGGCACTGTGGCCAGTTGTTTTTGAAACAGCAACATTCCTCGGTCATCGAGTTCAGCGTTTAAAACTCGCACTGCTCTCGGCAGGAGGCTGGATCACAATGATGAACAACTCCCTTCCCTGCTGGGCACGGCACCATGGGAATGCCAGTGTCCTGCAAACCCCTCTGAGGGTGCTCCAAAAAGTGGGGGACCACAGGGAGAAACACCAGCCTGTCAGCACTGTCCACCTCTGCTTAAACATCACCATGAATTACCCTCCAAAACGCCCCATCCTCTGGAATAAACCAGATGAAACCCGGGTTGGGTGTTGTGGTATTGGCAGCAGGTGGGACTACAGCTTGCACTGAAATTCAGGAGCCCGGGAGAAGGTTTTTGATAGAATCATAGAACCACAGAATGCTTTGGGTTGGAAGGGACCTTAAGGCTTCTCTAGTTCCAATTCCCTGCCATGGGCAGGGATGCCACTGCCGAGGTCAGGTTGCTCAGGGCTCCATCCAGCCTGGCCTTGAACACTTCCAGGGAATGGGACATCTGCAACCTCCAATCCTAAATCAATCCCAAACTACTATTGGCAAAGTAAAAAGTTAGGACCTAATGAGCTTGTTTTGGTGTTGGGGGGGGGGGGGGGGGGGGGGGGGGGGGGGGGGGGGGGGGGGGGGGGGGGGGGGGGGGGGGGGGG
>JAWWEU010000160.1:2238310-2290132 GCA_035583155.1 Acropternis orthonyx
CCCCCCCCCCCCCCCCCCCCCCCCCCCCCCCCCCCCCCCCCCCCCCCCCCCCCCCCCCCCCCCCCCCCCCAAAGCACTCAACCTGGTCTTTTGCCCACCCTCTGTGCTAAAGCTCCGTTGCCCCCATGAACTCAGGAGCCTGCGGAAGGAACGAAAGAGGAAGCAGGGTTTGAGTGCCAGGATGTGGCATCCACAATGCCTGGTTTGCAGATGGGGGAACTGATGGTGAGTCAGCACTGAGATATTGCTGCTTTCCAGCAAAGCATTTGAAGGCAACTTGGGAAGTGTCCAAGAGCTGGTTTATAGGTGTGGCTCAGGTATTTACATGGGAAGGGACAAAGTGATTCCCATTTTAGCTGTGCCAACCTCCTTCACCCCTGTCAGCAGTGACAATCACCTGCTTTACCACACTTCTGGCAGACAGGAATAATTCCCCCCCTGCCCCAAACACACTGATTTTATGAACTGCAACAGATGTTCCAGACCACGCATTACCCTGCTCTGCCACTGCCAGAATGAAGTGAGGAGTACAGGTTCCTTTAGGTGAGGAAAGCCCTGTAAGATCATTGATTCCAACCATTCCCCCAGCACTGCCCAGGCCACCACTCACTCACGTCCCCAATGCCACAACTACAGGGCTTTTAAATCCCTCCAGGGATAGGGACTCCACCACTGCCCTGGACAGCCTGTGCCAGGGCTGGACAACCAACTTCCACGGGGAAATTGTTCGCAATATCCAATCTAAACCTCCCCTAGCACAATTTGAGGCTGGTTTCTCTCACTGTAGCCCTTCGTGATGGCACAGAGTGAGTTTTGTCTGGGCCAATCAGCACAGCCAAAGCTGGAGCCCAGCCAGGCCAACGGGCTAATACCTTCTCCTCCAGCTCCAGCCAGACATCTCAGGAGATCATTAGAGACTGCACGTGACCGGCAGCAATAATTAATCATGAAAAGTTGTTATTTCTCAAAGCCAATTCATGTTATGCCTCCATCATGGATTTGACAGCAGTCAGTAACAGTGCTGGCAATTAAAGTTAGGCAAGATTTGATTAACGAGATAATGTTCACCGATCATCACGTATCTGTGTTGAGTCCTACCAGAGGGCTTTCTTTCTTAGCTGGTGTTTTTCAAGTACCAGGAAGAACAGTCAGTTCATCAGCTCAAGACTACTTTAAGTATCTGAACTGGGCTCCAGTTACTCGGCTCCTTGGATTCTTAGAGGGGACAGGGATTTGTGGAATGCAGGAGCCACCAAAACCTTCTACCCTCTCGAGCCAGCAGTGCCAGGGACTTCAGGAGCCATCCCCACAAGTGTCACCACGGCCCAGTTCAGTAACCATCCATGGATTTCAGTAGGTAAACATAACAGGAGGATGGCAGAGGGGAGATTTGTCCTGACTAGGAGATTAGTTTTAGATCAAACTTGGCTAACGTGGGAAATGCTGCTGGCTAGGATGTGACCACTTCAATTAGCTCATGAGTGCTTTTCTGCATCTCTGCTCCCACGCCAGGCATGGCTGGCAAAGAGGAGCTGGAGAGATGCTGAAACTCCGAAGGGAACAGCAGCACAAGCAGCCCTTGCTCACTGAGAGGTGTTTTAGCACGGAGCCAGCCGCCCTCAATTGAGCATTTCTGTCCAGTGCCTGCGCATTTCCCAGACACGGTGTTCCCACACCTCCTCCTGAACTCCAGTGCCCTGCTGCTCCTTGCTCCCTGAGCTGTGAGCATCTCCAGGGAGCTGCTGCACGTGGTGCTGCCAGCTGTGCCACAAGGGCACTGGGACAGGAGAGAAGGGATTGCACGGGTCCGAGCAGAAAGCCACTGGCAACCACTCTCTGCAGTCTCTCCCGCCTCCTCCATCAGCTTGGGCCAGACTGTTCAGCGAGCAATGTGTGCCTCAGCATCACAAATAACATATTTTTTTCCCAGAAATTAAGAATACATGTCAATAGGACAAGGGGGAAGCAGACAGACACAGGAATAAGCCATCAGCATCAGAATGATCTTGGAGAGAAGAACCCAGAGTGAGAATTACTCCATGCATTAACTGTTAGCTCAAGGTTGCTTTGATGCCTGGGATGCTGAGAGATGCAGGACACTCACCCAGGCAGCTCTGATATTATTCCATCAAGCCTTTAATCACCTGCCTGTCTCTCCTTGCAGGGAAACAGGCAGCAACCACCTGCTTGCATTTTGAGGATGCAGTGCAAGGGAGCACCCACAGGCCCAGCTTCCAGCTAGGAATTGTATCCTAGTTTACACACAGCCTTCTCCCTTCAACACTTCGCCATGAGAAGCAAGCCAAAGCAGTTTCTTTGCCGCTCTGCAGCCCAGCTCCTGCTCATCCCAGGTTTAGTCCCACCACCTGCCTCCTCTAGATGCCCAGCACCTCAGCATCAAACACCTCTTTAGCCTTGGAGGGGTCCCCTACTTCAGGCTCCCCTAATTCAGGCAAATCCAAAGACTTTCCACGGAATGACAGCAGGGTCTCCAAGGTTGGGTTTCTGCTGGGACATAAAAGCCTTTTAGACAGGACAACGCTCAGGATCCTCATCCTCACCTTGTATCCAACCCGCTCCTCCATTCAGCCAGGAAAAGGGTGCCAGAGAAAAGTGGGAGGCTCTTGGGCCACCAGTGAAAGCCCCAAACTTTTATTTCAAAGCCTGAGGGACTTAAGAGGGATGAAGTTAGGGCAGGGCCCAGCTTATGCTCAACATGTGCTGACTATGCCCTGAAGTATGGGACTTTTAGGCTGATCTGGAATATTATAATACTGCCTTTGTGCCATTTGAAACCAAATCAAAGAAAATGTTCGTAAGTAGCCCATGTTAAAGATGGATCCATTTATTTTTTTCCCCATCCAATTTCCATTCCTTCCCCTTGCCGCATTTGCTAATTATCCAGTATGCATTTGCTTAAAGAAAGCATTTTTCTAGCCTTCACAATCTATCTTCCCATCCTAATGGATCTTGTGGTAAAGTCATTACGGAGACTTTATGAAATCACAGTTATTTCCATGACAACAGTGATGTAATAAAGGTGGGATTATGACATTACTGCAAGATCAAGCTGAAGGACGGGATGGATTTGTTTACCCCAGATAGGGCAAGGAAGAGACTTCATTCATCCAATGTTTCTAAAAGTGCCTTAAGGTCTGCTAATGGAAGGGACGGGACATTTTAGATCTGACTCTTCTATTTTTTCTTTACAGCTCTGTATTAGGGCTCTTTTCCAAGCGCACGTAGTTTAATAAGTTTCAGAGGAGGATCCATGCTGAGGATACATTTGCCTGTGTCTGTGAAGAGAAAATCATCCCTGAAAGTCTCATGGCACTTGCCTTTCCTGAAAGACATCATTGCCTGCTGGTGGGAAGGGTTTTCCACCAGTTTAAAGGACCAGCAGGATGGACTTTCCCCTTTCAAGGATGGCTGATCTAAGCTGCTTTCCCTTCAAACATTTTAACCAAGAAATCACCTGCCAATGGATCACAGCATGAATTGGCTCCCCATGAATTTATATTTGAAAATGGCATTAAACCCCTTTTCTCTCCTTAACGGAAACATAACCAGCCTGGGTCTGGCCAGAAAATTCCAAGCCAAAACCCATTTTTACCTCAAACCCGAACACACCAGTAAAGTCATTCTAGAAGTGATTTAAGCTCACTCGCTCTCTAGCAATCACAGAATAAACTTAGGTGAAAATGACACAGCAATTCCTAAAGGATCAGACCATGGAACGCCACGAGACAGCTTTGAAGATAGCTGGGGTTTCTGGTTTGTTTTTCACAAGAAGAAAAGATGAATATTTCATTTGGTACATGGTTCAAAAGTTGATTAATGTTTCAGTGTGTGGAAAACCAAGCTCAGGAGACAAGTTTCCTCATGTAAAATTCTTTAAGCTGGCAATAGGACTTGTATGGCCAACTTCTCCGAGGGTGGATTTCATTTAACCCTCTTCAGAACTGCTCTTGCCAGGGGCTTGGTGCTTTGGGAGTGGAACTAACTCAATACTTGGCCTACAAGTGTGGGGTGGTCCTGCTCTCCAGGAGGGCTGTAGGATGAGGGAGAACTTGCCCCCAATATGATGGCTGCTCAGAAGGGCTTTGGTGTCCCCATCTCCCCAGCACGTTGCTACAGCCAGGCAGAGAAATGCCTGTGTTTTGATGGTCCCCAGGAGTTCTCCTGCCTAATCCACCTGTTTGGCCAATGGAATAATATTATCAGACTTTCTCCTGCTTGTGGTCAGTCCAGGGGACCTTCTTTACAAGCTGTTGAGGAGCTGTGACCCCAGTACATTTGCTCTACAGTAATTATGCAGAGAAGTGTCCCAAAATCCCCTGCTCTGAAAGCTCGTTTGCTTCAAGTCCAGCCTGACTGATCTTAGCAGCTGTTTCAGCTTGTCCTGCCCCAATTCCCACTCCTCTAAGCCTTCCCAATATCTCTTCATTGACAGAAGGGAAACACCGTAAGGCCACACAGACGTGTTAATGAAATGTGAATTATTAACTGCTGCGTGCTAAGGGAGATATAAGGGGGGAGAGAATGTCATTTTGCCATTAATATGTAAAATGGGCAACGCTCCCTCCTTTGGCTGGAGGGGCAGAGCGGACTCAAGCCTGCGTCCCATTCCGGGGCTGGGATGGGTAATGAGATAACACGATTGTCTCTCGCCCTTTTTCTTTCTTTCTTCTGTGATAAAAGGACAGAGGGAAATGCAGACAATTAAAAGGAGGATTCCAATCTACCCCAGAGAGATTCAATGAATAATAATGGACCTCCAGCTGCTAATGTGCTTAAGGACTTCCAAGTCTCAAGTGTCTAACCAGCTTAAGGGTCCGTACCACAGACTTCATTTCTGTCCGTAAATGGGAAAGGCAGGAGGAGGTGGGGGGTGGAAATCCTGCCCCTGATTACAGATGGGATCATCATTCATTTGCTTGCTGAGCCCTCCACGAAGATGAGGTGACAGCAGCAACTTAATGGTGCTCTCAAAACCAACAGCAGGTATGGGGTCAGGACGTTCCCTGCTTCACAACGTCTGTAGGTTCCCTACTAGTCATAGTCACTCCAAAATACCTCAGAGGAGGGTCCAATATGCTACTACAATAAAAACAGGACTTGGTTTCTGAAGTTTTGCTTTCCCACATTACAAACCTCTGTGTAGCAAGACAGTAAGCACATGACTCACTCTTCTCTCTGTGCAGCTCCTGGTAAGGGGAAGGTCTCCACCACGGGGTGACCAGCCCTGCCTGCTCATCTCCCACTCCTTCCCCACAGAAGGGACAGAAGCTGTACCACAGCCAAAGCCACATAAAAATGTCCACCTGAAGATTAGCGGGTTTTTTTCTGGCACTTCCGTTTCTGTCTCTCTTCCACTGATGCTTCTCTCTCTCTTCCACAACCCATTAACTTTCCCCCTGTAGCCTCCCTGCTTGGGCCCCCCTGACCAAGAAAACCTCCTCTCCTTGACCCTCTCAGGTTTCTACCGTGCTCATAAATTTCCATGGAGGATCAAGGAAAAGACTTGCAGAAAAAAAGCGAAGGGTGATGCAGAAAGCAGTGGCCCAGCCTTGAGTTCTCCACAACGTTGCGTTCCTCCCCTCCCCTCCCCATCTGAAGGTTATGGGGTAACTATCACGGATTCAGAGAATGACAAACTCAGAGGCTGGCAACTAGATGATCAAAGGAACAAGGAATATTAGCTGGGTAAGAGTTCCTCAGCCTTGGAAACAGATATGACAGAGAACCAAGAATCACAAGAAAAGCTGTTTCCACCTCTCCTGGAGCAAGGACTAGGGGCATCGGAGGAAACTCACCAGCTCAGAACAAAAGAAATGAGCTATTTTTAAACCCAGCATGTGTCTATGCCATGGGACTCTTCAACAGAGGATCTGTGCCTTCCCAAAGCTCGTAGGAGTTCATAAAAAAAACCTTTTTTTTTTTTCCCCTGCTGGGAGCGTGGGTGCGGAGGCTGTTACGTCCAAACACATCGCTTCTGGGTGAGGAGGTCCCTGATCCCCAAACCATGGGAGGCTGGGAAAGCATTCCAGAGCAACACCACTACTGTTCACCCTGTGCTTTACACAGGTTTCCAGGAACGCTCCATTGCCTGAATCAGAGATCTTGTGTTTGGGGGATGCCTGGTGTGACCTGGTGTGACTCTTACCGCATCCTGCTGCCTTCACACCTCGCTAGTGCCAGGGCACAGCTCGAGACACAACACACATCCCCCCTCCTCCAGCTTTGGGGAGAACCTGCAGGATCCGTAGGCAACGAGATGTCACACAAAGCAGGAGGAAGGGCTGGAGTTTAACGGGTAGAGCTGCTGGTGGCGGGGACGGAGGAGGGAATGGTTGCATAACAGGCACCGGGGACTCGCCGGTCCCTGGCACAGGAGGCAGGTGCCTCACTCAACACAAAGAAGTTGAAAGGGAGAAGTCGTGTAAGGTTGGCCACGTGTCAGCCTTACACGGCTGAATCATGCAAGTTTAAAGCCTTTCAAAGCAGGATAAGATCTCGGCGCAGCCACGTGCGCGCCCATTCCTTCAACCTGAGGTTGGGGAAACGACGGGAAGGCACAAGTGAAAGCACAGCAGAGTAATTAGCTAATTAGGGGAGCTGACTAATCAGCTAATTTACAAAGGTTTTTCATTATTATTCACGGAGAAGGAATTCTGGAGAGCTTTGGCGTGGAGAGAGGTGTAGCCCACCGGGCAGTGGGAGCTTTGCCTAAAGCAGAGCATGTTCAAAGCCCACTGGAGTGGGTTAAAAGCTCCACGTCTCCTCAGCTTGACTGGCTTTGTGCTGCTGAAGGACAGAACCAGCCCTGCTCATGCTCCTTCAGCAAAGGAGCTGATGTGACTGCTCTCCTTCCGGGGAAGAGGCAGGAGAGAGGAAGGTCTCCTCTTTTTAGAGCTGGCAAAGTGAGATTTATTTGCCTAGGACTCAACAGCTGTATTTAACCTCCTCCTAAACACTACCCAGGCAGCTCAGACAACTCAAGTGGTGAAATGATACTGTCCTAATGAATGCCCAGGGTGAAACATGCCACTGCTTCCCTCTTCTTTGAGAGATCGCTCGGCCCAGTGAGAGAAATGTCAATAAAAAGATATTTAAGTTGAGAAGGGAGGGGAGAAGGTGAGAACACAGATGCCCAACCCGCGGCTCTGACCCATGTCTCCTTTCTTTCTCCCTTCCCTTCCCCTCCAATGTCCTTGTGCATCTCCAGCAGCAATATCACACCGCTGCTATTACAGCCAAGAGGGATATTTGAACAGCCTTAGATCAATATTTGTGCAGAGGGAAAGCTCGTGCATCACAGGGCTACAAATTAACCTCTTGTCCCATATTCACACTGGCAACCAGGGCCTGCAGGAGCAGAGAATTCCCCTGGGGAAAAGTGGGACATACGTTTCATAACACAGGAAAAGAAGAAAGAGTAATAATAGTTCCAGCCCCGGCTGGTGCGCTTTTTTACATTTCTCCCTCAGGTTTGGGGGGAGGGAAATAGTTTTTCTTAATTAGCATCCTAACCTTTTCTAAAGAGGTTCAAGGGTGTCTTGGCAGGCTTGGGAAGTGGTGTGAAAGCAGCACTGAATAACAGCAGCAGAATTAGTCAGGTGTAAAAGGATCTTGCTTTTTTTTTGTGGGGACATGATTAGGGTACCAGTAATGAGGAATAGGAAGAACATCCAAGGTTGCAGATTTTTTTTTCCCTATTAAAGGGAAGCATTACCTCAGAGTTGCATGCTTGGGGGTAGAAAATATTTCCTGCAGCAGAAAGTCATTGATCCATAAGTCCTACTTGAGCTGCTGTGGTTGTTACCAGCTGAACTTGAGTTTGGCCCATTGGCAGATGTCAGGCATGTCCATATTGCTTATGGCAATGAGATTCATGGCCAAGCCAGTTCTTGCTCCTCAGAGTTGGGCTTCCTTGCCTGGTCAATCCCCTGGGTCGCTCCAGCCAGACAAGGAGGCAGCACACAGGCAATGAGGACATTCGGGGAGCTCAGGGGCTGAACGCAGCATCTCACTGCAGCTCATGGAGATGGATCTTCTGAGACAGCACCAGGCTGGAGGGAGACACCTTCACCCACCCAACAGCAACGTGTGCTCCCAGTGAGAGAAACCCAAAGATAGATTAACGAGGCAGTCTGGGGAAACAGCCACTTCTACCTCATGTGTCCCTTACTACTCCCCATCTTTTCCCCTCTTAATTCACCCCGTGCCAAACTCAGAGCCAGCTCACTACCTTTTTCCTTCCCCACCTGCACGTCTACCAAAACTCAGATGGCACCAACAAAACAGCTTTGCCTTGGACTATTTAGCCCATGCTCCACGTGATCCCAGCTGGATCCAACCAGCAGCATGACCCACAGAGCCTGAAGGATTCTTGCAAACCTAATCTGATCTTGTCTCCCTTTCCCAATCACCCTTCCTGTCTCCCAGCAGTGACAGATCAGCCACCGTCCCACTGCTGCACAGCTTTCAGAAGACTCTGTTGGTTTCCCATGTGGATTTTCCACCCAGCCTTGCTCTGACAACCTCCTGAAAGGATCTGGAGGTTTCCCTCGCAGCTCCTGCTGAGCCGGCGCCACTTTCCACGCCGGCACAAACATCCCAACTTTTGCTTCAGTTGGACACAGCCAGCGACTGGATCTGTGCAATTCCCCTTCCTTTTTCCAGCCTTGCAGCACAACGGTGGGACAGCACGGGCAGGCCTGCATTGTGGCTGCTCACCACATGGAAAGGGAGGAATTGCCAAATTCACCCCAGGAGGAAAATGAGCAAAGGCATTTACACAAACAGTAGGGCTTTTGGCTCCTTTAGTCTGCGAGGCCAGACACTCAGTGACGCTTGCCCCTGCTTTCTCCTCACATTATTTGCCATATTTAGCCTCCTTTCATTCTTCTTTGCCATCACACTGAGCAAAAAAGGAATGGCACTTGCCCAGCGAGGGAATGGACGAGACGAATTTGCTCACTGAATAATGAAATGTGTTTTTTCCTCCTGCTCAGCCTCCGTCTGGGTCTTGTTTCTGGTTTGCAGCAGAGATACTCTCCTTTTCTCCACCTCTCCTCCAAATCCAAGGGAACTCTTTTGTTTGGGTGGGAAATAGAATTTAAGAAAAAAACCCATAAGGTTTTTGACTGCAAACAATGGGATTTTTGACTGTCCGAGGAATTTGTGTGCAGAAAGGTGCCAATTAATCTACGTTAAAGTGAAATTAGCCTAATATTGAAACAATGGGAGGATGACAAGGGAGAGATCAGCCTCTAATGTCCTCATTAGCCAGTGGTGCTCCTTGTGAGCTTTCCGTCACAGGAAAGAGCTGTCTGGTTGCACTTCATTAGCACTGGGGTTAATTACAGATAAGGAGGCAGGGAAGATGGGCCGTCCCCTCACCCTTGCTGCTGCTCTCCTCCTTGCCTAGCCCATGGCTCCTGGATGGAAGTTGACATTCCCCTTGACTCCTGTCGCTCCTCTATTTGTAATGGCAAGACAGGCAGAACAGGACCCATTTTTCAAAACAATAGTTGTGAGGGGTCTTCCCCAGAGTAATTTGGGTACAGCAGGACCACGGCACTACTGGCACATGTAGATGGAGCTACACTGATGAAATCTTCTCCTAGTACCTCCCAAACTCTTCCCACTCCCCTACAACTCTTTGTGTCCTCCTTTTCTCCTTGGCTTTCACGAGATTTTTGCCCTCTTTCCATCCTGCATTGCTTTTTCTCCCCTCTGCTTGCTGGCAGCTGCTCAGCTCCCTGAGCCACCCCTCTGACTTTCTCCTCTCCTCCTGCCAGCCCTGGCTGCTTATTTTATTGTTAAGCTTTGGGGTGGGTTTTTTTTAAATTTTTTCAACCCCACTGATGTCAGGTCAGATTGTCTGTCAGCACAACATCAGGTTGCCAGCAGATGAAGGACGACTCACAGGGAAGAAAACAAGGAGAAAATCATCATCATCATAAAAATCTAAAAATCCCTCCAAAGAGGTGAGACTGTTTCCTGGAGAGGACGCAGAATTGCTCAAGGCTCTTCCTCCAAAAATGCCATTGGCCTGGAAGGCAGTAGGATTCAGACACATGGAAATAGAGATAGGAACAACTTCAGTGGGAGTGGGGCATTATCTACGGAGGGGCAGAGTACATCTGCCTGAAGACATGAATTATGCACAAAACCAGGCACAGGGACAGCTTAGAGGTTAAGATGGAAACAGCTTTGATTTGTGCTTTTGAGAGGGCCCTCCAGCATCAGCTGGAAGGGCAACACAGAGTCACAGAATATCCTGCATTGGAAGGGACCCACAAGAATCAATGAGTCCAACTTCTGGCCCTATGCAGGACATGCTCTTCAGGGGGACCACACAGAGCAGGGATGGGATGGGAGGATGCACATGGACCTCTCTGCTGGGGACAGCAAGTTGCTGGCAAGTTACGGATAAGCAGATCTAACCCCACCCTTTTTTCCTACTTTCTTCCTGAAAATCCTCACTTGCCCTTGGCCGGAACCACATTCCCAGCTGAGGTGCTCCTTTGCCCTACCTGATTCCCAAATCAGCACACCTCTCAGGAGGGATGGAGGGCAGCCAATCTCCCTCAGCCCCAGGGAGAGATGGGGAGTCTGAAACAGTGCTGCCTTCCCCAGGGAAAGCACATCCCACCTGCAAACCCAAAGTTAGGGGAGACAGACCCCAGGTAGTGCTGAGGAAGGAGATCTGCTCAGTGGGAACCTGCAGAAGAGGGACAGCATGTGAAACGTGGGGTCTCTTCCCACCAGGACATGCGGTAAGAGGATTGGAAGGCACTGTAGTGTGAAGCTGCAGGAAAGCTATTAAGTGGAAGCTGTGACTAAAATCTATTTCTACTGAACCACTGAAAGTCCTCATGGATCATTTAGGGGTGAGGATGAGCTCCAGCATGAGCCATCATCAGAGACAGGGGCTTGTGCTGCACAGGGAGCAGCCAGGCAGAGCTGTGCCACATCCCCTCTGAAGAGCATCCCTCCTTCCCGAGCACAGTGCCCATAACCTGAAGCTTTGAAGGAATGGCGGATCTGCATGTGAACATGCCTGGGAATCATTGCTGCTGCCTGTCATTCTTCCTCAAGGTGGAAGAGACTCTGCAAAGTCACCAGGAACAAGCAGATAGAGTAAAACCAGGTTACTACAGCTAGAAGGGCTCTTTGGACCTAGAGGCTGCGGTTTTTTCCCCTCTCTGAAAGTCACCAGAAGACCTTCCCAGATGCAAATGTTTCACACATCAGCACCACCAGTCATTTGCCTACAAATTTACTCCACAACTGCACTTCACAATCCCTCTTTCACAACCACCCCCCAACTTTGTGGCACACCAGGACTGCTGTAAGTCACAAAGAGCGTAGGACAGGCACCAGAGCCAGGCCCAGCAGCGACCTGGCCAGAATGATGGGCCATCTTTCCCTGCATCCAAGAAAGAACGGCTGGAGGCTGGGGAGAAGGCAGCTTTGTGGTTAAATCGCATCATGACACAGCAGGCCATGCAATGGCAGCCCTGAGAGGGGCTGCACAGGGATGGTTCTGCTGCCTCTCGCCCCCGGGCTTTGGCTTGGTGGAGGATTTTTTTCCCCATATCCACCAGCACAGATCAGCCTGCACACAGGGCACAGGCGAGAAAGCTTTGGTTTTGGCTCCCTCCCAGCCCTGCACACACATCCCAGTGTCCCGGCCCATCCCTCCCCCTCCTTCCCTTGTTCCTTTTAATTAGCAACTTTTTCTTTGTTCCCTTTAATTAAGCGGGGCGGGGGCAGGAGAGGGGAGGGGGAAGCTGCTGTCAGCCAGATGAGTTATTATCGCCGCGCTCGAGATCAAAGGCCGGCAGCTCCGTCTCGTCCTTAATTTGGGCAGCGTCTTCGGGCACAAGGCTCCCTTCTTTGTGGTTCCTCCTTGGATGCTGGTTGGGATGCCAAGGCTGGAAGAGGGCTGGGGGAGGGCTGAAACCCAGCAGGGGGAGTTGGGAGAAGGACTTTGGCTCCTCTCCTTTAAAGGTACAACTTGAAGAGGAGTTTGGGTGGCACCCGGACCCTGAGCGTGGGCACCGCGGGCAGGTTTGTTGATGCCCGTGTGTGAAACCTGATGGCCCAGATACTCACCCCGGGCAGGGGGGGATGACCAGTTTTGATGTGGGTGGGGAGTGCAGCACTGCCAGGGCTTTAATGTAGGGAGTGCACTAATTATGGGAAAATAAAGGCAAATGTGGGAAAACAAACCAGTGGGGGGTTTGAGAAGGAGTTTCGTAGCTGAAGGTATGAGCAAAGGACCATGATACAGTGTCACTTTTTTCAAGTACTCATGAGATTCTCTAACATATTATTGACGGGGGGGGGGGAGAACATATTTTGGGGTGCCAAAACTTCCAAGACATGTTGCCTTCATTAAATTTTTAATGTGGATCCAGCACAACGATACTGCAGGACTGAATGTCTCCTCACCCTGAGCTCGGCCAGCCTCACACCAGGGATTGGCACCCTAGGAAAGGAATCTCTGTAATCAAGATCTGTTTGGGTCCATGGGACTGTAATGGGGTGATGTTCTTATTTTACAAAGCTTTACCCTATTATTAAAAATGCTTTAGAGCATCTCTGGCTCACATGCCGCATTCTATTTTCTGCCCTTATCACTCCTGCTTATCTGTGGTGCATCCCAAAATTTCCACATGGCATTCCTGGTGCTTTTTAGGGGTAAAGTAGGGCATAATTTCCTGGTGGAAGAGAGATCCCTGGTGCTCTGCCCTCTCCTATATCACCCTGAAATACAGAAAATTTGAGTCAATCCAAACTGGGCCTACCCCTGCTGTGAAAACACCCCTCCCAGCCAGTTTGGATCTAAAATGAAAGAGAACGAACAAACTCCTAATCTAAGATTAAGGTCCGAAGTGCTGCCTTATAACTTGGGTATCAGAAGGCAGAGGGATGTTAATTAACTTTCTATTGACGAAACAAAGCGCACGGAGAGGAACCTTGCTAATCTGTTTTGTGCTAATCAGCACACATTATTAATTTGCTGGAGAGAGAGAAAAAAAAAAAAAAGAAGTCATCCTCTTCCTACTTAAACGCAGGTTTAATAGGGCTGGAAAGTGGTTTCACATTACCCAGGCTTCACTCTTTGGATGACATATGTTGCAGTGCATTTCCTAGTGCATTATGAAGCTTCAGCATAAATAATTCAAGCTAAACTCCAGTTGTTAAAATAAACGAGCAAAGTATCTTTGGTGATTAATTACTCTTCCTTCCTCCTCCTTCCCCTCCCTTTTATAAGTACAAGCACATGTGTCATAACCCAGTTAAATGTTTCAGTTTCCTCCTGCGACCCGGGACATCCCGGGGTGTTTTAGCTGGCACAGGGTGGATCAGGATTGCTTGGGTTTGCTGGGAGTGCCTGCTCAGCCCCAGGGAAGCCGGGAGGTGTTAGGACCCAAATCCAAAAAACCCTAAAAAGCTTCAGGGATTCGATGCCTGGGGAATTCCCAGTTAACCAGAGGATTTACAAGAACTTGAGTTTTCAGTGGGATGAGCTTCAAGTTCTGACTTGCCAATTTAAAAAGCTTAAATAAATGGTAATAATTGTACTCCTTGGGTCCCTCCGGGTGGACGGCACTCACACAGGGACACTTGTTTGCCTTGTCCCCATAGCTGGGCCCTGCCTGGCCCCCCCTCTGGGGTTCTCCTTCTGCCACCTCACAGCCATTTGGGAAATTACATATTTCCTTCAAAGAAAGGAAATTTCCTTGAAGATTTCCTGTCTTGCCCTCTCCTCCTGCTCAGGAGGCGGCTTCATTTTATTCCTCCCAGTAAGCCCCCCCTTGCCCACACCCCCCAAGTCCCAGCCTGGGGGTGGCACCGACCCCGGGTGCCCCTTTGCAAGGCTCAAGCCAGGCGAGGGGCTGCCACCCCACCGTGCCCATCCAAGGATGCTTTATATACCCAAGAACTCACAGAGGAAGAACCATCACTTTGCTCTCCCCGTGCTCTTCCAAATAGACCAAACAAACCCCGCGGATGTTTCACAGCCAGCCATGAAAAGTTTCATTTAATGGCTCAGAGCCGTTTATAGACTCAGTTAATTCATTCTAGTTTCATCCTGTAGCTCTTTTTCCCCCCTCCTTCGTCGCTGGAGCTGCTCACACACCGGATCGTGCTGCCCGAGGTGCACATTGGCTCCTGTTGCCTGGTGCCCACCTGAAGTCAGAGCTCCCTGTAACAACATCATATCCCATCGCTGCAGGAGGGCAGGATGCTGTGAGAGCACAGGCTGACTGGGGATGGAAGGATGGACACCCAGGTGAGAGGAAAACTCACTTCCTCAATTAAACAGAAAATGGAAATTCAATAAAGGAGAGGGGAGCAAAAGTAAGGGAAGCCTCTGAGCAATACTGGGGAGTGATTTCCACGCATCACTACACCCACCTCTCTTCCAGAAGCAGAAACTCTTTAGGAGAAAAACCAAGCTGCCACAAACACTGGCTTTTACTCTTCACCCTCCCAATGACAGCCCTATGGAGCAGCGATGGGTCATCAGTGGAGCAAGGGAAGATGGACTGCTGACCCAGGACGAAGGGCTGGGGCCCTGGGGAAATGCACACTGAGGCAGTCACAGAGCCAGAACACAGGCTGGAAAGGGAGAGTGGAAATTCCCAGCGGGGGAAAGCAAACATGATGGATGGCACTCCCATCACCCTTCCCCACAGCTCATCTCCTACCGTCTCTCTTCACTTATTTCTCTCTCCTCTTCCTTTGTTTTATTTTTAAGGGAGGGTGCTTTTTTAACTATTCTTTTGGTGGCTAAAACTATTCTGCCCCTCTTTGGGTACAGACACCTGCTCCAGAAGCGTCCAGAGGAACCCAGTCTAAATGAAGGCAAAGCGAAACGCTGCCCCATCACTACAGTGTCCATCCCAAAATCCAGCCTGAAGGTGTCCCTAAATCCAGCCTGCTTGGAGAGTGAGGGGCTGGAGGAGGGGGGTCCTGCCACATCTCCCGGCTCCCACAAGGTGGCAGGTCTCCATAATTGTTTTATACGCCGTGATCCCGATCGCAGAAGCCCACCGGCAGCAGCCGTGTCTTGCCTGCTCTGCCAAGACGGGAGCTGAGCCCCAGCGAGTTGCTTTCCATTAAAAAGATGGGTCTTTTGAATATAAAAACTCTGAAATTTTACAAAATTAACATGTCCATACAAAGAAGAAAAAGCAGCACACAAGAAAAAAAAAAAAAAAACACTAGGACAAGGCACGTCCAAATCCTGGCTCCTTGTGCGTCCTGGGTGATTGCAGAGTTCAGAGCAGACACGTGGCGAAGCAGGAGGATGGCGGCGAGGCAGAAACCCAGGAGGGAGCAGAGAGGTAGTTCAACAAGGTTCAGAAGGTGGGGAGGAGATTTAGAGATTAAGCCAGATCAAAAGGATAATTATTTTTGTTACATTTCCCTATCTGCATCACAGTACCGGTTCTGTGAGCAGCCAAGCGGCCGGGCTGATTTTCAAGTTTCCAAGCACGCCTGGTGTAAGGAACATGCCTCTAAAGCCTCGACAATAAATTCCAACCTTTCACCAGGCATGCCTGCTCTGCATTCAGGAGCAGGAGAGGCAAACCCCATGAGACCGGGAGATTTAGTTTCCCAAATTCTGGCGATTTAGGCTGCAAATGTTTCCCTCAACACCTGTGAGGTGTCAAGGAGCATCGGCACAGGGTGGAATCCTCCCAAAAATGAAGCAACTGTCTAAGTCAGAGAAGATGCTGTCTGGCATCTCGTTTTGGCTACCAATCTCGCCAGGACTCAACTTGTTGGCTCCCTGCTTGAACTCAGGAAAAGCCACTCATCCCATAAAAAGCATCTCCGGACGGCAAAGCAATGAGTCCCAGCATGCGCTAACGCACTTACACACATGCAGTCACCAAACCCCCCAGCCATAAACGGGGCAGGATTTGCCTCCCCACTCCAACTGAAAGCCTGTGGTTGATGGCCCAGATAGGATTCTGGTTGCCCTTCCCTCTTGGGAAGCTGCTCCCAAAGAAGCTGCTGCAAAACCCTGCCCCTCGCAGCCCCTGGTGCCAGGCAGGCAGCAGCTCGCCCGGGAGTTGCGGGCTCTGTCTCCACCGAGCTAAAGCAGGGCTGTAAGGACTGGGATGGGTGGGGTGAGAGGCACAGGGGCACCCCTGCTGTTGCCAGCCCCAATTCCTTCACCCACAGGGCCTGTGTTGAGCTCATGGGAAAACAAAAGTGGCTGGAAGTGTTTAGACCCAAGCCTCCTGAAAGAGGGAAGGGGGAACCTTTGTACACAGCAGCCTCCTGAGCCTGGAGCAAAACATCTCCCCACTCTCCTCATCCCCAGAGTAGTTTCCCTGCCCGGAGAGCAGCAGGGACAAGATCTTGCTGAAGCAACCCTTTACTTGCTCCAGGGGTACCAAGCCTGGCAGCAGCTGAAAAGGGGATAAAGGTACCACTCTTCCAGGCTTGCCAAGGCACAGGGTTAAGTATCCAGCAGCTGCAGCTCCAGCAGCTCCAGCCACTCCCAGGGCTCCTCTCTCCCTACTAACTGGGCAGGGAGCGCTATCCCAGCATCGCTTACTGGTGGCAATCAAGCTGGCAGGAGCACATTGCCTTGCCATCCGCACCAGGCACTTTGAAGTGCTGTGTTCAGCCAAGGAACCTTTCCAGTAGGGTGATTTCCCAATAGGGAGCCACAGGTCCTCCCACCAGAAGTGAGGATAGGTATCAGAGTACCTTGGAGGACCGAGGCCACAGCTCCCACCTCTGGAGCACCTGCAGGCTGTGGGTGAATCCTGTGCTTGGTAGGGATGAGCATCAACACGTGGGTGTGCAGAAGCTCTCCTGGCATGGAACCAGCTTCCTGCTCCTCCACCAGCCGCCGGTGCTGCCACTGGCTCCATGTCATTGCCACAAAGCCGGTCCCCCAGGGATCCTTGGCCCCACCAGGACCCTTCCCTTCCCCAGAAAAACAGGCCTCCCCAGGAAGAGGAGGAGGATTCACACGGACCTACTCACAGCTTGGACAAAGCTCCCACTTGCCAACGCCAACTGTGTGACCACAGCCCTTGCTGATCCCCCGCAAGAGTTTTTGGGGCTCCCAATCCCTCTCCTGCCATGAACAGAGCCAGGTGTCTGCTCCCAACTCCGTATCAATACCATGCTTAATTTACAGGGCAATAAAAGTTAATTAATGCCACAGTTACAAACCCATTACAATGTAATTATTGTTTAATTGGATTATAAGTTATGCAATTTCCGACAAAGTGCTTATTGCTTATGTAATAAAACAGAAGATATTTACAAAGTGATTAATTGCCACGGGGATGGGGGCTGCATTTCCTTGGCGTGGCCAGGGACCCCTCCATGTACTGACTGTGCATGAGCATCGCTTCTCACTGCAGCCCTGACAGCTTCCTGAATCTGCTGGCATGGAGAAACACCAGCGGGCCTCTCCTGCTTGGGAAGAGTGAAGAGGGAATGGGAACGGGAACAGAGGCGGGGGAAAGCTCCCAAGCAGCAGAGTGTCAAAGCCGGGATGCTGCTCAACCCAGATGCCCTTTCACTTTGGATGAACTCCATCATCCCTTACACGTGTCTTCCTCCCCTGCACTCAGAGAGCTTTGGGAATGCAAAGGGCAGCCACCACCAAGGAGCACCTGGGGCTATGGATGACTTTAGCACGGAGCTGGAGCCTCAGTGTTATCAGAGGAGGATTTATTCCCTCTTGATAGGGCTGGGGGGGTTTGGTGTGAGAGAGCGGGCAGAGCCAGACCCACCGGGCATTCCTGAAAGCAAAAGGGACCAAGCATATGGAGCTCCAGCAGCCTGAAATGCCCAACTCCTGCCCCAGAGGACTCAGTGCACCCTCTTTATGAGCATCAAGCACCCAGATGAGCTCTGGGTCATTGTGCTCCCAGCCAGAATCTGCCTGGAGCAGCAGGACTCTTGAACAGCAGCCCAGACAGGCAGCAGCCATCAGTGGCTCAGTGCTCTCGAGAGAAGCAAATTAAAAAAGAAAAAAAAAAAAAAAAAACACAGAGGGTTTTATGATTAATATTGCTGCTGGGATAATTACTGTTATTACTACTATTATTACTGTTTGGATAGGGGCCTGTCATGGTTCATTTGGGGAGGAAAAAGTCACAGCCTGCTCATGGGAAAACGGGTGAAACATGCTAAAGGCCATTCACTGCATGACTCAGGGCCAAATAACCCTCATTTTTTTTCTGCCATGAAAAATTATTAGCTGCCTAATAGGCAGCCAGAGCCTTTTTGGCTTCCCCCGTGCACCTCCCCAAAATTCCCTGCTTCTCACGTGGCCCATGTGACCTGCAAAGCAAAGACCCATCCTGCTCCCGAGGCTCCTCCAGTAAAAGGGAACTGCTATAAAAACGCAAGGGAGCACTTTTCCAGCAGAAAAATGCAGCTGCTTTGAGTTCCCAGCAATTAAAAGTTTGACTGGAAGGGTGGAGAGGAGGGAAGGGAACCATCTGAATTTCTCTCACGCTCGCTTTGTTTACTTTTATAAGCTCTTTTCAACAATTTTAGGTTGCTGCATTGTTATCTAAACAAGCCGCCCCTCTGAATCCCACTTCTTGTTTTATGGGAAATTTTCAGCTTTCTGCCCCCTGAGTTAAAATAAATAATAAATCAACCAACAACCTGGAAACAGCCTGGATATTCACCAAATCCCAGCTCCCGATCCAGCTGCCTGCATTGAACTGGATGAAGTGGACACATCTTCCCAGCCGCTTTCATGTGGCAGCTCCTCCACCGCTTCAATTATCTCTTTGTGACATTTCCAGCTCTGAAAGAGCAGCGGGGGGATTTGGGATGTTGCTTTTGTGAATGGTATTTAAAGCTTCTTTTCATAACCCTGACCCGATTTACCCTTTAACGTAACAAATCAATCTCCCCTTTAAATTGTTTAGCTTCTAGTCAAACACGGGGAGTCTTACTGATGTAAATATTATGTTGGCTCACTCTATAAGCTGGCACGCTCCACGTCTGCCTTTGCTTCTCTATAGGATTGTTATAGGATCCTCACACAGAGGGAGAGGGATGAAAACATCCCACTCATGCCCCACGCTGGATGCTCTCCTCCCAGGACATAGGGTGGCATCACAAGGCTCAGCACTGAGCAGATACGGTTAAGGGGTCACAAACCAGACAAATTTCGACTAATCTCAGCCAGACAAAGCACCTGAGTTCGGTTTGTAACATCTCCTGCATCACCGGCTCCTGCTGCTCCCTGTTTTCCAGAGGCTGCTCATCGCTCTGGCTCCCCAGGTGAGGTTAAGGAGACTTCTGGTACTGAAAACAGCTTTTTTTCCTTTCTCTCCACAGACCAGACTAACTGCTTCAGGCATGACTACATGAATAAAACTTTCTCCCCTGTTTTTCTAGCTCCAGTTTACAGGCCAAACTCGGGCTCCAAGCACAGAGGCATTGTTATTATCCAAGAACATCTAATAATATTTAATCCTGCTAAGCTCCTGAACACGCCGATACCTTCTAGCAATGAGAGCTGCAGCTTAATTAACAGAGGTTAATTAATAAGCCAGAGTGTGGGAGGGGGAGGGAGGGGCAGCTTCATAAGAGAGCCTGGTTACCTCTCCTACGCCTCAGCAAGCACTGGATGTGCTTCTGCAACTCTGTTTTCGGGATGGTTCCCAAAAAACTCCTGCTCACACAGCCTGTTTCCTCGCCGATCCCAAAATAAAGGCTGGGGGTGTGGACGCTCGGCTGCTGCAAACCCCGTCCCAGGCACGTGTTCCCTGCTGTCCCTGACAAGTTCATGGGATGTTTGAAAAGAAAGCAAGCTCCAGAGGGGAGAGCAGCAGGGCTTTCTGCAGGGGCCAAACCCAGGCTTATTATGGGTGTTTTACGAGCTTTGTCATTCCCGTTTTCTGTCTGGAGAGACGCAGCTGACGGGCCAGCTGGGCATGATGCCCTGAGCTAGCGCCCTGCCTCTCTGGGACCAGGCTGGAGAAACCCCTCTGCCAGCTTCAACATGAAGCCCTTCACTCAGCTCTGTTCCCCTCCCCTGGACACCAGAATCCACCCCTGGGACGTCCCCATCACCTGGAGTCACCCATCACTTGGGTTGGATCAACAGCGGCCACGTGCTGGGAGCTGATCCTGCTCCCCAGGCAAACATGGCTTATTGTCCCAGTTCTGTTTGCTTTAATAAGATAATGAAAAGCTGGGTTTGTGCCAGGAAACAACAAAAAACACCACGTAGCCACCCTGCCAGAGTGTCCCCAACTTTCCAGAGGGTCTCCTTTCAGCGTGGCAGTGCCCTCCCCCAGGGCTGAATCCTGCCATCCTGGCGGAGCCAGGCACCAACTAAACACGGCATTACAAAACTCAGATCTGCAACAACCATTTTATAGGAGTTTTTCTGGGGAATAAACAGCTAGCTGGCACAATCTCACGTTTAAACACCAACTTGCATCTCCAGAAAAGCCTAAGTTATGCTCAAAGCACAGAATACCTGATTTCATCACTCAGATATGAATTTGCCATCAAAAGATGAGCATGGAAGCCTAGAGAGCAACACAGACCCAGTAGAGGATGGCACTTAAACCATCACCTGGAAGCATTACTCCCAAACACAGGTCCCTGCCCCAAAGCTGGGATGAACCTGGATGAAAGGAAACATGACTGTGGAATAAATGAAACAGGGAAAAGAGGCAGGAGAAGCAGGAGGACGTCTGGGGAAGGTGTGGGACATGAGCTGTGCTTAAGCAGTAAGAGCAGTGTGGTCTCCACTTGGTAGTTGGCATTATGGCCAGCCCTATTATCCCATTTCCTTCCTCCAAAGCCTTTTTCAGGTAATAATAAAAAAAAAAAAAACAAAGGGGGGGGGGGAAGGGACGAAAGAAAGAAAAAGGGGGGGAAAAAAGGCAGACAAATCACTTCCCTCCCCCTGCCCCTCCCCCCAAATAATTATTGGGGTTTTTTGGCCAAGAGCAGATAAGGAATACTGCAGTGTTTGTCATCATTAGGTTAGAGGGACTGCCAAGCTGTAATAGCATTACAGCTGCAGGCATTGTGGGTAATGGCATGCAAATTGCTCCAAAGGCATTGGAAAGGAAGGCCGTCGGCTGAGCAATGTGAAAAGGACACTCTCAAGTGTTCCTGCCAGTGTAACTTTTGTGCTCTTCCTTTTGGGATGCTCCTGCAGAAAGTTGGCTCCCAAAAGTGCTGATCCACCCCGGGCTGTAGTTCTGTGTGAATTCCTGCATCCTTTGGTAGGTCCAAGCAGGATCAGTGACTTCAGCACAGCCCTGGGGACAAGGGAGGGCTGCTCTGCCATCACTCCTCACAGTTCACCTTTGGTTTCTCTCCAGAATATGCAGGAGAACGACTAAAGGATGAAAGAGGTGGGGTGAAAGGTAAGCCCTGGGCAGCAGAGCCTTGCTTCACTAGGGGCGATGCCAGCAGCAAGGAAAAAGGGGTGAAGCTTCTCATCCACAGCCCAAATGGCACATCTGATGTCAGGCTTGCCTATGAGAGCTCAGAAACAACTGGAATCTCAGTCTCCCACTTTCCCAACATCAGCACCTGTTTCTGTCTGCCGAGAGAAGAGGGCCCAGCCCCTCTAGTCATACCCTTGACCCAGGGAAATAAAAAAAAACCCCACCTAATCCAGCTCTATGCAGAACCTGGAGTGACCCGAGAACGCCTTCTGCTGAGTTCAAGGGTCTCCTCATCAAGGACTGCAGCAGCAGCTAATTTTTCCCTCAGTCTTTTTTTCTCCATGCAATTAAGTGCAGCTTCCTAATTGGAGTGCTGTGAACTATTTATAGCTTTATAATGACCGTTTACTACGGCAGCACTTAGATATTAGATAGGGGGGGGGGGGAAAAACCTCAGTAGCCTGGATGGTGAACAAACCACGTGCAGCACAGAGGAACTTCTCCAAGGAAAGGTCAGCAGCTTGGGAAGGCAAAGCAGGGAGAGGCAGCAATGGGAAAGAAATGCTGTTACTGCCTTTTCCACTGCTGAGGGGCAGAGGGATGAATCTCCATGTTCCAAGTTCATGAAGCACCGAGATCAGAGCATTTCTCTGTCCAGTCCTAAACCTGTGGTTTATGGGCAAAGCCAAGTTTTAGGGCTAAGAAGGGCACACTGCAGCCCTGCCTGCTGGGGAGCATGCAGAAGCCAGCAGATGTTTTCCCAGATTCTCCCAGTTTGGTTGCCCAAATGAACTCTTTGATGCAAACTCCACGCGTTTCAGGAACTATATTCCTTTTCTCCGTGCCCATATGCTGTTTGTAGGATGACTAATCACAGTCTGAAGTGTAAGATTTAATTGCTTTTCTGTGTTTTAATAAGGGAAAGAAGGGTCCCAGGGCAGGGGGTTGGAACTAAATGATCTTTGAGGGTCCCTTGCAACCCAAATCATTCCAGAATTCTGTGAAAGACCATTTATATGTATCTAAGCAATCAGGAGTGGAGGCCACAGAGCTCTTCAGGAACAGCATCTTTACAATATTGTGACGTGAGTTTGTCCAAAAAGATGCTTCCAGTCATACCACTGCAAACAAAAACCTCTTGCAAAAAGCAAGGATGTGACAGCATTAGGGGACTCTTATTCATTGTGGGTTTTTTTCCTCCATCCCCTTCTGACAAGTGCTCTCAGAGGGAGCCAAACAACAATCGATCTTCATTCATCTTTGTGACCCTGATTTCCTAATTCTGAACTATGTGGGAATAACCTGGCATGAACAACAACTTCGGTAAAATTAAATAACAACCACCAAAACCTGTGTTTTCCCAGCAGATGCTGCGAATTTGAGGTGTTGTCTTTCTTATTTTTAAAACTCATTTTGTTTTTAAAGCAGTTGGAATCAAGAGGAGACTCCTTGACAGATGAAGAGAGGCTGGTCCTACCCAACTTGACAGCACCATTTTAATAGGATCTCACTTGGAATTGTTAATAAGACATGTGGAGCTCACTTGAGCAATTGGTATGCCAGCACTGAAAACACTCATGGAGAAAGAAGACTCTTGTACACGTCAAGAGCCCTTTGTAAACTAACTTTTTGATGGAATATTGGAGAAAAGGATGGACACGGTGCGCTGTCGGACACTCGCCGCGCCAAGAGGAGAAATGTCTCAGTGCCTGGAGAGCCACCGGTCCCCTTGGCCTCTCTCCAGCATCGAGGTCTGCCACATCAGCTGCTTCACATGGACAGTTTAGAGGGAAGGAGATCCAGACTGACCTCTTCCCATCTATATTATTCAAGCAGGATAATATATATCCCTTTTCCAGCAGCACACAGACCATTCCTCTTGCCACTCCAGTGAGAGGGAAGCCCGGCCATGCTGCTGAAGGCTCTACATGAGGGATTACCCAGGTGGGCAAGAGGGGCCTCACCTGCCTCCCTTACTGCTCCTGCTTCAGCAAAAGGTCTGTGCCTCCAGCTTCAAAGGCATGGCTTGAAACTCCCTCTAACAGGAGACTCATTCTTCAGGCTGAATGAGATGAAATCCCCACTGTTACCTCATTTACATCTCAATACTGGTAAGTTATAGATGGCTATTATTTATACACATGTAAGACATCTATTTCTTATTCTGTGGGATGCAGTAAGAAGAAAAATACCCATCCTTCCTGATCACCTTTTCTGGATTGTTTCTTTTCTTATTTCTTTTTTTTTTTTATCCTTTGCTCAGGTTTGGAATTTGCAAATAAATAAAGGAGTGAAGAGCCCCATAAAAGCTGATTGTTTCCCCCTCTTGCAAAGATTGTCTTTGTGAGGAAGATTAAAAATCCTTCCATGCTACAGAAGATAAAGATATCCCTGGGCGAGAATAAGACATAAAAGAGGTTACTACATCCATCTCTTGGCTGTGTGGACTGCTAATTCACACTGTTGTCATCCCTTCCTGGCCACCTTGACTCCCTCTTCCTTCTTCCCATTAAAGGAAAAGTTGCCTTTGCTGAAAGCAGCGCTGGCAGCAATAGTTTGGGACATGAAGGAGAATATTTGCTTTCCCAGCCAGCTGCAGGGAGATGGGATCTGTGGGACCATCCATAAAAGGAAACATCTGCTCACAGCTGGATGTGAGGATTCGTGCCCTTGCCTTGCTCTGTGGCACGATTTGGTGGTAAAAGAGCTCACACCTGAGCTGGAAATTCTTTGTCACGCTGAGACAGTAACTCAGCGCTCGGACTCCGGGAGGAGTTGCAATCTCAGACCCAGAATCCCACAGCAGCACCTTCACCTGGCATTGAGAGCCAGCCCAGCAACCCACAGCCCTGCCATGGCTGAGTTCAGCAAAGCGCTACAGAAAGCCCCAGGGCATGCTGAAACCTCAAAAGCCCTGCTCTGGAAGTTGAGGAGGTTCCTCCCACAGGGCTGCCTCCTGCCAATGCCCTTTTAGTGGCAATCAAATCAGATGCAAGAAGAAGGGAGCTGTCTCCTGCAGTCATTCCCTGCCAAAGTCCTCCGAGAGCTCCTCAGCACTTTCCCTGCTCCTCCCTCCACACAGCCCCGGGACAGTCCTGAAAGCCTGGGAGGAACCACCGTGGTTCAGATGGAGGCCACACCACGGGGCAAACTCTGGCAGCCAGTGGGTTTTCCTTTCCCTGCCCTCCCAAAGTGCTTTGTCAGTGTTCATTAGAGGCACAGCGGGTTTTACCGGTACCTGCACTACCAGCAAAGTGTCTGCTTTTCTTCTTCGCTGACAACATTCAGCTGAAGGGATTGAAAAGGCCTCCAGACTCAAAGCCTTGTAATGACTCTCCTCTTCCTTTCTTTCCTCCTTTCCTCTTTCTCTTTAATGGCTTTCACTAAGTTGCCTTTTTTTCCCCCCCCCTCACATGTTGAGCAGAGGATGGAAGAAATTGTTTGTTCTCATTTTCTCTCTTCTTCAATCCCCCCTGCACCAGCTCCCTGTTGCAGGGGGGACATCAGCATCTTATTTCCCCTTCCCCCAGCAGCTGGGGGTACCCCCACAAACTGGCCCCCAGAACTGAGGAGGGCTGCTGAAATAGACTGCAATACACGGGAGCTTGATGGACTTTGTAGGGGAGGAAAAAATTACTCCATTCAGGTACAATCAGATCTCCTCAGCTCTTCCCTTTCAGAGCTGAGATGAAGAGCTTTCTTAGGCTGGCCCCAGGAAAACGTTTATTTCTCTCTTTCCAGCCAAGAGGAGTTCAAAGAGATGGAGAATGTTTTGTTTAAAAAATGCCAAGCAAGTTAAAATCCAGCTTCAGACACGTTTCTTCACTGCTAAGCAGCCGAGTCTTGACTCTAAAACAATTTCCCTCTTTTTCTGAATGATGGGATTTCTTTATTAATTGCCAACCTACAAATGTGATCTTGAGCAGCCTTTGAGCACAACAGGAAAGGGGAGGAGAGCTGGAGCCATGGTCCTCCAGAGACCCCAAGTAAGGCTGATTGATCAAAAGCACTTGAACTTCCCCTATTATTAAATAGAAGACTGCTCCTGGTTTGTCTCAGAGATGCAGGGAAACAGCTGGAAAGGAATCAGCAGCCCAGAGCAGCAGTGTCCAAGGAGGTACTCATACTGATAACTTTTCCTCTTTCCCCCCCCCCCCCCCCCCCCCACCTCACAATTTGTGATGCTTTTTGCATAAAAATCCATTTTGGCATATCGCTTTTTTATCCTTGTCTAATATTTGTGCAATATGCTGCACACTCCTTGAAATCGAGGGCACCCCAGTGACTGGTGGAAGGGTCTCCTCCTAAAGATGCTTCCCATGGGATTTGTGCAGGGGATGAGATGTGCTGGCTCCTTATCCCTATGGGGTTGGGGGACACAGAGACAAGCCAAGGCTGGGGCGGGTAGAGAGGAGGCACATTCAGGTTCTCTGTATTTGAGGCAGTGGCTGACAGGGAAAATGCACATGAAGGAACATGGAAATGATGGAAAAAAATAAGAGCGCAAAGAAATGCATCGCTTCACATTCCCAGTCAATTCTGAAATGGGGGTGAACTCTGAGCCTTGTCTAAACATGGTTTTCAAGCCCAGAGTCCAAGAAAGACCCGAAGATCCCCAGAATTACCCTTATCAGAGTACGTCAATATCCTGTACCAGGAATAGGAACTAACCAGAAAACAAGAAATGTGTGAATTGTGAGATCAGGGGATTTCTCTTTCAAGAACTTTTAATTTAATGTTTGATTCTCTTGAGAGGGAGAGAGAACACACACCAGGCTAAGAAACACACCACACAGGTTGTGAGCACTCCCCTAGAAGATGAAGGATTTTCATGTTTGCTCTGCTGATTCCCTCTCTGGCCCTGTGCATATTTAATTAATGCCAGCTCTCTATCAGGCAGAGGTTTCGAACATGATCTCCCAGATCCCGGACAGATGCCCTATGAGCAAGCATTTGCTACCTGAAAAAGCTCTATAAAACGTGTCCAAGCCAGCTTACTTCCTTCACTGGAGGTCATCTTTTAACACCACTGATGGACTGAAGCCTCAGCACAGATGAAAGACCTATTGAAACTCTGTTGCTGGAGCCCTCTAGGCATTCAAAGGCTTTCCCAAGCCATTTCTTGACTAATTGTGGTGAACACAGAAATTGAAGGCAACCATACTTCTGCTGACCTTCTCCAGCACCCAAAAACCTGGCATGCCTTTGCCTGAACTCTCCCTGTTTTATTTCTCCTCTGCCACAAGGACAAACCCAACCCATTCCTTCGATTCCCATCACCCTGGAGATGTGCCCTCCACTCCCACAGCCCAGATCGAACACTGAAACCCTTCCAGAGAATTTATCCAAAATTTGACTCACTCTAAAAAAAAAAAAAACAACCTGTAGAGACCGTGCAAAACCTCACACAGGGCAGCCATGGTCGTTAAAGCATCTAATTATGTACTTTCCCATTACTAAGCCTGATTTGATTTAAGCAGCTCCCTGGCTAGAGCTCTGGGATGTAACACCATGCTCTGAATCATCCCCGTCCCATCTGCTCCTGTCTTTGCCCTTCCCCGCTCACAGGTAGGATAACACAAAGACAGGCCAAGCTAAATATTTAATAGGAGTGCTAATGGCTTTGTTAAGCGAAGCTGGGATGGGTGGGAAGCATTTCCTTGGTTTAGGATGACTGGCCTGGGTTTGTGCTAATGAGCATACTGTACAGCCCAGTCCTGGGCTGGTTTTGTCCCCGGGATGCCAATACCAGGGCTGTGGGCAGATGGCACTGAGTCACCACTGATCAACAGCTTGCACCAGAACAGCTCGGAAGAAGAGTTTGCTGGGTGGTTCTTTCCAGGTGAAGGGATCAGTCAGCCCTACCAAGCCTCCTTGGGATGATGCTGTGGAGCGCTCAACCAAGTCAAGGCAACCAAGCCTGCAAACCCGGCCTTGGAAGGAGCACACCATGGGGGTTGGAGCAGCAGCCCGGTGAAGCTGTGCCAAAACCAGCCCTTTTCACCTTGCTGGGATTTTCCCCAACAGTTTGCAAATCCCGGTGACAGGAGATAAAAAACACCCACCAACGTTCCAGGGCCAGATGGTAGTTTATGTTTGTGAAAACTGCGATTTGTTTTCATGGAAACTAGTAAAAGGATAGTGAGCAAACCTGGAAAAACACGGCTCACCCTTGGGGGAAGGGTATATTTTATGGACAGCTTTCGTTGCCCCCTCTGTTCTACAGCTGATGGAGCGTGACTGGGACATGGGATCACCCTAAAGGTCTGCCCAGGCCAGGAGAGGAACTGTGGGATGAAGAGGCCATTGGCTGAAATTCAGCCTAAATTAGGGAGAAGTGGAAGAGAGGTACCTCACATGATGTGCTTGGCTTGCCAACTCACCAGCAGAGACATTTCATTACTGAATCTTTGTTATACAGAGAATGAAATCATGGGCCTGCTCCTCATGCCTGGTGGATGAGCCCCAAGGACCACTGGGGATCATCGAGTGAGACAACAAAGAAAGAACTAGACATCAGCTTTGTGTCCTAGAGGTACCTAACTGCCTCCATTCTTTGCAGCTTTCATCAAGTAACAGGTAAAAATGGACCAGCAAGTAGAACTTCTCATGCACTGCGCTTCCACCTCTGGCTGGCCTTTCTCGCCTGGTCTCTCCAAAAACTGCCTCTGCAGCACAGTGTTGGTTTTGACTGGATTAATCTCAGCCTAATCCCCCCAGGGCACGGGCAGAGTAAATCTTGTTGGCTACAGTGGCCCCAGGCCAGGAGTGATATCAGTTCCTGGAGAAGACTCATAAATTTCATCCAAGTTTCCTTCTGCTGAGTTTTCATTTTGCTTCCAGGGGATCTGCAATACTTCATCTGTCACAGCTCCCAGGGACATGACTTCTGATGTCATAAACTTGTCATCACAGTGACATCACTGACAGACCAAGCAGGAGAAGAAAGGGGCTTCCTAGACTAAGCCAAGGACCTTCCTCTAATGAGTGGCAGTGATTCACACCAAAATGCCCCCAGGAAGCACTTGGAAAAAAAGAAGGATTCTCACTTTTCAGCCCAGATTCCTCTGTTCTGTTTCTATTAAAGAGAGACCTGGACAGTGGGGTGGGGTTGGACACGTTGTTTCCAAGAGCAGGCGTGCATTCTCTAACTCTGGAGGTGTCGCTCTGTTTCCAAGAACTTCCATTCCTCCACAGGACACCTTAGCAGTTTTATGAGAAAAGAGAGATTTTGAAGGAAAATAGGGCTGTGACTAGGTGAGACCTCGCTGGAGGTTGCTGTGGCATTGCACCTTGGCATGGTGATAACCCCCTGGCCTTTTCCCCTTAATATATCTGCAGAGAATAAAAGGGAAATGCTAAAAGACCTAAATTCCAGCATTGCTGGGGGGAGCAGAAGGCAATGATCCTGTGTTGTTTGAAGAGGCTGGTGTCAGCCTCATTGAATTCGTGCAGATTTTCCTCCTTACACATACTTGTTTTTTGCATCCTCCAACCCCTGCTGTCCCGGCAGGAGAAGCAGCTTTGGGGCCAGGTAAATATTTGCTGGCACCACTGAGTGCCATCATCTGGAAGGACAGCAGGGTGGACTCAGGACTAGTTTAGGATCTGCCTAAGAATAGCTCTCCTTGTCATGCATGCCCTGTCCTTGAACACCCCCCTCCCCTGCATACCTCAACCCCTGGACAGCCCAGCCTCCCATCACACATCCCGCAGGCTGATCCTGCTGCCCGCCTTGTTTCAGTGCTGGTATTCAGGAGCCTGATTTCTTGGCAGGTTCATCTAGAAATCAGAAAACAACTCCACAAGAGAGAGTAGATCTCAGGGTAGGAAAACTGAAAAGATTTCCATGCCACAGCCTGTGATTTTTCTGAGAGATGTTCAGCTGCTCTCTTGTGCTGTTGGGTGGTAGGAAAGGGCAGGGAGAGGACATAATTCTGCTCTAACTTGCTACATCATCAGTTTTCATTAAAATATTCTGCCATATCTTTGTAATTTTTCATTTTGGAGGCAAATTTATTAAAAGTGTACTTCAGCCTGATTAAATTAAATAATGTGGCATTAGCAAATAAAGTTGTGTTGGTTTTTTTTTTTTTTTATCTCAGCACACTGCCAGAAAGGAGAAAAAAATAAAGGGAGGGAAATTGCTGTAATATAAATAGCTATTTAATACTATAACAGAAGGGGGGAGGGAAATTCCATTCTTCATAAGCTCCCAACACCCATTTGTTATCTTCCCTTGGCCCCACCACCACAAATCACACTGGAGCCTTGCAGCAAAAATAGCCCAAATGTAAAGCAATATAATATCATGTGTTTTTCAAGATAGGTAATGATACTTTTTGCACACAAACAAACCTTCCCAGCACACCAGCAGGTCCCTCCCCTAAGCCTCCCTGTGTGGCTCTTCTCAGACTCATTTCAGGGCTATTTCCTGGTCAGAGATGGCTTTGAAAATGAGGCTGAAAAAGGTGTTTCAGCTTATTTTGTTTTCATTTCTGCAAGACAGCAAGAAAGGGCAGGCACTGTGCTCTGAAATTCAGGACTTGCCTTTGCTACCTTGCTCTTAATAAGGCCACTTTGCCAGTGTTTTTCCCTCTCAGTCTCTCCCAAATCCATCTTTGATAGTTTTAGGTGGAAAACCAGAGTGTTTGGCTGATTTCTCTCCCCTTAGCCCTGGTACAGTGTTTGAGCAATTCTAGGGCTATGAACACATGAGCATTTTTAAGCCATATGTCAAACATGGCCCTCCCCTTCCACAGGCTTTAAATCCAGCTGTCCTAGCAGGATGCTCCGGTACAGCCAGGAGAGGAGGGTTTTCAGACACATCCAGGTTTTATCCCTCTGGATACCTGTCCCCACCCCCCCCATCCCCATTCCCTCTCTTGTGCCCCTTCTTTCCCCACAAGAGGCAAAACCAAATTGCTGTGGCGCCGCAGGTGGAGGAACACAACCCCCAGGGACACAGCAAGTCACTTCACAGCAACCAAAGGGACTTGGTCCCAAGCCAAAAATCAACCTCGCCAGCTTTGCTAGCACAGCCCAAATCTCACCTTCCCTGTTTATAAACAGAAGCAGATGCAGGGTCGAGGGAGTTTGGATGCCTTGGGAAGCGTTAAACTCGGCTTTGAGAGGTAAGGCACCTCCACGTTCCTTACGTGTTTTTACCCAGCCCTAAGAGCTGAACGCGCTTTTAAACAACACTAATGATCAGTCATCAGCTCTTTGGAAGATTTCCATAGCAGCATTTGACTACTGGATAGCGATCAAGTTGGTGAAGGCTTGCCAAGTTCTGGGCACTTGGCTGGCAGGAGAAATATTTAGAGCTTCAAGGAAGACTCGGCGCAGCTTTTGATCCCCTCTGGTCCCGAGAGTTAAACAAAAATAACCCTTTTCTCCCCTTTCCCTCCCAGCCACCATTTTCCTACATTCAATAGTAGAGAAGGAGGCCATACAATGTGGCTGTGACACATTTCAGCAATGCTGTTTTTAATGGAGTTAGCCCCCAAGCGTTGTTATTGTCTCCCTATTGGAGACACATCTTCCTGAATTTTAGGCTCTTCCCTAAATCTCATGAGTTCTCTGCTTCCTGCAACTCTCTGCTGTTATTTGCTATTGCCTTGCTCAGAGATATTTCTTTGTTCCACTTCTCCCCGGAATGTCCAATTTGCTCACACTTTGGTGCCCCACAAGATGAATGTTCTCTGTGCCTTTGGTCTCACTTTGTGTGTTTTTTAGTGTGTGTGCTCATCTTGAGCATCCTTTGCTGGCTCCCTCCCCTCCCTATCCTACCACTCTGTGTGTGCACAGAGGAAGAAAAACCTGCACTAATGCTGACACTCTCCATCTGGAAGACACCAGAGGGGCCAGAAGCAGCTGAAGCATAAACACCCCTGCTATTTTTTTGGAAAGACTCAGGGTCCAAGGCAAGTAAAAACAACACAGAAGGAGGGGGGTGGGGGGGGTGGGGAAGAAAAAAAAACTGGCAACAACAAGGAAGACAAGAACTTCTGAAGTGGTGAAAAACCCTGTTGGAATCAGCCTCAAAGGGAGAGAAGGAAGAAGGTGGAGATCTCAGAGCAGAAAGCAATGTCTAGAAGCATCTCTTTCCACTGTGGGACCGAGGCACTGTCTGGATGACTGAAGACAAATGAGATGTGTTTGTGGTCCCCACTAACAGCACTCCTCTCCCACACAGGACTGTCCCCAGAGATGCAGACAAGAAGAGCTGGGAGATAACTGGATGCTCTGGCAGCAGAGGGTTTATTCAGCTCCAAGGGCAGCTCCCCAGCTGCCAGTGACCAGGTCTCTGCATCCATCAGCATCCTCACTTGCATTCCCAGTGAGCACCCATCCTAACCTGCCTCTGGCGAGACAGCTCTGTCAGCTCTTCCCCAGAGGAAGAGTGAAGTGTTAAATTAAACACCCTCATGTGTTTTTGAGTTTTTCTACACCCTTGGAGGCACAGCCTTTTTCTTTTACACCTTGGTTCTCACTTCAGACACTGGTCCAAAGTCTGAGCTTTGTCCCTCTTGTATTATGTCCTCATTTTCCAGCAGGATCCCAGCCAAGAACCACCTGTGCCAGCCTTTTAATGAGACTTGGGCTCTGCAGGGAGAACACCAGCTCCACAGCAGTCAGATTCCCCAGAGGAAAACCCTCTGGAGGTTCTCCTTGGTGCAGCAGGAGGTCTGCCTGTCCAGGGATTATCCATGCCTGGACTCAGGCAGAGGGAGAAAAATCCAGGGTTGTTACAGCTCTGATGAAACCCACTCTGATGATCCCCCCTCCCCACCAGGCTGGGCTGTAAGCAGGGCATAAACACCCTGCAGGTGTAGGGAGCACCAGCTGTGTTACACATCTCTCGGGCACATTCACTGCAGTGCTTTATTCCCCCGTTGGAAAAAAAGAAAAAAAAAACCACACTTCTTAGAGCAGTACAAAACTGATTGGACTGAGGCAAGAGAAAGAGTGATGGAAAACGGTGCCTGGGAGCAGGCAACAGTTTCTGGAGGAAAATATAAGAGAAAATAAAGCTGATGCTTTCGAGATTAATGACTAATGACAAATAATTGTGGCTGTGGAACAGCAACGAAAAGGCAGAATGGAAACAAGAACCAGACAGAAAAACTAGGCATTAGGTCTGATGGCGAATTTAAGGCCATTAATTCATAATTGCAGCCATTACAGCCAGTAGTTTCAAGTGAGTCCAGCAATATTGAGAGCTGCTGGATACAGTGCCCTTACAAAAAAAAAAAAAAAAATCTGGCTGTTATTTAGGGTCCTAAGTGAAGACCGAGCTGCTGTGGGAAAAGCTAATCCTCATCTCACATCATGGGTGTTTATAGGAATCTCTGCCCTGAAGAAGGAAGGAAGGAGGATGGAGAAGACACACAGCCTCCACTCCCCTTCTTCAGGCACAAAATGAGCCCCTTTGCCCACATTTATGAATTCCTGGGCTTTTATTTCCCCCACTACATGAGGAGCAGATTCGCTGTCTTTGCTGGGTGCTTCAAGACAACAGCAAACACCAGTGCCAGCAGCTGAACACGTCTGTCCTCCCTTGCTTCCCTTTTCCAAAGTGAAAATCAAAGTATTTAATGACATCCTAAGGCCTCTTCCCAACAGCACAGGGTAAAATGCAGGGCACCAGGGGAGGAAGGGTGGTTTTCTCATGATTCGAGTGGTGCCCATCCTTCTAAGGAGGTGGTTAATATGCTGCCCATATCACATCCCCGTGAATCACACCCACTTACTTTAATGAGAAAACTGACAATTCACTGTTACCAGCCCCTTGGAGACAAAGCCTGTCCTGCTCTGCATCATCCAAGAGCCAGCGGTGCTCAAATTCTGGGATATTTACAGCTTGAGGTGACGGAAAGAGAAGGAACAGAGTTAAATCTCAAGCAAGATATGTTCCTCTCAGATCTCGCATTCACAATAGACAGAGGCACTCAAACCAGCCTGACAGAGTATACAAGACACTTGGCAGCCTAGCAAAGCTTTGTTCCTCACAGAGATCAATCAAAGCAAGAGAGAGACTTGTCAGGGAAGCACGGGATCAGCTGTTTTCTCCTAGTCTAGCAATGGTCTTCTCCTCTCTACTTTATTCACTACTTTTTTTTTTTTTTTCTTTTTCATGGTAGGAAATCTCACCTGAGGTTGTGCAAAGCATTTTATCCCCTTAACATCCAGCTCATTTGAAATCAGGAGGCTCTATCAGTCCCTTTCCAAGTTGGTGTACATTGCACCTTCCAGGAGAGCAACATCATCACGGCATGGGACTCATCCCTTTCTTTTAACCACTAACTGGGTGAATAACCAGCAGCAAAGCACCGTTTCCTTCACAACCTTTGGCTTCTCCTCCAGATTTTCCCCCTCCCCTTTTAATTGGCATCCGTCTCGTTATTTTCCCTGTGCTTAGAAGGCATTAAAATCCCCAGCTATTAAACTGTATCTATTTGATGCACGGAGAAAAACACTTTGACGTGCAACCTGAGAACATCTGATATCGCAGTGAGTAAGAAGAGGAGGGTGATCAAGGCAGGACTGCAAGATGTTGTTCCCACCTTTTTTTTTTTTTTTGCTCATAATCCTACTTTTACACGTGCCTACCAGATGTTCCCCGTACCACAGTCGGTACAGCCAGATGGCATCAGCATCTCTTCCCCATCATGTATCATCAGCTCCCCATCATTTCACCACTGATACATAACAGTCCCGTCCGAGGGGAACGAGGTGCGCGGGGTAATTGCCCGCGCGTCCCAAAACATCTGCGCTCCCGTGCCCGCGGCACCGCTCCACGGTCCTGCTCCCGGAGCCCGACTTGCGGGATGAAGGAGTTAAACACCCGGCAATTACTGCGGGAGGTACCCAGCGTGTGTCGCCGAGACTCAATTACCGCACTCGCAACCTCCGCCCAGAAAGGTCGGAGGTTCAGCTTTACTCGGCTCGGGCTTTAAGGCGCTGTGGAAGACACGGTAGATCCCGCCACGGGATAAAAGGTGGGATGGAGAAGATGGACAGTATGCTGCACGCCATGAAAAGAGGCGTTTGCTGTGCGGAAAAGAGGTGGGACAGCTTCTATGAGGAAAATGTGGGAGAGACTGTGCAGGATCTGAGTCCTGCCATCGGCTACATCCCCTGTACAACACAGCCAGTGCCTTTAGTGCAGGTTTGAGCCTCAGCGTGGCCTGATCTCGCAGCAAAAGAGCACTACTTAAAGCAAAACTATTAAAACCACCAAAATTAGGAAGACTTTAATCAATGGCAAGTGCCAGCATGTTTAGCACAGGTATTTGATGCCCCACCAAGGTCGTGGTGGGTACAAGTGCCCTTCAGTAAAAACCCTGAGCGCTGCTGGCTGTGCGGTGCAGGAGCAGGAGAGGAGAGAGTTTTGGGAAGCAAATAAAATAGAAATAGCAGATCAGATCTGAAGGGATTCTTTCTGATAGGCAAGTGACAGTATTAACAACCTGGCAGTTCCCCTGGTGCCCCAACTTCTAAGGTAATCTCAGAGGAGAGCTGACAGGCAGATCAGCATCAAGAGCCATCTATGCAGGGAAAGAGACGCTCCTCTCCCCAAACCACCTCATCCCCATTCCTCTCCCCAGCATCCAACTGAGGAAATGGAGCCCAAGCCTCTGGCTGCACTAACCCATAGCTCTTTCCTCCTCCATTTCCCCTCTTTTTCAGACTAGCAGGGCAGGCCTGGGAGGGCACAGAGCCCCAGTTCAAGTGGAGGTCAGGGATGAAGAAGCACAAATCCACCAGCCCCTTCTGCGATGTGGGACAGCTGGGCCCCCCTCTGGCAGCTGCCAGCCCCTCCAAAGGGCTCGGAGCAGGGCAAGGCAGCTTTGCCAGCAGGGCCATGGCTGCAGGGCAGAAGCAAGGGGACCGGCCAAGGGGTGTCCATTGATATAATTGACTGCTCGACTAATTAAAATTCCTGGGCTGCTAATTGGGGCTGGGATCTGCCCACTGAATGCTCCCTCAGCAGCTTTGCCCAGAGAGAGGGGGATGGAAGTTTGAAAGGACCCGGGCCCCTCATCAGGGCTGGCAGAGCCCAGAGCTGTTTTGTCTGACCAAGTCGCCAAATTACTTGTGACAGGTGAAGGGGATTGGAAATAATGGGGGTCTGTGAAAAGCCCAGGGCACAGACAGAGGGCATCCATGAGATAATGAGGAGGTAAAGCCCTCGCATGGCTGGGGGCTTCCCACCTCCCGGCAAGGCGGTGGGGAACAGGGTGTAAGGGGAGCAGGAGGATGTGTGGGACATCTGTGGGACACCCCAGTCAATATTTGGCATGGGGACTCTCTGCCTGGGGCACAAGGAAAGCAGGGAATGCCTGGAGTTCCCAGGAGCACTTGCCAACTCCTGCTCTGCCTCAGCTCCAGATTTTAAAGAGCGATCTTCAAACCCTCATGTCACATCACCAAAGTCATTGTCACTTTTCCGTCTCCCCCCCTCCAGGTTAGGTGTTTTCCATGCATTGACCAGCTGTGCCAGCAGCAGCTATGGCATCCCAGCTGCTCACCTGATCCAAATAAACTCCACATTCCTATAGGATCCAGGTGCTCCAGCAGCACCAGACATGGGAAATCAGCAAACAGACTGCAATAATTAAAGTGTTCATTTACATACCAATACCCCAGATATTCTCCACCTCATATCCCTTTCACAATGATGCAGTATCCAAATCTGGAGCACATATGAGTGCACACAGCCAATTTCTATCTACCCACGAAAAGAAAATGGCCTATTTTTTTCATGTCAACATGCTCTCTGTAATACCCGGTTGGTAATTTTAGTATCTAATGCAGCACCCAGAGAATCTTCTCCTGTGAAGTGAGATGGGTGCCCTATTGCCTTGATTTGGAGGAAAAAAAAAATCCCTCTAATACTCTGGAGACATCCAGGAGATGTAACTTTTGCAAGCATAGTATTGGGACACATCTGACCAACACTGGAAAGAGGACCTGGGATGTATCATTTTTGAGAGGACCACAGAGCAGGAAAACATGCCATGGAAAGAGAAGAAACTGGAACTGACAGCAAGTTTTTCATTTTTCATAGGATTTCACATTTGTTTCACCATGGCCTTCAGAGGGCCATTTTTGTTCTGTCTGAAAGAGCCAAAGTTGCATGAGCTTAGTCTTCCTCGTACCCAGACACAGACCTGGTGGGCCATTTCCCCAGTGATTCTTTCCTTCATTTTTCCCCTCTGGAAACTCTGTTTTTGCCTCAGGATGGGATTTCCCTGGAGAAGAGCTTCCAGGGAGGAAGCTGCATATTCCTTACTCACACAGGCATTGCAGCCCAGTACTTTTCAGGGCACATGCCACCTCACTCTCCTCCTCCCCAGAGATTTCTGCACTGGCAGGGATCAGAAGAAGGGGACAAATATGCCCATTTTTCATCACTTCAGTGATTTTTTTTTTTTTTTGAACACAGAACATTACTTTAACTCCTTAGAGGCTACAGGTCAAGGAGCTGTTGGATGCTCTCCCCATGCTCTCCACAGCCTTTCTTTCTAGCTCCATCCAGTTGGATTCAAAGCAGATCTCACATTTCAGCAGCACTGTGGGGACTCCAGGAGGTGCTGGCATACTAGTTCTTTTCCACATCAAGTGATACAAAAGGATAAAACTCATGTTTTAGTGGAGTTTCTTTCCCCCCCTTTACTTCTCTAAACTCGGATCACCAAAGCTCCAGCTGAGCTCTCAAAGAGGCACTGTGCAAGTCACATTCTCAGCTTCAAAGTGCTGCAGCAAATCTACATGGCAGCTCATTTGCTGCCTGTTTTGTTTTTTAAGCCAGAGATTGCCAAAGCTACCTGGAAAAGAGTAAACCTGATTCCCTCTGGTTCCAGCCCTCCACTCCCCTGAAGGCCACTTTATTCCCAGCACAACGCTTTGACTCCCAAGCCACTATTTGCCATATGTATTTGATAAAATGCCACCAATACACAATGTAGAGTTTGGGTCAGGCTCTTCTGGACCTAGTTAGAGCCTCTGATTTTTCCTTTTTAGAAGCAAAATAACAAAAATGCTTTGAAAGTGAAGCCTGCTGTAATTGTGACAGCAGTGCTCCTTTCCTAGAAAGTTCTAAAAGCCATTCTGTGTGATTCTGGGGGTCTTCATCCCCCCTTTTTGTACAGTAAATCTTCAAGGCCCTGATGGGCAAGTGGGGCTGAGGGCTGGCAGAGTCAGCAGCGGCATTCCTGGGTCCTGTGAAGGGGGAAAGAGGGCACAGAGGCAGAAAGGATGGAACTACGGGATTGTCTGCATTTTTCCTAAACAGTTTGGGGTCAAGCCTGATCCCTGCTGCGGTCAGCTCTTTTACAGTCTAACACGCCCAAGTCAAAGGAGACTGCCTCTTCTCCATGGGAATCCCGCTGGAGGGAGGCTCTGCAGCTCCTCCAAGAATACAAGGGTCAGAGGTGGATGGAGGAAAGCGTGGGGAAAGGAGGGGACAGAGCAGGGGGGAGGATGTGGCAATGCTGGACACCAGCTGGAGCCACAGGACTGCCCCAGGGGGACCCCATCCCACAGATGCACCCCAACATCCCTTCCCATAGAGGACTAGGTTATATCCACCATAACCACCAACAGGACCTGGTTTGGCAGCACATCAGATGTCAAGGGTCACAGTCATCACCCAAAAAAAGCTTTACATCATCTACAGGATGCTCCTCACCAGCGAAATTACCCTGGAAAATCAAAGTCATGGTGACTCCACAGCACTTTGCAAAGGACTGACATCTCTGATAAGAAAGAAGGGAAGGAAATTATGAAATCTGTACAGCTGGGTAATACCTGAACATGCCACACACCAGTGCCGAGAACGAGGTTTGGGCAAAACAGCAACTGAAAAGGAGATGCAGAGAAAGAGGAGCTGCCCACACTGCCCAGCTCACCCCAGTGGAGTGGGATGTTACGTGCAGCCAAAGAGAAAGAAGTTATAAAATAGAAAGATGTCAAGGTGGGTTTGTTTTTTTTTTTTTTCAAAATATAAGGTCCATTAAACCAGGTGAAAGGTGTGTATTAACTGTAATAAAAAAAGAAGCTTTTATAGAGATGAATTGGTCTGCCCCATCCTCCTTAAACCAGAGGTTATAAACTGTGACAGACCATACATGTTTTTGGGAAGCAAAGGCAGCCCGCACGCTCCCAGGAAAAGAGGGAATTGGGGTATGGATCAGAAAGTTCTCCAAGGAAAAGGCCTGGGAGACACATTTACATGAAGCTTTTTCTTCTTGCCACTCTGATCCCAAGGAGAAGGAAACTCTTCTCACCCCTCTCTTCCTACAGCTCCTTGAACCCACGGGGCTCTGTTTGCAGACACACAGCGAGGATGAACTTAAAGCCTGCTCTTTGTGGACTTCAGATTATGGGAGTGGGATAAATGATGAAAACACCACATTCCAGCAGCTGTGTTATCTCCTTCCACACATCCATCTCGCCCCGCAAACATCCCAGCGCCCCAATTCTACCGGCAAAGCCACTCAAGAATAGCAGAGCTCAGAGCAGCGACTCCGAACAAAAGATAATCATCTTTATCTCTCCCCTTTCAAGTTTTTGTAACAAAAGCCTGTTCCTGTCTGGCCAAGGAACAGATCCGCCTGCCACAGCCAAACTTCAAATGTTTCTGATTGACCTCACTGTGTAAAATAAGGCACCATTAAAGTGTTCTAAGTATAATTCTCAGAAATCATGAGTCACTGTCTGATTTCGGCAGAAAGGGCTAAAATGATTAAGTTATTCACCGTGAATTATTCACTGATAATTACCTTGTAGTTAGAGACCTCCTTGTAGATGGTTCATTTCAAGCAAACCGCTTGTGTGCTGTTAATATTTCACCAAAAACCCCACTTTGGTTACTGCACATCATATATAATGAAGCAGAAATGTTGCTGGCCATCGGGGGCAATCAGAGAGATACTAAATGTAGAGGGAAAATGCTGCTATTTTTAATTCTCAAACAGCTTTACCAAGCAAAACACCGGCCAGAGCATCACTTTCTCCTGTTTCAGAGCCAGGATGAGTTCCTTGGAGAAACACAGCACAGGCAGCGAGGAGAGGAGGAATTGAGCTGGTAATCATGGAGAAAATTCACCTTTAGCTCTGCTTTTGCTGATGACTGTGGGAATCTCTCTAAATTCAGGCTCTTCAGGACTGCAGACAGTTCAGTCTTGCTTGTCCACCTGCTGCTCACCCAGAGCTATTTTGGCAACCAAGCTGCTGTTTACCTGCCATTGCAACTGGCAAGGGTGGCACAAAAAGCTGGCAGAGAGGAGAAAGCCACCCTGAGAGCTTCTCACCTGCCAGGGAAGTGGGGGGAGAGCTCATCTCCCCCACACTTCCAAGCAGGAATTCCTGGTTTTGTCACAAAGAGCCACTACAGCACAGCTGAGCTGACACCATTCTCCTGCAGGATAACCAAAGCAGCCCTTAAAGTGCTCTGAGCTCACCCTTCCCTTTTTCCCCTCTCTGGCTTGGTCTCTGTGATGCTGGGACAGAGAAATAACCAGGGTGGCTTCCCTCCATCCCAGCCCCACCCCAGCACACTGCCAGCCAGGACAAGGTCCTCAGGCACAGCTCCAAGAGCAAAGCCTGGACCTACACCAACCTCTGGAGCATCCAAGCAGGCTCTCCCAGACATTCACCCACAGCTCAGAGGTTTCAACCTCTTCTGGGAGGCTCTCAACACCCAAATAAAACCAGATGCCCAACGCTGTGAATATAAGCTCCTCGTTTTGTGGGTCACACAGCATGACACAAACACTTGCCACAGGGCAGCTATTGTACATTGGGCTCCTATCTTGGAAACATCCCATGTTTTCCAGCTGTGCCAGTTTCTATCACATAAACACTGCTAAGTAATCACCAGCTTTCCTGGGCAGGGCTTGTATGACATCAGAGTAGAACTGCACACATCACCCAGTTTCCCCAGTCCTTGACAAGTCTGAGAAGGTACAACAGCTTCCTAGGGTGCATTTTTCTGGTGACAGCCCTGTGAAAATAACACCTTTCAGGCACTCCCAGCTTAGGAAAAAAAGAGATCAGAAAGGTCTATGCGAGACCCTTCTGTGTGAGAAAGTCTATGCGAGGCTACGTGTTTCTATGAGACAATTTGGCAGGGCAGAGAGGAACTGGAATGAACAAGAGGGAGATGAGCTGCTGGAGTCACTCCCATGTCTCTGTGGGATTTTTTCCACACAGGGCAGGGGCTGCAGGACTGTAAGTGCTGGTTTTTTGGTAATAACTGGTCACCTCATCCTCTGGTTCAGTCACTGCTTTTCACGGACACAGGCAATGGATTTAATGCCAAAAATCTCTCAGCCAACCATCTGCCATGAGAAGTGGGCAGGGTGGAGGGCAGAAAACATCTCGGCACATGCAACCAGGACGTTGGGCTGGGAAAAAAATGTAGTTTTCCCCTTTTTCTGTCGCTCTGGTGGGATACACCAGAGCTGGGGATGGGGACACTGAGATGCAGCTGTGTCACTACACTCCATAGGGCCCTTCAATCGTACGTTGAGCAGGTGAGAAGTTTAACATCAAAGACTTACTCATCCTGTTCAATGAAGACTCATCCTCAGCCCACCTCAGATGTGCTGTCTCTTAGTTGTACTTGCTACTCACAAGCTTTTTTTAATTGGAAAAAAAGCAACCAGCAATCATTTTTACGCATTGCCTCCAAATCCTGTCTTATTTAGCTGCTCTGTGCAAGAGCCACTTCCTTGATCATCCTTCTTGCCCCTCCCTGAACCTTTCCCCATCCTTCCCTCTCCTGCCAGAGTCAGCAGCAGACCACTCACGATGTAGATGCACACTGTGTCATGGCAGAATACTGTTTGCTATTTAGTTGCCTGTTTTCCTAGTAATTCCTGTAATTTTAGTCACTTCCTCTGACTGCTGCTGAGAACAGAGTTGATATTTTCATCCAGCTCTCTATTATAGCCCCCAGATCTCATTGGCCAGTGGTAACAGCCAGTGCAGAGCCCATTACAGCCTATGTAAAATTAGGATTGTTTTCTCTCAGGGGAAGGCAGAGCAGGAAAACAGAGGGACTTGCTCAAAAATCACACAGCTTTTGTCCCCCACTGCCCTTTTGGAGGCTTGCAGTGGGTTTCCGTACTTTCTTCCTTTGGTTTGGCTTTTTTCTGTCTGAAACTCCTCATATTTCTGGGTCTTTACCTTGGGGAAGTTAAGGCAAAGGGCTTTCAAGGATGGAGTCATGTATAGTGTTACCTCAGCCCTGTGTTTTAAGACATTTCTTGGGCTTTTATGCTCACCCTCACCCTTTTTCCACACCAGCATTGATTACAACAGGTAATTGTTTTCTAATTGGCCCTCAGCTGCTTATCTATCTTAGTTAATTAAAGTGAAGAAGTAGAAATAAGAAAAGAAAACGGAACTTTATTCCTAAGTAGCTGCCTATCGACTGCCTCAATCGATCAGGAGGTCACTTTGGGCAGATACACCAGCGGGACACGTCCTTGACTGAAACACACACTCTGACAGACCCCAAGACATGACCCAACCTCTCACTCCTGCTTCTGCCAAGCCCCACCTTTATTTCTTACTCCACCACGGCTTCAACAAACTTGGTCGTGCAGTACCTGCAGGAGATGCCGACAACACTCCTCCAGTCCAACTGCACCAGCCTGGAGGGCACCACCCAACCATCAGCCCAAGAGGCAGCACAATCAATGTCAGAGGGTGCTACAGACTGGTTTAGCTGGGCTGGCAGGAGCACACACAGACACGGTATCTTCAAGATCTCTACTCCCTTGTCAAGTCAGACTGAAACCAGACAACAAAACTATTGACTCTGCTCAACTACAAGCCTAGAAAATCATTAGGAAGGGTGGAGCCAGAGCACAGCGTGATGCACAGCCCAGTGAAGGCATTCCCAGAGCCTCGGCATTGCAAACCTGCTGCATCTCACCTCCAAACCCACCCAGCTGGGTTTAATAGCAAGTGCATCCAGGCACTCCATCTTCTCTCAAATGCTGACACCAGTCATAACTCAGATGCTGTTGTGGAAAGCACTTGCTGCCCAAAGCAATCAAGAAATTTTCCAAGAAGTGTAAGAGCTCGGAATGTGGCTCCACTTTGTAGAGGGAGCTCGAGTTAAAAATCCAGTTCCCTGCTAACTCAGCAAGAAGGGTTCAGGCAGAGCCTTTGAGAGGCAACTCAAAGCAGCTGGACCAAGAGATGGCAGAAGGTGTTAGACCTGACCCAGGCTGAACAGCCAGCACACACTTACACACCTCAGACAACTAAAAACCACGCACAGGGCAAGCATGACACAGATCCTACTATAATGTGCCTCCCACCAGCTCTGAAAATCCGGCGAAACACTGCAGGTAACTTGTTATGAGATTGAGGAGAGGGACTAACAAGGGTCTGTGCATTAACCTGCTGGCAGAACTTCAGCCTTGCACAGTTTAGAGCTTGTCCTTCTAAGAGCAGAAGTCCTGACTACCTTCCAAAAAACCACGTTGTGCAACTTCCTAACCCTTGGCATGCTGGGCTTTACAGAGGACAGCAAAAACTCCAGCACCCAAGTTTCAAGCAAACAGAGAGAGGTGGGGCAGAAATCACCCACAAACCGAGGCAGAGATGTGTTTGTCCCACTGCAGATGTTCAGGATGCCACCAAAGCTGTCGTGCATTTCCCCCATAAATAATGAAGAATAAAACACATACTTCTGGGCATTAATTGACTTCCTTTTAAGATGAAAAAATCTCACCCCAGATTCCCCCATTTCTGATCTCTGCCCACAAAGAGAACCAGCTCAGATCAGTTACGAGGACCTGTTGAAGGTACACAAGAGGAAAGCCCTCTCCAGCCTGGGCAAGGCTGAAGCTTCAGCATGGGTTCAGCAACCTGGGTTGACTTCAGCTAATTTCTGTCTCCATCACCCAGAGACCTCAGCACAGCAACACTGCCGTGACACTCCCTCCCTTCCCCTCATCCCAAATCAAGAGGTGACTTTCAACACGCCACTTCCAAAGATCACCTGGCAAACTAAGGAGGTCCTGTTCAACCAGCACACAGAAACCCCAAATTACATTCCCTTAGCACACAGCATGATAAAAATTCAGAACCAATTTCAGCAAAGTGGGTTTTAACTAAACTATATGGTTTTATTTGCTCTTCCCCCGCCTCTCTGCAAATCATACTGGAAATGCTCCAAGCAGGAACCTTCTTTGTGTCTGTGCATGTAAAACTTCCAAGTACATGCTAATTCAGTTTAATTATGGATTTACTTCACTGGTTGCATTGCTAATGCCAGCAACAGCCAATATTTGCAGCCAAGGAAATGAGGGAAAAGGAAAGCAAGGTTTTCCGTGCTGATGTCCCTCTCAAATCCCATCCCTGTGTCCCCATCCATTCAGAACTTGGTGTGCAGGAACACCACAAAGATAACCCGCTCTTTATTTGTACAGTTTATTAGATAATCTCCTTCTAATCGAGAACTAATTAAAGGAAGAGAATGCTTGGTTGGAAACGGGGATTAAAATGTGGATAATTATCATAAACGCTACATTTGTTGTTCCAGCCTGCTCTGCTCTCCTCCTCCCCTCTCTCCCTTTCCCCTCAGTCCCTCTCCCAGGCTGCTCCTGATAATGCTCAGACTGTCTCAGAGGGGGGTTGCTTTCACAATCAATTATTTTCTTTTTTGTCTCCCTCGCTAATGTTTCGTTTGTGTGAGAACATTAGCGAGAACTATTTTCTTTGCCTTGTAAATTCATTTAGACGACAGTGACAGAAGGTGGGGAGGTGGCAGCTGTAGGAGAAAAAAAAAAAGGAAACAGGAACATTAAACTGAAGCTTATAAATTATTTCATCTTCTCCAGACAATCCAGATCTGTCACTGCTCTGTGTGTGAGGGAAACTTTTTTTATTATTATTATTTTCCTTTTTTTTTGTCCAAGAGTTCCTCACAGGCACGAGACACTGATGTATGTGGGAGGCTGACAGGAGAGTCTCTGCACAGCTCTCTTTGCCTCTCACCTGCCAGAGCTGCTAGCAAGGACTGTGGTCACTGTGCTCTCATCAGATAACAGTATTCAGGTCACAGCCAGCAAGGAAAAATTTAGTTTAACTAGTGCTGCTTGGCTAAAGCATATTTTTAAGCCTGCATCCACACGTGTGGCTTTGTTGTAGTGTCCACTCAGGACCATTTCCAAACATTTAGAGAAGCAAGAGGTGGCTCATGTCAAACCATACCACCTTTAAATGGGTTTTTTTTTTTTTAACTCAAAAAGCTCTTGCACTAGACTGATGTGAGGCTCCATTCCCTCAGTGACACCCTGCAAGCCCAGGGTTGATAACCAAGTGGATGGGAAGGACAGATGCCACAGGATACACAGGACCCCTCTTCTCTCCCTGCATCCAATGTTAACCATGAGAACATAAATAATTACTCCTTTAAAAATGCCCCAGCAGAAGAAAAGGTGAAAATGGGGGGAAACAGGCATGGAGAGAGCAGGGCCCTTGACAGAACAAGACAGGGATGTTTTAAACATGGCCAAGATGCAGCAAAACAGTGGTGGATTTTCACAAAACGCATCGCACAACTTTTGTGCCTGGAGTTTTTTGAGGATTAGGCAATAAACAAAGTGCTAAAAGCACAGAAGTGACAGGCAGATGGTTTTCCTTATCTTTATTTCTAAGGAGGAGAAAGTATCTTCCTGCATAACCTGTACCTGGCATGTCATAGTCCAACCTGATGGCCTATCACCCCCAAAACTTAATGGAAGGGATGACACAACCCCCAGCTGAGAAAACACACAGCCCTCTCAAACACTGTTATTTAATTTCTTAAGCGATTTTGCTTTTGGTAGTCTTTCCACCAATCCTGGGAAGAAGTGATGCTCAGAGAGGCTGAGAAAGGGCATGGAGAGGTTTCCCGTTCAAGGTCAGCATATCCCACACCACCACTGCCACCAGGGATTGTCCCCGTTCAGTGGGGACAGCAAAACAGCCCCTTAACAAAGAGCCCAGGCTTTGATGCCAATCCACTCCACAGCTCCAAGAAAATACCTCTGACTTAAGGCCAGGCTCAGCTTTGGCACAATTCAAACCAGACAAAACACAGATTTATTTCCTCCCCCCACCCCGAGGGATCAGGGAACTCCCGATTTACATCCACCCAGGAGAGAAGCCCTGAGTACAAACACACAAGGCATTAGCACATTGTTAGTTCTGAAAACTTTGAACTATTACATTTCAAAGAGATATGTAATGCATAAGAATCTGGGCTCATATATCTTTCTCATCATCCCTCCTGCCTTGAAGTAAGGTCTTGCTCTCTAAGAATCTAGACAAGAAAAACACTCCAACAAAATGAAAAGCAACCTGGCTGGTGATATATATAAAAGATGACATCTCCAGAAATCCCAAACTTCAAAGGGGCAGCTTTCAGCTCATGACTATCCACTTCCTCCAGCCCTCAAGGCTAGTGTCAGGATTTTACAGCCACAGGAATCATTTGATCTCTCCAAATGGCAGCTCAGTGGTCTAGCACACTTCTGGATGTCAAAAAAGCATACACTGCCACCAGCAATATATTGCAGGGGTTAGTCTTTGAAAGGACAGACTGAGGTGAAACAATCAAAAGATTCAGTGGGAGGAGGGGGAGAAAAGGATGTTTTAAAGGACAGTTGCATGCTGAGGGACTTTGTGGTCTGGTTTAGGTGATGCTGGAGCACAGAGGGATGGGCAGGGGCTCCCAGGTGTGATGGCCACTCCAGCACGGGGCATCCACCTCCAAAGACTCCACCCCACCTCTCACAACAGCCTGTGGCTCATGCAGGAGGTGTGTGGAGTCTGTTTACAGCTCTGGGGAAGGGACCAAGCACAGGAGTTCAGGTCTTCTCTGTGGCACTGCAGCAGCAAAGAGAAGCCTCCACCCTCTCACCCCCCCAAGAACATGCTGCAGGTCCCAGCCCTTCCCCAGGACACTCAGGGAGGGGGCAGAAGAAGCTGCCAGGATAAGTAATTAGCTGCCTGCTGGTGAGAACTCCTAATTAGCGGGTTTTCAGCAACTAAATGCTTGTACAGAGTTAATGTATTTACTGCGGTGCACACACACACACTGCAATAAGAGAGCCCCCTTCCTATGCCTCAGCAATTAGAGAAGTGTTTTGCAAACAAACAGAGCCAACCCCTCCCGCGGATGGGCTCACACAGCCCCTTTCCCCAAGGTCCAGAACATCCCTGAGGGATGGGGATGGCCACAGCCTTCCCAGGGAAACCTTGGGAGTCACTGTGCTGCTGGAGCAGGGTCCCTTAGCCCAAGGGGACAAGAATCTTTCCTCCATCCAGCCCGGAAAACAGTAAACTGAGCCCAGTTTTCCTACTGCAGACTGGGAAAAATAGCTCCTTCTAAGCAGGGCACTGAATTGTGCACTGGCTGCAGTTTCTGAACAGATTGGAGATGCTGCACTGCCGCAGTTTAATAGAGTCAGTATTTATTCCTGTGTGGGAGAAACACTCCATTATCTGGCTTATTAATTGTTAGTTAAGTAATGGGAAGGTGCCCAGAGCAGGAGATGAGCCCTCATCACTTGTTATTAGCTTAGAAACCAGCAGAAATAAAATAACTGAAGATAAATTATCACAAGTGCTGCCCCAAGTACCGCAAACTGACAGATCTGCTCCGAGGGGAATTCTCCCAGCACACTCAGGGGGAGATAGCAACAGTCAGCCCAACTGGATACTTCTGTTTTTAATGAAAAGATTTCATCATCTTTGATCCTGAACACCACTTTTCATGGCTGGGATCACATGGATATTCATGGCTGAGAGGGTATATCCCTGCTCCTGTAGGAAAACTCAATTTATTAGTCTATCACTGACAGGTTTTGCATGGGTAGCTTAATGCTGCACAAGAAAAAGAGTTTTGGGGCTTTTTATTAAACAAAACAACAGGCAGCTGCAAAAAGTCTGGCCTGGTCACTGCAGGGCTGCAACGGCCTCAAAAAAAAACACAGGCAACCCCATTATTAGCAGCAGAGTCTGGAGCAGGGATGGGAGTCTCTACAAAATTAGTTCAACAAGGACCTGGAGCAGCAGCCAAAAAACCAGCAATGAAAAGATAAAAGACTCTGCCTTGAACCCCAGAGAGGTAAAAACATCCAAGTTTCTCCAACTTCGTAACAACCACCAAGATTTAAACAAGTCAAATCCAACTACGTGTTCAGCACCCACACGCACTTCCCTCAAATCCACCTTCCAGTGGTGGCCACAGGGTTTCAGTTTGCTGATCCCCATGTAGGGTTTTGAACTGATTGCCTGTCCAGGCAGAACATTCTTGTCTATGCACAACAATAGGGAGGAACAGGAGGTCCCACTCAGGTAGAGGGGAAGGTCTTAGATCCAGAGGCAAGAGTAGGGTGCCCACAAGGACCTGGATCAGCAGAATTCACCATGCATTTATCAGACCCCCAATTCCAGGGGAAAGCAGAACACCACGATACGCACCACGGAGAAATTAAGCCAAACTAACACATTTTGTGATATAATTCAGAAGAGGCAGAGGTAAAATAAAAAAGGAAAGAGTTACTCCAGTCCTTGCAGCCATTTGCCCAGAAAGCTCATCTCAGCAGCCTTTTTTACAGCACATGCAGTACTTTTACCCGCAGTTCTGTAGGTAGGTAGAAAAGGAAAAGACAGACCAGGAGGCTGAGCCAACAAGAGCAGCACAGAGACATTACCCAGAAACCAGCTGCAGCCAAAGCTTTGGGCTAACCTCCCACATTGGAGCTGAGATTGAACCATCATCTGATCTGGGAGAACACAGAAGCACCTGAGGCAGCTCTCCTCACCCTGGTCCCCAAGGAGGCAGCTCCAAGCAGCAAAATAGACATTTATGGACACGCCACACTGAGGGTCCAGCCACAGATTACTCCTTCCCTAGCACATTACAGCAGTTTAAAAACCAATCATAGAGTCACAGGATGGGTTAGGCTCTCCAGGACCTTAAAGATCATCTTATTCCACCCCTCTGCCGTGAGCAGGGACACCTTTCACTAGGCCAAGTTGCTCCAAGCCCTGTCCAACCTGCCCTTGCAGGCTTTATTCACATGCTTCACTTGGTCACTAAACACCAGCTTTCCTAAGAGAACAAATGATCCCTAAAGAATTGATTGTTCTTATTTGAGTCTCCATGTGTAGAGTTTTCCCCTCAGCTGTCCCCACTGCAGACATGCAGAACCCTCAAATCACCCCCAGAGCCCAGAACAAATCCTGCTCATGCCACATGAAGTCCTTTTTTAAAAGAAGTTCCATGAGAGTTGTGCCACTTTCTGACCCTTAGCTCTTCAGGTAAGCATCTCTTGCTCCCTGTTTCGTTTAAGCCCTTCTAGAAACACAGCAACAAACACTGTTTCATCTGCATGCTGCCACAGAGCACCCCAAATCCAAGCTCATTTCCAAGAGTATTTGTTTGCCAGCAAAAAGCAAGCCCTGAAGAACTCCAAATATATCACGTCTAGCTCAGCCTCTTCACTTTCCACGTGTATCCCAAGCCAAAGCAGAAGCATTCCTCAAGAGCAGCAACCCTCTGAGAAACAAATTAGCTCAAACCTGCTCCCACATCCACAGTATCCAAATATTTCTTACCTGCTATCCCAGGTCTTCAAGTTTCCCCTAGCTGCAGCTTCCAGAACAAAGCAGAAAACTCCCACCGTCCCTCACTCCTGCTTTTATAAGCCCTTGCAGCCACCAAATTGCTCACAGGTGGGCTAAAGCAAGGCAGCCTAATTAGGCCTCCCTAACAAGATCATTTCATTTAAGTGGATTCAGGTGTACCTTTCATTTTCTGAAGGTGCTTCCTTTGCTGCATCTTCCCACAGAGGGTCCTCTGCCTCCAAATTGCTTATCAATTGAAGAATGCTTTGCAAATGCTGTATTTTCCTGCACCTATCTTGTAACTTTGAGGGTCCGTAATTCAGTTGAAAGTGCTGGTGTTTGAAAAGGAGCTCTCTGTTCTTTGGGACTACCTAATAGTATGGATGAGCTTCAGGTGAGATGAAAGGAGAGAGACAAGCCAGAGAGAAGCTTTCCTCACGTTATCTCTGCATATTGATAATCTGGGTTATTACTGCATCATAGTACTCTTCCCATGGATAAATGGTAAAGTTTATATATGAAAATACAGCCCCTGCTATCAATATAAGCAGGACTTTTGCACAAGGGCATGGAGCAACAGGACAAGGGGAAACGGCTTTAAACTGACAGAGGGCAGGGCCAGATGGGATATTGGGAAGGAACTCTTCCCCGGGAGGGTGGGCAGGCCCTGGCACAGGTTGGGCAGAGAAGCTGTGGCTGCCCCATCCCTGGGAGTGTCCAAGGCCAGGTTGGACAGGGCTTGGAACAACCTGGAATAGTAGAAGGTGTCCCTGCCCATGTCAGACAGGTGGAATGAGATGACTTTTTAAGGTCCCTTCCAACCCAATCCATTCTGGGATTCTATCATTTTTTTTCCTGTATATGGGCTGCTCTGTGCCATAATCCCAGAGGGGAACAAAGCTCCCTGAATGCCATTCACACCTCACCCGTGCAAAGTGATCCCCTTCTCTGACTTCTTCCTTCCCCACCCAGCTTGCTCAGCTTCTGAATTTAAGACTGTTTGTTCTTAATAAAAAGGTTTTTTCATCATTCATGGGCATTTAGTGCTGTTTTTGCAGGTGCTGCTGTGTCCCTCTGTAACTCCATCCCTTTGCAAGTCTCTGGGAGCACTGGGGGTGGGAAGAGCTGCACTGCAGTGAGTTTATGCTAAAACTTTTGTAAGGATGTAGCTTTTGGCTGACAAGTAGAGCCAGAGAGCACTGAAGGTATGGAGAGGACTTCAGCAGTGGAGGTGGAGCAGGATGTGTGCCAGGAAAACAGACCCAAGTCAAAAGGAGTCACCCAGCTCTTCCTCTCGCTGCTCCAGAGTCGATTTTGTCTTGGAGGAAACTCTCATGTACACTGTGATTTTTGTGAGGGGCAGGGACCAGAAAGGTAGGCAGGATGAAAATCAATCAGGATTTGTCAAATACACCAGAGAACTCGTTTTTATGAGATAAGTGCCTTCAGAGGAAGCGTTGGTAGACACCTACCACATGTTCAGCCTGCTTAGTGGCAAAGTGTGCAACATTAATCACTGTCACTCCGAGGGGCCAGGTTCCAGCTGAACCATCTTCAAGTTTCTTCTCCTTCAGCCATCCTCTTCTTCCCTCTCCCCTCCCAACAAGATGAGTTGCATCCACAGACTTGTGAACTTGCAAATCAGGCTGATGCTCTTGGCAGCTTGCTGTAGCAACCCATCACTTATTTGGTGCTGAGCCGCCCGCTGTGCTTCAGCCAGTTATGCTGGATGGATGCTCATTTTATTCAAGATAATTAGCAGTGTGGGCCAAAGTGGTGTTAGAGCTGCCTCCCGCCTCTTAAGAAATGAAGTTCACATGCTGCTGTCCTGCTGCAGTGGGATCCTGCCCTTGGAAGCAGCCAGGAAGTGATAAAGTGATTGGCTTGGCACACACCATTTTCTCAGAAAATTTTATCAGCAGCCAGTGGAGATGGTTTGACTGTCAGTGCTGACAGCTGAGCACTCAGGAGCAAAGAGTGGTTTGAGAGCAAGAGCAGACCATGGGAATCCCACAGAAGAGCCTTCCAGGACCCAAGTTGGCTAAATAAGTAATAGAAAAGGAAAAGATGTGCTTCCAGCATGTTCTCTCCAGCCCCCTCCACCTGCCTCCTGCTTCTGTGGAGCATCATGTGCTGCTGTGAGGCTTTGTGGTGTCTTCCACACACCCACCCTGAAGACGAGTGAGGAGATTTCCTGACAGCAGGGTGAGGGGACAGCCCTGTCCTAAGGGGGATTCACAATGGACTCCTCTTTTTTCCATGTGTCAACTCATTTGCAGGCTGAGAATTGTTTTTATTGTCATACTTTGGATCTTGTTCCCCCATTTTAATAGCCTGATTTAAGATCTTATTTTCAAGATATGGCCCCAGGCAGTCACACTGGATAACACCTTCTAGGTTAAATATTGCACCTGGGGACTGGGGAAAACTGGTTTGTGGCAATAGGTATGAAAAGCCTGTGGATTGCACTGTTAGGAGTAGAAGGAGAGAAAGGGGAAAAAAAAGACCCTATTTTCAGGTCCTAAGCCGGTTACCATCCTCAGGGATTAGCGTCAGCTCGGGAGCAAACTGCCCTAAGCCTTCCTGCCACAGGGCTCTGCTCTGCCCCACTGCAGCTGTCCTGGGGCCACGAGATTAGGGAGACAAGGCTCCCTGGAGAGCTGGTCCTTGCAGCAGCGATGGCACCCACTGCACGAGGGGATGAGCAGCACTTCCAGAGCCT
>JAWWEU010000160.1:2292356-2321027 GCA_035583155.1 Acropternis orthonyx
GAGCCTCCTGGCCAGGCAGGATTACACCCCTTGATTTAACCGAACAGCAAAGAGAGACCACGGCAAGGACCACAAAACTACCTCCACTCCTGCCACTGCCAGAAAAGGTGTTGAGTCAAGAGGTGTAGCCTCCTGCTTTGGCTGGTCCAGGCTCAATTTGCCAGGCAGGGCTTGCTGTGGTTTATTTTCTCCTTCTCTTCCCTGCCTCTCAAAAGCTTTCTGCTAGAAGGTTGGAATAGCAGCAGCCTCATGCTCATAGCCTTTCCCCCCATATCCCATTCTCTCCAGGATGCTGCCACAGTTTTGGGAATACCTTTTTTCCCCCCGCATAACTTCTTTGTGTGTGTGTGACCCAGCCATGAGTCCTGCACCCAACCCCAGGGGCATCTGCCAAAGCTGAGGTGTACAAGGGCCTGTGTTTTGGAAAAGGGGATCCTATCCGGACACAGAAGGTCCAAGGGGTCTCTGGTTCTTTTCTGGAGGAGGGATTCAACTTCCAAGCCACCCTGCTCCCTTCCCAGTGACAGGAACTGCTGGTGGCACACACCACAAAGGTGAGAAAATTGGGGCGAGATCCCTCTAAACTAGACAAAGAAAAATAACCGAGACAAAGAGAAGTAAGGCCATGCAAACACCGTCCCCACCTCCCCCTTTCAGAGTTGCTTTATAAGGGAACCTGCAGAATCAGAAGAATCTGAGTTTTTCGGGTTACAAAGGGCAGGGATGGCACCAAATCCAGCTCGCCAGAAACTGCCCAGCAGGAAGGTAACTCCTGTGGGTTGCCTGTTTGAGAGTTGGTTACCCCATGGTGTGGCATTCTGGGGACAAGACAGACTTGGAGCAGCACACATCATCCCACAGGGGCTGTTCTGAGCCATCCACTCCCAGCTCAGGAGCGAGGCCAATCCAAACTTGGTTCAACAGGTTGTTGTAGCAGTGAAGGCAATCAAGGACTTAGAGCTTAATTTTATGGAGCTTCTGTCTGCAGACAAATAAAAGATTGTGACACGACTCCATACATGTCTAGGACACCAGAAAATAACACACCAAGTGTATTCTGCTGCTCTCAGACAAGAAGAGAAGGAAAGAGGAGGGAAATTAATAAAACCCAGGCTGCCAATGGCCCAGACTGCTCTTCTCTCATCCTAAGAAAGGGCAAGGATTCTGAAAATTAGGTGGAGATAGTCATCATTAAACATTTGAAAGTCAAGGGGTTTAACTTGGGTTTATCTTTCCTTCTCAATTCCTACATCAAAGAAAGCAAAAAGCTTTTGAATGCCATATATACAAATATTTTTTATACCTTTTTGTTTTTGCTTTTGCTTAGCAGTGAATAAAGGCTTGACTCCTACATCAAACCCTCCAGAGCCAAGTCAGCCAACCCCCTGCCAAGGTTATCTCATGGCTTATGGATTATGGGAGAAATGGATTGTTGCATGGGAGGAAGCACAAAAAAAACCCCACTTATTTATGGATGCAGGAGTTTCAAGGGATGACCTAAAGGCCGTGGCATCTTCTGGCTCCAAAAAGGCCCAATCCAGGGTGAGCTGAAGTCTTGTTGTCATCCACAGGCACAGGAGCACTTTGGAAAGGGTAGTCAGAGGGACATTGTCACTGTGTCCCAGCCTGGGTTACCTCCTGCTGTCAGAGTTCGGTGACCCCCAAGCAGAGCTGCCAAAAAAGGAGGGTAAGGACGGTCCCTAATCTGCTCCAGCACAATGCCCAACCAAATAGTTAAATCTCAGCTGCTTCTCCCCAGTCCTTCTGCTCAGAAATCAGGGATTTATCCAGAACAAAGGGGAAAGAGAGAAAAAAACCCCAAAGGCTTTGGATACAAGTATTTACTTGCAGGTGCTAAATGATTTCTTGATTAATTCTGCAACGTGCTAGTCACTCCTCTCTAGCCCTCCTCGCTTGGCATTTCACAGAGAAAGTATTTTAGTTCAACAAAGAGAACTTTCAGGCTGAAATGTGCCTGGTGTGGGCAGCAGGGCAGTAATTGGCTTGAAAAATAAAACAGTGAGGAAGAACATGAAACTAATCTGAAACCCTTTAAGCCAGATAAAGGCTTTGGTTTACCATTGACAGATGCCTAAACTTTTCCAGACCTAACACAGAAGCATTATGGCTGTAGCAGATGTTAAATGTGAGGGTTACTTCAAGGGGAGGGGGGGAAGGAGCAAAGAAATAACCTGTATATAAAAATATAAATACCACAGTAGGCTCTCAAACTGCACATTTTCACACCCCTCTGCTTTACAGTGGGATACATCAAAATTAACATGACAGTATGAAGGGAGCCTAAAAGAAACATGGAGAGAGATTGTTTGCAAAGGCCTGGAGTGCCAGGACAAGGGGGAATGGCTTCCCACTGCCAGAGGGCAGGGATAGATGGGATATTGGGAGGAAACTCTTCCCTGTGAGGGTGGGCAGGCCCTGGCACAGGTTGGGCAGAGAAGCTGTGGCTGCCCCATCCCTGGGAGTGGATGGGTTGGACGGGGCTTGGAGCAACCTGGGCTGGTGGGAGGAGCTCACGGCAGGAGTAGGAACTAAGTGATCTTTAAGGTCCTTTCCTACCCAGTCGTTGCGTGACTCTGTGAATGTATCATTACAGGAAAGGAATGGCTGTCCCAGCCCAGCCTTTCCCCCCAGCAGCCCAAACAGGACTGGAACACAGACTCTCTTCCCAAGTCCTCAGCATTGCCATTTGCCCCAGGGAGCATACAGAGAAATATGTGGCAGGTCCAACATTTTTGGAGATATTAATAACACAAACAGTGCAAAATGGTTAGATCAGGCTCTGGCCTGCCAGGGAAAAGCCTGGCTATGGAAAGCCATTCTGAAATCCTGGAAGTTTCAAGGAGTGCTTTTTAGTTTATCCATTATTTACTGCATGGTATGGGATTCCCCTTTCCAGCCTGGGACCAGCCTTACTCGGGAAAAGAAGAGTCCTGTGCAATTTATTATCTCTTCCCATGTAAATACAGCAGTACAAAGAAGATAATCAGATCTGTGACAACTTAATTATCACCCTCCTAAGGCGGCTGCCCCATCCTGACCCTGTTGGGGGGCCCATGGTGTGCTAAAACCCAGGATTTGGCCAAGATGTGCTGGGAATTCAGCAGCAGAACATCTCTACAAGGCCTCCAGGGACAGCATCCCCTTTCTGTCCATCACCTTTTCAATGGTACAACGAGGATTGAACCTCAGACCAGAAATCCAAATAAATGCAAACAGAGCCTTAACGTTTTTGCAGCACCCTGACACTGGTCCCTACCCAGGGAAACACATCGAGGGTGGGCCCCTCCATCAGGACTGAGGAATTCCCTTTTTTAATTGTGTCAGGCATGCCAGGGCAGTTCAAGGTGCAACAACTCACAGGTAGCAGGAATGATGTGTTTTCTTGAAAGGAGGGGCAGGAAGACTCCTCTGAAGACATAAGTCACTTTAGATGGTGCTGGCTTACAGGCCTCTTCCTTTAAATTGATTAATAATGACACATTTAAATGGACAACATAAATTAAATTCTGAATTGCACCATTAGTAAGTAATTAATTTCTTTGCTCTGTGAAACCAAGATATCACTGTTATCTAAATCTATAAAGAGAAGAAATGCTGAACGAGGACTCCATTAATGTAAAAATTGATTTTTCCATTTACCCTCTTCTGAGGAGTTTTTTTTTTTTATCTCCCCCTACCTCCAAAGCATTTGTTTTTCAAGTGGCTGGGGGTGGAGAGAGTAACCTAATTTATACTTCCAGTGGTAATCAAAACATCATGCGTGCTCGTTTCAACCAAATGATGTCATTATGAAGGCTGTTAAAGCTGGGGTTGCCTTGGAAACACAAAATACTGATAGTTGAGGTTGGACATCTGAGTTCTCAGCAGGCACAGCAGTGAGGGAATGGTGTGGCCCTGCCAGACCTGGCCTCACTGGCCGTGCTGGGAGGATCACTCCAAGTTACTCACACTGTCTCTTTAGACCTTACCAGGCTGCCATTTTTCCCGTTCCTCCCACCACCTGCCATAATCCATCAGTTTTATGGAGCCAGGAGCAGAGAATTCAGTCAGTGTGATGACGAGCAGCCAGCTGAGGGCTGTGTGCTGCTGGCCACCCCCTGCCTCATTTCTGGTTTTCCACCCCAAAAGACATACCTGGTGCCTCTGCCACTCTCTTGGTGCAGCCCTACTGGGGACTCTGGTTGTCTCTGATGATCCAGCTGTAGCCAAGGTGTCAAATCCTCCTTTCCACACCAAGGGACTCGGTGAATGGTAAATGGAATATGGTATAGGACACATCCAGCCTTGGTGTAACAGATCGTGTGTTCGGCGTCTGGAGGGGAAGGTGCAATGGGAGAGGGGAGGTTTATTTTGGGTGCTCTTGCAAAGGGCAGCCACCTCACAAACCAAGACAAAACAAGACATGTCTGTCCCCTCTTACAGTCCTCCTTCAAGGGAGGACACTTCCAGTAAGACTAATTTTAAAAACAATTCCAGAAATGGAACTGACTTTCTATCTACTACTTAAAGGAAAAAAAAAAAACCTGGATTTTTTTCCACACAGTGAATATTTCCTTGGCCATTCTGCTGAGATGGTTTGGGGCAGCTGTGCCTGGTGTCATTTGCATGGAGTGGATGGCAAGAAGTTGACACTGGTTAGGCAGCAGGTTTTGGGCAGCCCAGGACTTTGGTCCACCAACAGAAAAGGATGCAGAGCGATGTTATGGTTTTGGGACAATTCCCCAGGTCCTCTCAGCCACTTCTGCTCTTCCCAGTTTAAAGCACTGGGAGAGAAAGTTTAGGGCTAGGCTGGAAATGCAAAGAGCCACTCAGGTCCCTCAGCTGTGCCAAGCCATTATTTCACTGTTCCTTTCAGCTCTTTTTAACCTCCCCTGTCCCAAGAAGAACTCGATGTCATCTCTGATCACATCACACCGAGCTGAAAGCCAGTTTTAAGGTACAGCTCTGAGAGAGGGGGCACAGCCTGAACCACATCTCCAAACACAGGCACAATATCCACGCTCTAAAACAGAGAACAGAGCGAGTGGAATTATTTACAGTGAGCATTTTGGCTGCTTGGGTTTTTTTCTCCCCCCCACCCTTCTTTTGTTAAAGAGCAGGAAACAAAACACGCATACAAACAAGTCAACGGGATGAAACATTTCCTGTCTGTGCAAGGAGTGTTAAATGAACTCATTTCAGCTTCTCAATTAATATCTGGATGTCCCCAGTCACTTTGGTGAGTAGGTAATGACATTGATACCACCATGGGATCCTTCTCCTCCCTTATTGAGTCACCTTCCACTTCCACGCAGGAGTTTCTTTTAAGCTTCATCAACTGAAAACTCTTGGAATGCACCACGAGAAATAAGAAAAAGAACATTTCATAACATTGGCAGGAGCATTTCAGGCATGAGCACTTTGAATATTTATTTGCCCTTTGTGTGAGCAATCTCGGCAAGAAAAAGTCAGTGTGAATAAAAGGAATTGCAAATACCAGCAGAGGAGCTCTGGAGTTTTTCATTCATGAGAATATTTGCACAGGCTCCTGAGAGAATTATCAGGAAAGGCAATACAAAATCCCTCAGAGGATCAACACTTTGGATACTCCATAATCCTGCCTGTCCCAATGGAAAACATCTTTTCCTGAGGGCTGGTTTGTTGGGTTTTTTTTTTCCCCTGGGTTGGGAAGCCTGGAAAAGGACTGGAAAATCTGGGAGATTTACCTTTGCCCCATTTCTATCTCATAGTGCCTCTCCTCTCCCATCCGCTCTCTCTCCCTTGAGCTGGAGAAGATCAGCTTCCTTCAGAAGTCCAGTAAAAAGGGAGAAAAAGAGATGGACAAGCAGCCGACACTGTTGGAGCCATGGAAAAGTGGAGGACTCACAGGGAAAAGCCAGTCAAGGAGCAATTTAAGGCAGAACTTTATACCCCAGCTCTGGATTAGACAAAATTCCATCTGGGATTGAAATGAGTACAAATCACTCAGGAGCAGAGCCAAAACATCCTTCTGCCTGGGAAAGAGAAAGCAGGATAGCAGCATCCACTGAATTTTTGAGGGCCAGCAGGAAAAGCAATGGGGCCTGTTTGCTCATAATTAGCCTTTGTGGGCAAAAAAAAAAAAATCCTCCAGAATTTCATTCTTGACATGGAATTTTCTAGGGTGGTTCGGAAGCTTACCAGAAGGACATTATCTTGCCCAGGTTTTCAGAGAATTTCCCTCGAACCCTGTTGGTTTCAGCCCTGTTAAATTCAGTAACTTCCCTAAGGGAGTGCTTTAAGTGTCAGGCTTGATTCAGTTATATAAAGGGATAAGGGAATAATCGTTAGACAGTGCACAGGGATGAGAGAAGTGGTTTTGTGTGGCACCAGTCTTATTTAAGAACGGTCTGAATTTATAGATGAGGCTGATGAGAAAGTTGGAAGCAACTGATACAAGAGTAAAAGACAAAAGGCAGACAGTGCTTTTAGAGAGGGCTGCCATCAACTGGGGTACCACAGAGACACCAGGATGGTTCCAGAGGAGTATTTTAAGTGTTTTTAGATGTTTGCCTTGGTTTCATCAAGATGATGTCCCATGTACTATTCTTGCCATTCATAATGTAAGCTATGGGCACTGGAGTTTATGTAAGAGCCTGTGTTGCTTGCTTTGCAATTAACACATACTGCAATTAGCAAGCCAAACTGCTGAACTCTTTAATATTTCTTCTTACTTCGAATACAGAATATTTTACTTCTAATGTACTGTTGTCATTAAACCTTAATTTGTTGTGACAGTGTGAGCCAGGACTAATCCTTCTGAGTGCTGAGCACAGGCACAGAAAAAAAACAAACAAAACAAAACAACCCAAATCAGCACCTCTCCTTCCAGCTACTCACCTCACATCCTCTCCAGAAAGGGGAAAGTGCATAAATGTGGCCTTCAGGAGACAGGGAATGTGATGAAGGGTGAATATCTCATTCCAAGTCCTGCAGTGGCCAGGAGGCACCTGCAATTTGAAGAGGAGTAAAGGTGTGAAGTTGGTTTTACAATGTCTTGCAGCAGAGGAGAAGCAGTTCCCAACAACCAGGTTTCTAGGGGAACATGTGAACTTAATGATGTTCTGATAGACTTTACACCTCAAATATTATTAAAAAAAAAAGAAAAAGGAAAAAGCAATCAGACAGGTCCAGCTCCATTTTCTTCACTGACAGAACGAAATTACACAGATTTTTCAGTCAGTGACTAAAGAGACTGAAGCTTTCTGCTGTCAGCCAAGGGGATTTATCAGCACTTCCCAGATCTGCTTTGTAAACAGGTTGTCCACAGGTTCCTCCCCCACACCGGAGACCCTTCAGGAGGAGGCACCTCATGACTCCTCACCCTTTGGGCCACACTCATGTGCTGTGTGGTGCCTTCCCAAGTTTGCACCCCACAGTGCTCAAGACATCATTGAGCAACACCAGTTCCCACTTCTCTGCAAGTGAGGACAACTGCAGGGACTCCTCCCAACCACCCAAAGTTATGAAGCTTTTCTCAGTCCTGTGCTGGGTGCAGGTTTCCTGATCCATCATCCCACACCCTTTTTTACGGCTTCTGTGGGTTCATCCCCGGCCAGAGCGTGAGATGCTCCATTTGTTTTGGCAGGAACGTCCCTGAGATTTATACCTATAATTACACAGGTGACCTTTCCAACAGGGGATTTTAAAATGATCAACACTAAAGCAACCTACACATTAAATGTGATGAATAAGATGCTGAATGACTGCGAGTCTGCACCTCCCTGCTTGTTAAGCACGTCAACTGGAGCATCCCTGATGGATCCCACCGCTGTGAGACATCATGGGACACCTGAGAGGGGGCATTCCTGTTGGATACATCCTCTCTTCCCAGCCATTGCCCATGGGAGGGTCAGGGTATGAGCAGGCACAGAGGATGACATCCATCCCCCGAAGTTTCATGGAGGATGGAGACTTCTTCTTGGGTCCTTGCTAATATCTTCTCCTGCCCCTCCTGCTCTCTGTCCTTTTGTCCCCTTCCCAGTGGGAGCTGTGCAGGTACAGTGCAGCCAGAGGGATGCTGAAGAGGTGACAGCCGGATCTGAAGTGACAGGAGACAGATGAGTGTGAGCCTGGCTGGGGGGCAGGCTAAGCAAGGCACCTGCTCCCTCAGCAATGGGTTCTCTCTCCAGAATTGTCTTGCCGTCCCCAAGGACACCTAATGGAGCTCACCTCCTCACTCCCTGAGCAGACACCAGCTTCACCTGCTATCAAAGCACCCACTATCCATATAATCCAGGAAAATAGCATCTGTCAGGATATCCATCATGCCCCACAGGGTCCCCTCCTTCCACCAGAAAGGGTTGCAGGAGCATAAGAGGGAGCTTGGCCAAGGAACCCGAGCTCCACAGCGTGCTTGGCAGGTTGCACAGCACCATCCACGCTCCTCCATGGAGCAGAGGTTTTACAAAGCTGGAATTTTGCTGCTGGGTTGCCCAAAGACAGTAAAAATCAGTCACAGTCAAGCCTGCATTGACCTTCAGTCCATGGCTACGGCACACCAGGAGAAACGCTGATCGCTGCTTCCCTGTTCTCTGGACAAAGTTATTGCACATAAACTGTGTATTGATTAGAGGCAGAAAATGTAAAGAAGCCTCTCCGGGAAATCTGGAGGGTGGAAAGAAATTCCGGGGGCTGACAAAAGAGCTACTTTAATTAAGAAGGGAAGCAAAACAGTGGGAAGAAAAAATAAACACAGCCTGCCCTGAAGAGCCTCCCCCTCCAGATCTGAAAATCTGATCAGGAATCATCTCTCTTAAAGAAAAGAAACAGGATTTTGGAGCTGGGTTGACTGGGAAGTGGAAGCAGGAAAAAGAGCTGGCTTCTTCCCTTCACCCAGCACTGATGAGGGTGGAGAAAAGAACAGCTACAGTTTCTGCTGCTCCTGGATTTTGCATGTGGAGCAGGGAAAGCCACAGATCACCTAACGAGTGTTTTAACAACCATGCTTATTTCTGCCTTCTAGCTCAAAGTGCTTCAGGGTAATTACACATTTTGGACTTATTAGCTGTAATTATTAGGTTCTGCAGTCTGTAGAATGTGTTATTAGAGCATGGGCAACCTCAAGTGGTCTAAATACACTCAAGAGAAGTTTCTTGTTTATGTTCTAACTTTTCCTGCCTCAGCGTTAGGTGAGGTGCTGCTTCTCCTGCTGGAAGGTCTCACCATCCACCCAGGACCCCTATAGTCACCACAGGCTGTGGTTCCTGAGCTGGGACACACATGGGAACACACACAGCCCTGCCCTGCAGCTGATTGAAGGCTACAGGAGCCTTTTAAGAATCTGGCTCTGGCTCATACGGCCAAAATAACACGTGGTATTCACAGCAGAGTCCCAGCACTCCTTTGGATAAGCACCACTATTGCCCGGAGCGACTGCATGAGCTGCAGGCTTTCAGCTCCTGCCCCTTTCCTACTGGGCACTGCCAGGGCTCTGCCTTCAGCAGGACAGTTTCCAAATCCCACAGCTCCCAGTGAGCAGAAAACAGAGGGTTTAATGTCAGTTTGGGTCTACGTAAAAACCCTGCCTGCTCAGCGCAGATGGGACCAGGCAGAGCCAGAGAGGGTCTCCTGAGAACATCACAGTGGAGAGAAGTGAACTGGCTTAGGACTCTCCCGCCTACCAGACAGGCTTCTCCCCCCCACCCCCACCCCCCCAAAATGCAGTGTGACTCCCTCCTCCTTTCACCTGGACTGATCTCCTTGCTGTGTTTCTCACCAGGATCCCCTGATTTCCGTGGCACAGACTGGCCCCCCCAGCTCCATCCCTGCAGCTGCCTCTCAGCCCAGATCCTACTTTTTTCCCCCAAATTGTATTAATGTCTGTCTCCCTTTCTAAACAGGAGAGACCTGGCAGCTTGGCCAGAACGGGAAAGGCAGAGTCTGTGCGAAAGCCTGGGATTCTCACACATCAGACAAGTAGCTTCTCCGTATTTCCCAGGGCAGCTTTGCTTTGCCAGGGCAGCCTTCTTTTTTTCCCCAAATCCCTTTAATTTCACACCAGTGCATGAAACAGAAAAGCCAGGCTGCCCATCCATCCCTCTCTCCGTGTCCCTGCACAGCCACACACAGCCCTGGATCATCAGGGCTCCTGGTGGCACCATCCTCCGGTTCAGTAAGGGCAGAGAACAGGGACCCTTCACCCAAGGCTGAAAACGACCCACAGCAGATGCAGAGAGGTGAGAGATCCCTCCAAGCAGATGGAAGAGGAGAGGAGGTGAGCCAGCTCACCCCAGTCTCATCACCCAGAGCCCTCTCAGATCCAGGCTTTCCTAAAACCCAGGAGGCTGTAGCAAAGGATAAAGACAGCTCCACATGGTTTTCCTCCAGTGTGATGCCTCTAAGGGCAGGTGCCACCAACAACCACAAATCAGACAGTGCTACAGAGCTCAGGTTGACTTAAATACACTTCAGTGGCTGTGCCCAAGCTCTGCCTGACCCATCTTTGAGTGGTTTTCCTTTTCCCACAACATATGTCTTTATAAAACTTTTGCAATCCATCCTTATGTGATATAAAGGCAGGTTTTACTTCCTTTTGGTGTCTGCTTATTGTTCTGGCTAAAAAAAAAAAACCTGAAAAATTGCACTTGCAAATGGAAAAAACAATAAATCAAACCCAAAAAAGTTTATGGGATATCCAGGACTACAATGTACCCTTCCTTCCATTCAGTCAAGGAGGCATCCAATATTGGGATGCCTTACTATCCCACTTGGATCAGCAGTGAGCCTGGGCCACGGCAGCAGCATCCTCATCCCTAATCTGCTTATGGAAGTGCCCCAAAAAGCCAGGCAGGCAGAGGGGGACATCAGGCCCCCCACAGAGGTAGGGACTACACGGGATAATCGACCTCTTCCAGAGGCACCAAGTTCCAACCTGACTATCAGAGCTAATGCATCTCTCCAGGACAACAAAACGTAACACAGCACAACACGAGCAAGAATTTTCATGGCCATTTTTACTCTAAATTATATGTGACTTCTTTTTCTGAGCCTCTAACAACCCTGAAAGCAGTACTCACCTGTGGGAACCTGGTGGTCACCTCACCCTGGGCTGAACAGGAGAGACTGAAACCAGAATGTTGTCCTTGTAACCACCTAGTGAGAGAAAGAAAAGATAATAATGTATGACCATCATTTTCTTTTTATTTCCTTGGGAACCAGCATCCCATCCATGATGGAAACAATGGGCTCCCCAAACAGACAAACTCTGGGTTTTCTTCCTGCCGGGGAAGCCTCCACCGATGTCAGTGGTGCTCATTGGTGTTGACACAGATAAAAAGGGAGGCATATGGACCACAGGCTCCAAAAGCAATGCCAGAGGTGCCTGTTATGGTAGCTTCAGCTTTCTGGCCACCAGCCAGCAGGTGAGATGGCCAGATAATCCAAAAGCATCGCTTATCTTTTTGCATGCTTAACATTTGCCTCCTTATTTCTCTTGTAGTGAAAAGCACTGTCCAACGCTTGGAGATGAGAGCAGATATAATGCCAATCATTAGAGTAGCAATTACTTATCTCACAGGAGCTCTGAGAGGCTTAATCAGCTGATATTTGTAAACCACGATGAGCTGTGGAGAGGAAGGATGCAAAGCATCCAAGATTGCTCACAGCAAAGCCCAGAGCAGCTCTGCTTTGCTGGATGAGCTCTCCTCAAAGCCCGGCCACTCCTGGCCGGTGGCACTGCACGTGGTGGTGCTGAGAGACACCCAAGGGAGCATTCCCTGCTGTGCGCCAGCCCTCTGGAACCCAGCGGGAATGTGACACTAATGACATCCTTCAGAAATGTAATTAGCCTTCCTTCCCGGCGAGGTGCATTAGGGAGAATTCCAAGGCTCGGAGAAGTGGGCTCCAGTGGGTGAGAGCTGAGGCTTGTGCTTTGAAAGCTGCATTAGGGAAGGGGGGAAAAAATAGAAAAGAAAATGTTCTAATATTACTTAATTACCCCAAGACATCCTGAGATGTAATTGAGCTTGGAGGGCTAAATGAAGGCTGCGCGTGTGAGACCGGCGGAGGTTGATGCATTTATAATGAGACCACTTTGCAAGGCAAACTACGTCCCCACAGAGGGAGAGGAGGGCGAAGAGGAAGGACAAGAAGGGAGCTGGGGAGGTATCGAGGTGCCTGAAGATCTGCCCTCCTCCAGTCCCTTCCCCTCCGCTCAGTGTTGCAGGGCAGGCTGGAGGGAGGCAGGATGGGAGATAAAGGGTGTGGATGTGGGCAGAGCAAACCACGCACTGTGGAATTAACTTGTTCATGGTCTGGGTGCTAAAACCCTGTAAAAACCCCTTAGTACCCAATAAAATGGCCAAGAGCTGCTTGTATATCAGTGACAGTGAGCCATCCCTCTGCCTAGATCCAAACTCGAGTTGTTTCAGCATCTAATCAGCCTCCTACTCCGGGAAGCCTCTGGGTGGGGAGTGGAATGAGACAGGATAACAAGTTGTCCTCAGGACAGGGCTGTCTCTGAACCCTTCCCCCAGAGTGGCCACTGTTCAGCCCCATTTCTCCCATTAACTTTAACGGAAACCAGGCGGCTCAATCCCAGTCCTGGAAAACATCCCTTTTATCCACAACACCAGAGGCCCAATGAACGCTCACAAGCCCATTCCAGCCCTGATTTACATACTGTACAGAAGGAGACATTAAAATCCAAACGGTTTATGGTAATTAACTCTCATTTAAATATTATACTGGTAACCATCACTTCCAATTCTTCTCAGCCTTGAAGGGGCTCTGTGTGCACATACATATGTGCAGGGAGATTTTAAAGGGATACTACGTCTTCTCTCCTGATTTCTGCTTTCCCAGGAAAAAAAAAAAAGGATGTTTAATGTTCATTAATTGTTTCACTTTGAGAAACTGCTGTGAAAAGTCACGGCAGGAGAGCAGAATTTTTTTACTCTTACTATTATTTTTGGAAAGAAAGTCATGATGGGAAGCCCTGCCTGTGGCAGGGATGGATTAGCTGAGTATGGCCCTGATGAGGCTGTTTAAGCACCATGATGGGTAACACAGAGCTATTAACACCAAGTTTCCTGTCACCAGAGGAGTGAAGACTATGGAGATCAAACAACCTTTAGGTGGGAACAAAATGCATTATTTATCACCAATTAATTTTTTTTTCCCCCTGCTTTTTATCCCAAGGAGAAGGACTGGGGTGGGCGGCAGCGCTGCCTCACTGGAGACCAAGGGGACCTATCAACCCCCTGGTGGACCTTGCACTGACCCACCCCTTTGTGATATCAAATATCAAGGGGAATAGGTTGTGGACAAATCTATAGGTTATGGTACAAAATAAGGTTTGAGAGGCTACAGGTGTCTCCCAGCGCTGTTTTCAAGGTTCAGAGCTGCTCCAGCAAGGTCAGACAGGTGTTGCCCTGTATTGAAGCCAAAGCTGGACCACAGAGAGTGAGGAAGAAGAGGAGATGCCCATTGCAGGCTACAGTCCAAGCACTGAGGGCTCTGTCTCTTTCCATCTGCTATGGAGGTTCCTCCTGGGAAGACAAAGGATGCAGAAAGTTGTCCCTTGAAGGATATCAAACAATATCCACTCCAGCATCTTCCAGGTGTCCAGGGTTCACAGCCCCACTGAACCCACTGGCAGCTCCCTCTGGCAAAAACTCCTGCACAGGATGGGGGAAAGGGCCAGTGAGGTTACTCTGCCCCATATTGCCCTCTTTCCCCCTGAGCCCCAGGAGCACAGACAGGGAATGTGAGACCTGCATGGCACACCGTGGGATCCAAGCCTCACCTCAGGGCAGCTGCACCTCCAGTCCGCCTCATAGCACAAGCCAAGCCTCACAGCACAAGCCAAATGACCAGCAAACCCACCAAGGGCAAGAGATCCATTTTCACATCCCATCTGAAAAGGCTACCTGGGCTATTTGACAGCCTCATGCTCGCAAACATCGCTCCTTTCCCACCCATCCATGGGAAAACACGGGAAGTGGTGGCAGAGCCCAGGAGCTCTTGCAATGCCCTTATTATACTAATGATGTTTTCTGCCCAAACCATCCCCAGGTGTGGCTCCCCACTGCAAAACAGGAGAATTACCCCAATCCCTTCAAGCTTGGACGTGTCCCTTGAGCCACAAATCCCATGGGAAATACCCAGGATTTTCTTGCAGGGGACCACCAAGTGAGGCTGAGAGACATCAGCAAGAGCCTGTGCCCATTCCAATCACTTGACAAGGTCTTGCAAGATCCATGTTTGCATTAAAAAGAAATTAAAAGGTTTTCCACTCCACTGGCTTGCCCAAAGCCTGCATACTAAATAGTAAATGCTACCTATGAGGTTGAATAAAATCTTCATTAAAAAAAAAAAAAAAGCCAGCAGACACTGAATACATCATGAACAATGACATTGGGGAGGCATTGTTCTTCTTCTGCCTGATGGACCATGCTGGAACACCTGTTTCTTATCGTGAAACTGTTAATAACTGTCACCACCAAAATCAGCGCTGAAAATGTGGCATTAAGTTATCCCAACCACCACCTAAGAGAGGGGGGGGCAAGAAAAAAACAGCAAGGAGGAATAGAGGCAAAGCTGGACCTTGGATAAGTGTCAAAAGCATACTTGTCCATGTGTCCACTTTAAAAAACCATTTGCCAGTTGGGAGGGGGAAAAAACCCACCAAACAAATCCATATTAGATGGTTCCTGCCTCACCAGCTTCTTCTAACTGACATGAAAGACACAGCTGGATAACCATAGGCAATTTTAACTGATTAACTACAGACATTGACCCTTTCAATTAATTCACTGGGGATTTATTTCATTTTAATCACCTCCTAAAGCTACAGCCTTCCCACAGAGTCAACGGGAAACCAACGCCTGGTCCTTTCTCCTACATCAGCTGCTCAAGGGGTAAGAGGGAGGGTTTAAGGTAATCCTGACTCAGGTAGGAATGAACTTAGGAGGTGGACATTTGAAGATCACAACTCTTTAGGGATTGCAAGGTCTTCATCTTCCCAAAGAAACCTGAAGCAATGCAAAACTTAACTCCCTTACTTCCTTTCAGGCATGGAGATGCACCTGAGTTTTGCAGTGGAGGCAAAAATCTCTCGCTGTCAGTTCTTGTATCAACCAGGTCTCCCATCACCACTGAAAGCTTTAAATTGTTTTGCTATAGAAAAAAAAAAAAAAAGGTTATTTCTCCCCAAAATCACAATCAGTCTCAGGTTTTTCCTCCCTTATAGAATCATGGCATCACCAAGGCTGGAAAAGACCTCTAAGATCATCAAGTTCAACCACCAACCCAGTGCCACCACCAAGTTCACCACTAAACCCTCTTCTCAAGTGCCATGCCCACATGCTTTTTGAACACTTCCAAGGATGGTGTCTCCACCACTTCCCTGTTCCAGTGCCTGACTGCCCTTACCTAATGTTTAAACCTCTCCTGGTGCAACTTTCCCTTGGAGGCTCTGGTTTGGTCCCGTTTGGGGCTGTTTCTGCCTGATGGAACCGGCTGCCTCCCAATATAATCCAAATTAAGCACATCCAGAGAGATTTTTATGTCTTCTGCATGGGCAAAGTAGGCCTAGATATGAAGGCTTCTTGCCCATGGTGGTTTACTGCCCTAATTAGCTGCCTTTTTCCCTGCTATCAAGGACTGATGCCCTTGTGGCACCATGGAGTTCTCCACTTGGTATAAAAAAACATCATCAGCTGGAGGCAGCAACTTCATCTCCTAAATCTGGGCAGTTCTTTTGGTGAAACCCTCAGTTTTCAGGTGGGCAGCACAGCAGCTGACACTGGCCTCATTCACAGGGAGTCAGAAGGACTCGCTGGAATGGTTTGAGCGCAGTCCTCTCAAAAAAAAAAAAAAAAAAAGGGAAAAAAAAGTCCATTTTACACTGATATTTCCTGTCAAAATGAAAAATTAAGTGGGAAATTCTGACTAGAGCAACTCTGTGCCCGGGAATCTGCACAGTGACAGCCTGAAAGCTTCACCCTCCTCGTGCCACACACAGAGTCTGGCTCAAGACTATTTATAATTTCTTGAAACGTCCGAGCTTATTTTCCTCCCACTTCCCCTTGATCCACGGCCATATCGCCTGGAAGAATTTAAAAAGGATCTGCGCTTCTCCAGAGGTGCAAGCGCGTTCGACAAAAAGATGCACCTGCGATGACCTTGAAACAAGCCAAAATTAATCTCCCAAGCGGCGGTTGGGGCTTTGGAAGGCGGGATCCAAGGTGGGGGGGGCGGCGTGGATGGCAGCCTTTATCTTCCTCTCCCTGACAGCCTGAGAAAGGCTGGCTCAAAGGAGCAAAACAAAACACTCACCTGCATGACAGAAGAGTTAACTTAATCCCCCAAAGGCAAATCCTGTTAGCGTGTAAAACTAGGAGCGATAATTGTAACCAGTTTTCAACCTTTACTGTAGTGGAAATAATCGCTGCAGTGGCTGCTTCGCTTCCCAGAGACTTCCTTTCTGCCCAGATTGTTTTAAACTGGCCTAAGGAGGGGGAGCAGGAGGGTGGAAGATTAAAGATGAGAGAATATTTAAGACTGGGGCAGGAAGGCAGCTACAGGTCGGTGTGAGCAGCAGCTTTGCTTGAGGAACAAAGGCCAAAAACTAAGAAAACGGGGAAAACGAGCTGGATTTCATGCAGATGGATTCAATCAGGCGAGCCTGGTAAATATATTTTTCTGGGAGATAACAGCTTTTATTTTTTTTATTTTTTTTTCCCCCCAGACAAAAGCCAATCTTTGTCTTTTGTGAGAGAGCTTGACCATCTGGACTTCAGAAAAGCATTTGATATTGTGCCACATGGGCAAATGATTAGTTAAACTGTAGGAGGGGAACATTACGACAAGAATTATGAATCAAAGAAATGCTTTGCCTAGAAAAAAAATAAGATTATAATAGATAATACCAAAAAAGGAGGCAGTTTGGAGGGATTTTGCTGTGCAGGCTGTTCAGTCACCACTCACATACAACACTTCCTTAACAACAGGGGACCAACACTCATCAAACTCACTCCTTCGGAGGCAAAACAACCCAAAACAAAGAGTTTTGGCATCGCTCGGAAGGAAATGATGGCTTTGGGAACCAGACTGATGGACGTGCGATGATATTAAACAGTACGAAATCCAAGGCCAGGTTTAAAAGATCAGTGGCAAGGGTGGAAAATCGGTGGAGATGTCAAATGAGAAGACCCACCTGCGTGGTTTGACTTGTCCTACAACAGACTGGGGGGCCCTGACACAGTGGGGTTGTTCAGAAGCAGCTACAACTCAAAGTATTTCCAGGAGAGGGAGAAAAACCTATTAACTGCTGCTGAAGAACATCTCCAAGGGATCATATCCAGAGGCACCTCATCGCCCACCTCACCAGGAGCTGGTGAGTCCCCTTAAGAAACCCTTCTCATGCCATGGCAGGGCTTCTCCCAGGGCCCAGAAATGTCATTTAAGGGCTTCTGGGCTTTTTGTTTTACAGATGCTCAGAAATAACCCCCCCTGGATTTATATCAAAGGGATCAATTTAAGGCTTGCCCGTTCAGGGAGCGCTGCTGCTCCTTGTGGCTGTCGAGCCAGCCAAGTTTGGTCTGGAGTTAAGTACCTCTGAGAAGACTTTACCAGAACAGAGGTATCAACAGCTACCTCAGAAATGCAAAGCTCTGAGGAGCAGATGGAATATAAGCTGGTCTTATGTCCTGCCAGCATGGGAGGTCACACAATGCAGCATCTCCAAACCCTCCAAATCTTCATCAGCCCCCTCCAAATATGACGACTGTCATTGCTGGAACCCAAAGATGCAGCTTCTCCTTCCTCAGGCAGCCCTAGAAGGTCTTTGGAAAGCAGCAAGGGATGAAGCAAAGGGATTTCAACAGAAATTAAACTGAATTTACTCTGGTGAATTTTCACGACAAGATACTTCGGGCAAACATTATTAAGCCTCCTTAGGTAATGTAATTAGAAGTTCAACCTCTTTTATCTAAATTTTGCACACAGAAAAGTATCCATCATGGCATAAAGTGGGAAAAAGGGCTTTTCCTTCTATTTTTGTTCTTAATAAAGGGAGGTTTTTAAAGCCTTCTTTAAGCAGGTGAACATGTCATGAGGAAGGAATCCTGAGCTTGATCTAAGTGCATTTGGATCCCTCCTGAGTAAACCAGGAGAAAGGTTCAGGTTCTACATCAAAATATGTGACAATAATCCTCTCCAGGTGGCTGTTTGAGGGAGAAGACATCAGCAAAGGCCTCTAAAAGGAGAATTACTCAGCTTTACCTAGCAACTTCTGTGTTTATGGGCAAAACCCACTCACTGTGAGCAAGAATGGCCAGAAATTGAGACAAAATGGGTTTTAGTCAGAGAATGTCAACTTGCCAAACCCAAGATCTCACACAGAGGAGGAGGGGGGAAAAAGCCATTTTAAATGACACATTTATTCACCCAGTGCAGAGATTTTTCAGCATCATCATGGAGTTGTCAGCAGTTAAAAAAAGAAACCAAAATAAAAGGAAGAAAGAACAAAATAATAAAAATGGAGCTTCACAAAGCACAAATAACCTGGTATGCTGGGTACTGGCCAGGGATGCAGATGGCTCAGATTCAAGCTCTTCAAGGCAGGGATTTGTACCTCTCTGTCTCTAACATTCCCAGCAAGGCCCCAGCCACAAAGCAAGCCTGGGAGTTTCACTCTCACCTCCTGGTTAAAAAAACCCCAATAATTTAAACATATCTTGGTTTTGTTTTGCTGTAGAAGAAGTCCTTCTTTTGAAATCTCAGGAAGGGCTGTGGGATGAGAAAGAAGCAGGTCCCTTCCCTCCTTGGTTTTGATTACAGCTTATTGGCATCGTTGTTTGGTTTAAGATTGCCCATAAAAATTCCATTCCCAGCAAAGACCTCAGCCAAAAAAGTAAGTAAAGCATTAATAGGAGCTGTCTCTCATTAAGACCGGTCTTCTAAGAAACAGAAGCTCCTCTGTGTGTGTGCACACAAGTCCAGCTCAGCCAAGCCACTGCTTAATAACTTCCCCCCAGTTTTGACACAGGGTAGGAATCCCAAACTCTGACGTTCCTGAAAGCTTGAAGAAAATAAATAGGTGGACAAAGGAGGGTGAACAGCCTGTCCAACCTCACTGTGGCCATCAGAGAGGGAAAACCATAGGAGATGAAGCTCTGTGCCTTCCCCTGCCAGCAGCAGCCTTGGCTCTTAAAAACATTAATAAATTACTGTCAGCAATAACCCGGACTAAGAAGCAGGAAGGAAGAAAAGAGGCTTTTCTGTGGAGCTTGTCCTTCTCCTGAGAAGGGTCGCTCCTCGCAGCCGGTCCCTGCTGCCAGCAGGGTCGAGGATTTTGCCACCACCAGCTCCAAGCAGATGGTGTGGACACGCCTGAGCTGGAGAAATCTTTTGTAATAAAAAGCCTTTCCCAGAAATTAACTTTAATTAAGGCACGAACGCTTAATATCTGTATTTGTGTTATTAAGCCTTCAGCGGAGCCCGTTCCCAGCCTCTTGTCTCGCACCTTCCCCAGCACCTCCTCCTGTCCCTGGGCGCTGCCACCCAGCCTCATCCCCCACTTCCAGACCCAGCCTCATCCTCCCCTTGGGAAGGTGGCCCCAGCTGCTAATTTGCAGGGAAACGTGCAGGAACGTCGCGTCTTGGAGCTCTCCATCCCTCCCGGTGAATTTGACAGGGGGCTCAAAACTTGTTAGGAGGAGGCTGGTGGGAGGAAAAGCACTGACAGACAGTACAATCGCATAAGCTTCTTTTCCTCGGGAAACCAGGCTAAAAATAATACCCTGCAATTTGACAGCCTCAACCCAGGAGAGCCACCGACGTGTTAGTGAGGATGAGGAGCAGAGCCTGGATGGGTGCTGGCTTCCTCAGTACCCACTGGGCTCGGGGAAGGCACAGAGACAGCACCCACGAGTCAAAACCGCACCCTCGACCTGCAGTGGCACCTTCTGCCACCCTCCACAGCCACTCCAGACACCAAAATGGGCACAGGTACCCCGAGTTTTGGGAGCAAAAGGGCTCCTGCAAGATGCCCCAGCTACGTACCCGCAGCTCACACGGTTTCACCGCACTGCTGCCGCATTAGGCTCCAAAACAAGCTGCTTTACAGCCCAAAGCCACGTTCCGGCGATGCAAGAGGGAAATCTTTGCTGTCACAGACACAATTCCACATCCCGCTCCGGTGATGGAGGAGTGAACCCTTTGGTAGTAATTGCTATGCACGGGCGGGGGGGAAGAGATTCTGATAGCTTTTATTATCGGGGTATCCAGACGTAAAACGAATGCCTGCAATATTTATACATGTCATCACTTATAGTAAGTAGCCTGATTTGTCAAACGGAGACAAGATTCAGGGATGTCAATTAGGAGGAGACGGAGGGCGAGGCAGGGGAGGAAGCACTCGCAGGATTCATCAGGGCTGCAGATGCTCTATCCCAAATGTCAGCTACGAAACCACAAGTGGCTTTGACTGGTGAAACACGGCCAGAAACGCAAAGCAAGAGGGCGAGGGCAAGGCAAAGAGTCCTGCTTTGAGGTCAGCCCGCTGCCCCCGGGGTGGGTGCTGGTGCTGGCTGGGAGCCCGCGGAGCTCGGGGAGCAGGAGGAGAGGGAAGGTTTCCTTTGACTGCCCTCTAATGCCGGGTAGAGGGAAAAGGGATGGGTGCTGGAGGACGTGTCAGGGAGTAAGGCAGCAGCACATGGGGGGAATCCCCACAAGGAGGTGAGAGATGCTACCATAAACCTGCTGGAGCCCAAGCACACACCCAAGACTGAATTGCCTCACTGTACACTCTCACGGGGTATTTTAGGCCACTGTTACTGGCAGGGATAACCCTCTTTTTCCTCAGAAATCATTAGCCCTGGAGAGAAATGACGGACAAAAATCTTGCTGAAGGTTGAGATGTGCGATCCCTCCATCCCAGCTGTTGGAAGCTTGGCCAGGCGAACCCTCCCCTATAGAGCCAAAGCTTACCAGCAGCAAGACCCCCAAGGCTGAAGTGTGTAAGAGCGTGTTTAAAAGTTATCAACTCCTGGCCTCTCTCAACCCCCCCTAAATGTCCACTGCCAACCTTAAAACCTGCCTCCTGTGACACCCATCTCTTGTGGCACCAGGCAGGAGAAACTCCTTGATGGAGCAGAGCAGTGGGGAGTGACAGTCCCACCATGGAGGTCACAGATTTGGAAAGAACTTTAAGCAACGTTTGGATTTTTGCAGCCAAGCCTCGCTTCTTCCCTTGGCCCAGCAATAGGTGACAGCAATGAACTGAGCTGTTCAGTGCTCTGCTGGGTCACTGCTCCTGGCACCTGAAGCCTTCCCTCAAACAGAGGTTCTCTTCTCCTGTGCACATGGAAACAAGAGGCTGGAATCACGGAGAACGCGGGTGACAAGGGAACTGGGGTGCCCTCCTCCTGTGGGGTTAAGTGGCCCCCCCATAGTAGAATCACAGGGTTGAGGGATGGGAGGAGAGGAAGAGAGCAGACCTCCTCGGAGTATCATCTTCCAGCCTGACAAAGCAGAATCACCACAAAGTGCCTCCGTGACATTAAAGATCAACCAGGTAGAAATGTCTGGTTACAGATCTCTTAGAGATGCAATTACATGTGATGTAATTTGCTTGTCAAAGCAAAGGAAGGACACTGCAAGAAGCACCTTCAGAGAGATCTTGCTCCTCAGCCCTAAAATTAGAAAGGATCAAGACCAGGTTGGACAGGGCTTGGAACAGCCTGGTCTTGTGAAGGTGCCCCTGCCCATGGCAGGGAGATTGGAACTAGATGGTCTTTAAGGTCCCTTCTCACCCAAACCATTCTGAGATCCTAAGAATGAAAAAGTGTGTTTTGTTACTGAAAACAGGTGCCCAGGCAAGGTTTTGTTCTTCACCCTCTCAAGAGACTCAGGACAGGCAAGATCCTGAGATGCCAATACCCCACATGCTCTTTGACTCCATGGTAAAGAATAAATCCCATGACAAAGAGCTTCAATGTGGGACTGCTCCAAAAAACACAGCCTCCCAATCTGCCTCCCCCTGGGAAGCAATGTCACATCTCAGGCAGAAAACACCCAGCACGTTTCAAGACTCCCAAGAATGTTACCCCATGCCAAAGTCACCATGAGGAGCAAACCCCTAAGCGAGGCCAAGGGAAATGCTGACACTGGGATTCGTCTTGCTTAACTTAATAACTGCAGACACCTACGTCTGAGCTGCTCATTCCACACACCTGTCTCTCTGTAATGAAGAGAAATAGGCACTGTTAGGAACACAGATCGATTTTAGGCGTCCATGGTAGCGGATAAAACCTGAGCTGAAAGCACTTGTGCGGGGAAGTCGCAGCCACCGACGTGCACGCTGTCCACGGAGCAAATCCCTCCCAGCCACGAGACGGGGGACAGCAGTAGGAGCTGGCCTGGGAGCAGGATGTGCCTTCACAAGAGGAGAGCTGATGTCTGGAGACAGCCGTGGCTGTCAGGCGAGCGCCAACACCCTCCTCTCCGTCAGAGCCTTCCACCTCTGGGGACCAGCCAGGAGGGAACAGGGATGACAGACACATTAGCACCTTCTTCTTGTTGACAGCTTGTTTTCGTCCGAGCTTTCTCCTCCTCCACTAATTATTTCCTTTTGATTTGGAGGCTTCAGATGAAATCATGTGGCAGTGGCCTCCAGCTACTGCCTTTGGGGCTGAAGAGAGGGAGAAAGGCCCTGAATGACAGGGGACTCAAAGAATGGGGAGGCTCCCTCTTGTCCTTGCATCCAGAAAGCAGGAGTTTCTCTTTAGACACGTTTGGTGCTCATTTTTTGCCACGAGGGTGGTGAAACGCTGGAAGAGTTTTCCCAGAGGGGTGGTGGATGCTGCATCCCCGGGAATATTCAAGGTTGGTTGGGGCTTTCAGCAACCAAATCCAGTGGAAGATGTCCCTGTACATGACAGGGAGGGATTAGACAGGTGACCTTTAAATGTCCCTTCCAACCCAAACTCTTATGATTCTATAAAAACTTCAGGCCAGACCTGAGACTTACAGTAAACTGCACTGAGATTTGGGGCTGACGTGGGGAGACCAGAAAGAGTTGAGGTCCTACCACAAGGAGCACAGACCAGGTATCCAAGGTGGACAACATCTAGAGGCATCCAAAAAACAGCACAAAGATATGCAGAGTATGTTTTCAGACCTGGAGGGCCACTGTACCCACTCAGGCCCCATGCTGGGCACAAAGCATAAATCTCTGCGATGCTGCTTTGAATTAATCCGTGGGAAGAGACTCGCTAAGCGGCAGAAGGTCAGCGAGGGTGATTCAGCCCAGTGGTTTGGAGAATTCTTATTCTGACCGATAACCGAAGATCAGGAAGGGAAAGGGCACACACTCACAGGAGAGGGAAGGCAAACAGCCTGCACACAACCCCAGCCTCTGCGGGGTGTAAGATGCTCTCTCAGCCCTGCCACCAGCACCGCTCATCCCGCAGCCCTCTCCAGCTCGAGGCTTTGGGGTACCGCAAACAAACAGCCATGAAGATCGGCTTCCTGCCTGCCCCCAAACCATCAGGGCACACACAAGACAGCAAGAAAGCACCCCAAGGAAAGGCCAGCAGCCCAACATCCCTGGTGTGATGTGAGCCAGGCTGAAAGGGCCCTTTGCTCCGCAGCCTCCCGGCCAGCAGAGTGACCAGAGGCACCAGTGCACTCACAGCACGTGGGGAGCAACGTGGGGCCGCCCAGGCACCTCCAGGCACAAATCTTCCACCCTCTCAGAGCTTTCTCAAGCCCATACGTTTGTATTAAATGGTCTGTTAGAGATTTGTTGGTAGTTTTCAAGCTCTGACAGCCCTATTTTCATTTTAGTTGCCTTTAAGCCACCTCGTGGAATTTTCATATATAAATATGGAAATATGCAAAACCCCGCAGATTTATAGGATCCGACACTGCGGTTTAAATGAATCCCCCATGATCTTGTCTTCTGCTCATGCCCCCTCCCACAGCACCCCTTCCTCTGCTCTCTGGTGCAGCCTCTCTGTAAGGAGCAGTAATCCTTCCCAGACAGCTCCAGAGACATGTCCATGCCTTCCTCTGCCTCCCAGCCTCCCACTCTCCCAGCATTTACATGGCTGGGACACTGCTCTGCTGCTTCTCTCCCACAAACAGGGGTCATGCTGTGCCCATCCCTGAGAGTGCTCAAGGCCAGGTTGGGACGGGGCTTGGAGCAACCTGGTCTAGCGGAAGGTGTCCCTGCCCATGGCAGGGGGTTGGATCGAGATGGTCCCTTCCAACCCACACCATTCCATTCTGTGACTCAGTTTTGAACTGGACAGGGCAAGGCAGCCCTGGTAAGGCAGTGGGGAATCCACAGTGTGCAGGGAAAACCCTGGACAGATCCTGTGTGGCTCTAGAGGAGATGGACCCAAGACAAAAGTCTCTCAGACATGCAACTCCCACAGGGGGAAAAACTCCTCTGCCTACAGCTCCCATCACAGGAAAGCCCTGCTTTGGGGTTGAATCAAAAAATAAAAGCTCCCTCTTGCACCACATTTTCCCTTCCTGCCCAGCTGTGCCGGAGGGTCATGAGGGAAAAGCTGACTCAGAAGGGAATTGGTCCCACAGCTGTGATGGGAGCCGAGGGCAAGCCAAGGTTTCTTTACCCTCCCTGAGACAGGGAAAAGCAGCATGTCCCTGGGGATGCAGGCCCTTGGCACAGGGCAAGATCCTGGTGATTCTTTGGGACTGAAAACCCCTCAGGGTCTGCTTGGAAAAATGCCTTTCCTCTTTCCCAAATTACTCTGGAGCAGCTGAGCGCAACAAAAGCCAACCCTGAAAGCTCAGTTTCCCTGGGCAGGGGCACGGGGATCCCCCAACCAGGGGCACGACCAGGGGCTCATCCAAGCTGCGTGGCCATCCACACAAATTAAAAATCATGGGGGGAAAAAAAAAATATAGATATAGATAGATAGATATATATATAAAAATAAAGATTAAACTAGTGGCGGCCTGTATGAGGCTGTTGCTTCCCCTGGTTTAAAAGAGTGAAAATCGATGGAAAAAGGAGGAAGTAATAATATGTGTTTGTTAGTGGAGTGTTAAAGAAAGTCAAGCCAGTGACCTGGAGAAAATTGCTCCTTCAGTCTGTGCAACAAGAGCCGGTTAAAATCATCTGCCTGCAGCCATGTATATTCCTATAGGTGCCCCATATTCCCCCTGAATTCCAGCCTGTTTAACCAGCTCACAGTGCTGAGAAAGCAGCTGGAAAATGCCTGTGGCACCCTGTCGACCTCCGCCTCTCCCCCTTGTTTTGAGGGAGAAATTGGAAGTTTGGCCCCTCAACAAGGGCTCGGTTTGTAAAGCTTTGAGGACACACAAGGAGGAAAACCCAGAAGAGCTGGGGCTGATTTCCTAAGCACAAGCACAAAGCAACACAGCCTTTGTTTAACAAACCGGGGAGCTGAAAACCCAAAACACCTTTGCCTGGGAGAAGGCAGCACCGCTTCCCCAGCTGAGTTTAGCATTCCTCCTCGACTATTTGGTATGATTTTTTTTTAACTTTTGGCCTATTTTCTGCATCAAGAGAATTTCAATTTCCCTCCAAAAGCAACTTGATAAAAGATCATAAGAAGATAAAAAAGTGGGGGGAAAAAAGTGTTGGCGCAGCTTTTCCTGAAGGAGATGCCCATAAACAGCTGTACTGGAGCATGTAATTCTTTCAGATAAAGCGTATTTGTGATTTTCTAAGACACTTTAAATTTAAACCCACAAGTTTGGTGTCAGGCCTGCACTTGGTTATCAGATTGACACATCCTGATTAACCAAGGAGAATTAACCTCTCAGAGCACAGAAAAAGCTGATTATTTAAAATAAATCAGAGATTCTTTTCCAGTTCAGATCACGCGGACAGTCAGTTATTTTAAGTCGATCCAGGCAAATGCATTTTTGGCTGCACATGTCCTGGCATCCATGGGTTTGCTAAGCTGCTCTGCCGGTGCCTCCCTGCAAGCACCTTTAGCCAGAGCCTTTCCCCCTGCCAGGATTCCCTGGAGGGAGGATAAGGAAGGGCAAAGCACCTCATCCGGGCTCGCCAGCCCCCAGCAAGGTGTGCCCAAACCTCCACCACGTCTCCTTCACTCTTCTCTCGACCCCTTCCACCACCTCCCACTTCATCCCTCGGCGTGAATCACGCCACTCTTAACTCTGACACCATTAGCTTTTGCTGTCACCAGAGCTGACAATTCAAAAGGCCCTGAAGAGCTGTCTACAGAGACACAATAAATGAGATCTCTTAATTAACACCTCCCTTAACTAAATAAATTAATTTTATGCCTCTGATATGTCGCATCTTCACAGTCTGAGGGTGACTGAGTGGCTGAAAACGTCCCTCTCCCCAGAGCTATTGGGAAAGACTTTTTTTGCTTGACAGTGTTTCTATAAACACTGTGGGTGTGTGTCAGGGAGTGAGGGACACCTCTGGAAGCCGGCCAGCTGAGATCCCTCTGCTCCAGCATCCCTCAGCACCTGGGCTTCCAGGAGAAACATCTCACGTGGAGCAGGGAGGGGAAGAAACCCCTCTGCAACAGAAGAGATGGGGGATGTTGACTCTTGCACCCTTAAGCGGCTGCAGGGACAAGGACACCCACCTCCTTCACTTCCCTGGAGCAAAAGCAGCTGCAGCTATGCTAAAGCACGGAGGACAAGCCAGGATGCTTCACCTCTCGAGTGAAGCCTCGTGAACACAGTCCTGCAATGAGTGCTGTAAAACCCAGTCCGAGAGATGAAAACAACAAGGACTTTGGCACATGAGAGTTGGGATTTCAGCCCTCGACCTAAAAGGCTGGACAAAGCAGATCCCACAACCTCAACAAACAGCTCCCTACTGAAAGAGGAGCGTGGAGAATGGCTGCACATTGAGACTTCACGTCCAGCACGGATCCTGAGGGACCCCTCACTCGGCCCAAGCACTAAGCATGGCACAGCTCAGATTTTATACCTACACACCCCTTCTTCTCCAAACCCACCTTTCCTTTCAGGGCAGCTGGCATACACACTGGCCTTTTCTTTCACCTCTTTTCCCTTCACTTTCCTCTCCCTTTTAACCCAACAAGCAGGGTGCTCCTTGGGAAGGAAGGAAGGAGAGCTGGGCTCTGGTCAGCAGGCTCACAACTTATTTTCTGTGAAGCAGCCCCTGGTAACACGATAAAAGCCTCCTCTCAGCCCTTTGATGGCTAGGGAAAGAAAAAAAATACCCAGAGCTTACCACTAAAAAAGACATTCTCCTCCAGGTCTGAATCACCAGCACAGCTTTTGGTCCTTGAAAAAATGAGATAATCCAAGGGAACAGACTCAAGGCCAAAATCAGATTGTATTATCCAGGTTATCACCGGGGCGCCCTGCAGAGATGCAGCCAAGAATTATTTCCCCCTCCTTCTCTTTCGCTTGGTGGAGCATGACAGAGAGAAAGACTCTTGCTATTTTTAATTTTTTTTTAAAGGAAAATAATTAGATTTTTCAAGAGGCTTGGATTTAAAATCAATTTCCCAATTAAAAAGCCTAAGGTTTATAGTTGGTGCAGGATTTAAGCTGGGGCTGTTTGTTTGCCTTCTGGGATCGATGCACAAGCCCCAAGTGCCATCGTTGTCACTACTGGGACAAAAACTTTTTTAATAACCTTTGGGGGGAACTGTTTTCCTGCTCAAAACCAGTTTAAAGGAGGGATAACAAAAAAGACTATGCTCCTGCTAAGTGGAACTGCACGTATTATAAAGCAACATCCACCTTCTTCACAAGAACAAGGAAAACAGTCCCAAACAAATCCAAGGTTGGTGGAGGTGGATTCTCTGATGTGTGCTAAGGGGGCTGGTTAACTCTGAATTTCCCCCGAGGTGGGACCACCAGCACCTCTTCCTGGCCCAGCTCCTCTGAAGGAATTGGTTCAAGGCTAAACTTTCTTATCGCCCACAAACAGAGCTTGACCTCTGCCATATTTGCAGCAAGTCCTATTACTTTGGGGTGAATCAGAGCTAGAAGGTGATTATTACAAGCCAGAAAGGAGAATTCTGACTGCTGTGGTGTTTACAGCTTTTATCACAGAAAAATCCACCTGTGCCAGCTTTAAAAACAGATAAAATCTCCCAGCTAAGCCTGCTCTCCTCAAGATCCCATGTCACTAACAAGTCCCTCCATGCTCTGGGAATCGCCCCCCTCGCCAAAGCTGTAAGGTTTTCCTCCAGTTCAATCTGGTCTGTGATCCTGGCTTAGCTCTAGAGACAACCTGAGTGCTGACCAGGGTCAGAGCAAGTTGGATCAGTGCCTCCACCACCTCGGCACCAACACGCACTCGCAGCAAAGACCAAGGGGAGAAGGAAGAAAACCGGGTTAAAAAAGAAATTATATCTCTCTTCATGTAGCAGGGGAGTTACTTTCACACTCAGAGCACAGGGAAGCTCATTCCTGGTGGTGCTTCACTTGCTTCCATGCATCAGGGAGACTTTGTCCCCTGCCACTGCAACATAATCACAGGGTCACAGGATGACAGAAAATGCTGAGTTGGAAGGGACCCACAAGGATCATCCTTAGTCCTGCACAGGGCCATCCCCAAGAGTCACCCCCTGTGCCCCAGAGCATCATCCAAATGCTCCCTGAGCTCTGGCAGCCTTGGGGCCGTGCCCACTGCCCTGGGGAGCCTGCTCAGTGCCCACC
>JAWWEU010000160.1:2321127-2338886 GCA_035583155.1 Acropternis orthonyx
CTGAGCTCTGGCAGCCTCGGGGCCGTGCCCACTGCCCTGGGGAGCCTGTTCAGTGCCCACCACCCTCTGGGGGAAGAACCTTGTTCTAACACCCAACCTAAACCTCCCCTGGTACAACTTCAGGCCATTCCCTGGGGTCCTGCCACTGGTATAACACAGATGTTGGTCAGTGAGGCCAACAGTATTCCAGAGTGTGACATCCATTCAAGCCCATGTCTGTGGTGGATGGGATTTCCTGTCCCTAAGAAAATGCTGACTGCTTCCTCTGGGAAGGCGCTGGGCAGGGGGAACTGCCTGCCCAGGACAAACACCGGCATGGAGGGACCTGAACTCTTATGAGAGAGAGGTGTGGGGAATGGGAAGCAGACCCTTGAGGTTGAAGATCAGGAAAGCCAGGAGATGTCCCAAAGATAACTTGGAGGGAGGATTGGTAGTAGAGTAAGAAGCACTGCTGAGGGAGCTGCAGGAGCCCGGGGGTGAGAAAATGTTGGAAAGCCATCACCAGGTCATTGGAGGAGGAATGGCAGGGTTTGGCACCCAGAGGAGATGAGACTGCACGCAGCCTCAAAGGCTTTTAGGGTTTCTCAGAGCCCTGGCACCACCAGAGAGGATTTGATGAGCTGAAAACAAAACCCCTCACCTTGCATTTTAAAAAGTGTCCATCTCCTGCAGTCCAAGAGGGAAGAGAAGAGGAGGGGGGGAAAGTGCAACCCCCCCAGTACAAGCTGGAAGGAGAGGAAGGAATCAGGAGACACGCAGAACCCCAAGCTTCACTCATGTCTATTCATGAAAAGTAAATGAGTTTGCCTCCAATTGCCTCCTTTCCACACTTTTTCCTCTAACCCAGCTCATCCTTTGTTCTTTCTCACTCAGCTTGGCTTGGTCCCACCTAAATCCCAGGGCCAAAAGCTCTGATAAGCCCAATGGTCATCTCCCAGCTCAGCTTTTTGATCAAGATCTTCCTCCAAACAAAGAGGGAAGATCCTCCAGCTGCTGAATACGGAAGAGTTTCTGGTCTGGAATTTTTACAAAGCTACTGCTCCCACAACAGAGGGAGATAGTCATTAAAGTTCACTTTTCAGTGAAAAAAAAAAACTGAGATAACCCAGAGTTCTGAGGGGAAATAAGCCGAAGGACAAAGCCATGCGGGACTGCTGGAGGGGACAAGAGCTCAGGCAGCACATCACCGCCGTTTGGATGCCCCGAGATGACATTAACACTTTTATCCTCATCTCTCCTTTCCAGTTCCCACAGTGTGAGGTGAAAGAAGTTTTCTGAGGGCCGGGCAAGCACAAGTGCACTTTGACAGTGCTACCAACGCAGCGCCTGCTGCCTGCACTCATTGGGGCAGATAAAAGCAGCAGGGATGACCCCAGGAGAGGCATGGGAAGACCATGGCACACTCAAGGTTGGGGTCCCAACCCTGCTGAGATGGTGCCACTCACCCCCTCCACCCGAGATGGAACGTAGCCCCTTTGTTTTACAAGACACAAACCCCCTTGTTGCCCCACTGTCAACCTCTTTCTCCCCCCCCCCCAGGTCATTCTGGGCTCTCAGCCTTACTTGTAGCTGCTTGAGGACTATGTTCACAAGCTCACAAATTCCTTTTTCTTTGTTTCAAGCAGTTTTTAAAACCTAAGTTTTGGTTCCCTGCTGTCTTCATGGACACATCTCAGCTGAAAATGCAGCTTCAATGACATACCATTCATCCAGGGCCTGAGAGGGAGCAAAGAAATTGTTCACTCACTCCACAAACAAGCACAGGAAAGCCAATATTCCCTCCCATTCCCGCTGTTCCATTACACTAATTTTATGCATGAGGTGAGATTGCATCTTTCCTAAAAATAATAATAATAGTCATAATAATGAATACATTTTTCTCCCATGACAGCATCAGTGATGAGGTTTTGCTTTACCACAAAGTAGACATTTCCAGAGAGCACATCTAGAAGCTGTCTGGTTAAAAGTACTCTGGGAACAGCTAGAATTAGCAGCTGAAGGAATTTATGAAGCTTTCTGCATTATTCTGGAGCAGAAGGTTAAGGAATCACACACCATGTGGAAGATATACACAAACCTGTTTCTAAAGCAGTGCCCTTCCGAGGGCAAAATCAATACTTGGAGGATGCACAACTGGATTGAGAGAGCAAAGTAAGACCACTGAAGCAGAGATTAACAAGTACTAACTCTGTGAATGCTTAAATGAGTCCAAAGTGTGACTCTGGACACAGAGGCCAGATAGCACCCTAAGGGGAAAAAAACCAATATCCACAGTGATAGGGAAATAGGGAAATCTCCAACCCCCACATCACCTGCAGAGAGCTCAAGGGTGACTCCACTCGTTCTTTCCAAGCCCCAAACCCCAGTTGCAATGAAGAAGGGGATATGGGAAGATAAACAGATAAATCAAGTCTTTGCAGAGATGCCAAGAAATGCAGAAGCAGATTTGGAGAGAAAGCACATTACAAGGAGACATCTCGGGAGAGAGTCTGTCTGTGCCATGCAACGAGAAGGATGGGGAGGGAGGGGGGAAAAAAAGCTTTTAGCACCTGTTTGCTTGCACTTATAAATAAGAAAAGAGGCAAGTGCAGTTAGAGAGAACAGTAGACACCAATCTCTCTTTGAATTCTGGTCGCTGTCCCCTCTGTGAACTCCTCACTTCATGATGGCTGCAGCTGCAGGAGGAGGGAAAAGGCGAGGGAATCGCATCCCGCTTCCCGCCGAAGGCGGGCACGGAGGAGGCACAGCTCTGCTCACACAGGCAGACACGTTTCCCAGAAAGGAAAGCTGAGAAACATATCACCTATAATTAGAGGGCAAGAGACGTAAATACAACAGCGGAATTAAAAGCAGAGATAAGTCCTGAGCAGAAAAGCAGAGCCTGAGCAAAGTCAAATCCATGTCCCAGCTGTAGCTTTGACCAGCCCTTGAACCTGGCTTGCATTGCCACAGCACTCAGAATTCCCAGCGGAAGGATTCCACATCCAAGATGATGATGATGATGATGATGATGGGGCTTAGCTAATAGAGCAACTCTGAGCACGCAGCCCCTCACACCAGCAGGAGATGGGAACCCTTTTTCCACAAGCAGGGATGGAGATGCCTCCCCCCATCATCAGCTTCCAGAGCTGGGTATGTTTAGCGTGGATGACTGAGTGTAGCCATTGCAGAGCTGGTACAGGCAAGGCTGCTGCTGATAAAAGCACTGAACGCGCTGTGCTAAGGAGAGTGTCCCGCTATTTGCAACCCAGCACAGCTCCCTTCAGCCAGAGGCCACAATAAAACAGCTGTTTGACACAACAGGGTGCCCAGACCACCTTTTCCCTCTGCCACAAGGTGCCCTGAGCACCCAAGGCTTTCTATTAGGTGGTTGTGACCCCCGGCCACACCAGAGTGAGCCCGCAGCTGTGACCTCCACACCTCACCACCGAAGAAGCCCAGCTGAATCAGTAAGGTCCACATCAGCTCGCCCACCCTCCTCGGAGCCTGGTGTCACTTGGCTTTGCACACCTAGCAGGAAAGGCCAATGAGGAGAGCAAAGTCCTGAGTGATAACAACAAATAAAGACTTGGAAGGGGGCAAATGCATCAAAGCAATTGACAAGCCCAGTTCTCTGGTCACAAGACGGACAGAAGACCATTGCAGCACACACAGCAAGCTCTTGGTTTTCCCTCTCCTGTGGGGCACTCCAGAATTCTGGGATTTTTTCCCTGTAAGAGAAAGTTAAGGGTGTTGGCATCCTCTGGCTGTGCTTTAGGCTAAAGATACTCCAAACATCAGCTCCTCACTCCCACTTGAGGGTGAGACGGAGTGGGAAGACTTCAGTCCCTGTGATGTCAACACGCGCCCATAACCTCTACTCATCCAGAGACCCAAACAAAGCTGTGCCGAAGATTGGACTTGCAAAACGCACTAAACACAACCAGTGCTGGTTGAGCTGACTTCCCTGTCACTGCCTGGTTTCACAGCAGGAGCAAAACCACCTCTGACAGCCCAGCAAGCTTGGCAGTGAAGCTGTGGAGCAATGCCAAGGCGCCATGACCTCCAAGTCCTGCTGAGGAGACCAGCAGGACGGGGAGCAGCCGACCGCAGGCAGCAGCAGTCCCGGCTGGAGTCAAGCCTCCCAGCTAATTCCACTCACACGCAGAGAGAAGCCACAGCATCAGCTATTCCCCAGTTATTTTTAGGACCTGATGACTTTCCTGGAAGCTGGCCACGGCGGCGGGTCACAGGGCTGACTGCGGAAGGGACAAGCGCAGCCCCTCTGCCAGCACCGCACCGGCAGCAGGAGGGGGTTGAAAGGGTTGCTGATAAACACCAGAGGGTACCAAGGGTGAGCTCCAGCTGCAGTCCCTCCGTCCACCTCCTCTCCTTCCCCTCTCACCTGTGGAGCAGCAGCCAAAGCCAGCCCCTGGGCTCCCCACGCAGCCCAGAGGGGATGCAGGGCTGGCAGCGCTGGCACGGAGAGACTGCTTCACCCCGAGGCCGTGGCCGAGAGTCCCTAACTATTACTGCACAGGGAGACCTGGAGATAGGGAATTGCCCTTGGAATGGGATAAAGACAACAGCAAAAAGCCTCACAGGGCAAACTGGCACCTGCAAGGCAAACTGCACCCGCCAGCTGGGGTGACCCACAGTACAGCCCTGACCAACACCTAAGTTGTCTTGGCATCTCCTGGCCTGCTGCTGGCCATCCGGAGAAGGAGTTCAACACTTCAGGAGGGATTAGGCTGAAAATTAATGACATTTTCCTTGATGCTACCAGATTGACACACCAGAGAGGCATGAAGGAAGGCAGCTCCAGCAAGGAATTCAGCCTGGTTTTCCACCTCATCTAACATATTCCCCCCAACCCAGTCTCAGAAGCAATGCATTAGGACAATGGCAGTGGGAAGAGGAGATGAGAACTGGACTGGCCAGGCATGGGAGAGCAGCTGGAGTCGAGCACAGCGTTGCCTTTGGTTTTGAGTTACTACAGAATATTTATTTACTCTCCACTTGCACCCGGGGGAAATGCTCCTGTGTACAGCACAGCAGGGCTTGGCTGGTAAAATCTTAATGTTGAGGCACCCTGACTGAGCAAAGGCAAGGTAAGGTTAAATAAATAAAGAGAAGGCATGAGAATTTCAATATTCCTGTTGCTTCTTTAGAACCCAAATCAACAAAGGCAAGAATTGAGAATAGAAACGGGACATGCAGCCCTTTGAAGTCATTCTACAAGATGCACAAGGCAGAGGGCTTTTTATGGGAAGAACAAGACACAGCCCAACCGCCTCATACTTGACATGTAAGGTTTGACCCGGTTGGGATCAGAATAAGTCTAATTCTGACAACAGCAAAGCTGCCTTGGGGCCATATCCTATGGCTCCATAGGGGTGGTGAGGAGCTGGGAGGAGCAGACAGAAGTTTTGCAAACTGAATTTAACAATTCACCCCCCCATTAAGGTCTTGCCCCACCAAAGAACAGCCCCAGGATATCACTCACCCCACTGCTGGGCTCTGTCCCAGGTAGCACCACACAGCTGGGGAGCTCACAGCCCGAATCCCTCCCTGATGATTCCAGGGAAACCATGATCCAAACTTAGTGGTTTGCAGGGCTGGGGACCTTCCTCAGCGAGCCATCCGTGAGATATGAGCCCTTGGTTGCACAGCCCAGCGTGCAGAGATTTCCCCCTCTCTGCTGAGGAATTCCTCATTTTTATCCTTCTATAAATGATTTATTCAAACCTACCTGCAGCCCAATTACACGTCAAAGCATTAAGAGAATAAAAAACCTTGAGGTGTGCAAACTGTTGCTTTGCTAAATTAGTTTGCTTGGTTGTACTGTTTGGGATTATTTTTTTAATACATTCTGATCTGATATCGGTTCTACTTTGCTGTATGTAAAAAAAAGAACTGATAAGAACAAATCTAAAACCTCCCATAATGACAAGGAAAGGGAAGAGAGTTTTACAGAAGATGGGCATTAAGGGGGTCAGAAATGCATGTTTTTGAGGCAGTTGAATAGGAAATGAGGTGAAGCATCACAGCAGAGGGGTTTTATTTTGGCTGCCTCGAACTTCCACATCCACCTCCCCCTCCCCAACCTCCCCATGTGATAAGATTGATCCTGATAACTAAATGCATAATTGAAATTAAATGAAGGCGGTGTAAGGTTCAGACAGATGCACTTGCCAGCCCTTTGCCAGAGCTGCGTGCACGCAGAATGGCAGTGTTGGCACCAAGCTTTGCTCCCTCATCGAGAGGAATTGTTGGAATATCTCATGGAGCACGTGTGAGGCTCAGGCTCCTTAAGCAGTGACACTCAGAGAATATGAATGAACACAAGAGTTTTTAAAGGCCTTAAAGGGATTAGGTGCCCAAAACACACACAGGCAGGCATTTAATTCCCCTGAAAATCCAGTATTTCAACTACCTTGCCGAAAAGATTTCTTTAGATAATCCAGAAAGCTGACATAATGCCTGACAAAGAGTTTTAATTTTTTCTTTTTTTCTTAGATTCAGCAGTATGATTTGGTTGCAGGAGGAATTTGGTCTTACAAGGCCTCCAAGCCTTTTGGGAAGTTTTAAGGTGCATTTCCTAGTTAATATGATAATAATTGAAGAAAGGCTCTAGCCTAGTGCAACGGGTACAACCTGCAAGCAGAGAAATCACTTTTCTTCCTCACACCCACGCACATCCAATCACTGCCCATACTTTTAGCAAAAAGCCAACTTAAACATTGCACCACTGCTGCACGTAAACCAAACAGAAGCATCCAGTCTCAGGAACCAAAAGCATCACTAGTGTCCTCCTGGAGACATCCTTGCAGACAAGGGGAGCTCAGTGATCCCACTGCCCCATCCCCTGCATGTCACTGTGAGGGAAACACAAGCCAAGACACACAGAAAGCCAATGAGGTTATGACAAAGCATCTCTTGTTTCCCAGTCCTAGAAAGAGCTGGGAAAATGGGATGTCTCCTAGAAAGAGCTGTACAAAGGGGATATCTCCCAGAGCTCAGATTACAAACTACTGCCATCAGCCTCCTGAGTCTGCTCAGCATCTGCAGCTCCCAATGCTTTGGATTTCCCCAAGGCCCTTCTCCATCACTGGGAAAAGTGATTTTCAGGGCCATATTGTGCCAGGGCTGGAAACAGGCTCTGATTACCGTTTTCTTCCTATTTAACCCAAGCAGGAAATATCAGAGTCCTCTCCAGGGAACTTCTTACCTGTGTGGGGTTTGGCAGAGACACCTTGGTTGGAGGACACCATGTGCGCCCGTCTGGCCTCCTCTATGCAAGAAGGACAAATGGACAAAGAGGGATTGAGCACAGGGATTAAAAAAAAAATAAAAAAAAATTCCAAAGCACCAAGAATCCTGCAGGCTCCTGACCACGTGGGGAAGTTGTTACTGTTAGAAGAAAGCCACCTGCATCAGAAGGGAGCGAAGCCAGCAACCGAGATCCATATCAGGCGATGGGAAGGAGAGTGGGACGTGATGACAACTGGCATAAATATGAGGCTGAGGCAGAAATCATAGGAAAATAAGGAAAGGAGAAAGAGAACCGGGCTGCATGGCATCCCTGGGTCATCAGATCCGGCCCTCCTGCTAAAAGCAGGAAAGATTTTTATCCCCTTCTATTCCCACAGGAAGGCTGGTCCATAGCCCGATTGCTCTCTAATTGTCAGAAACAATCTTCCAATTTCCAGGCTGAATATATTCTGGGCCAGTTTACATGCATTTGTTCTTGTGCCAACACTATCCTCGGGCATAAATAGTTCTCCTTGGCTGATGCTCTCCCCTCCCCGTCTTCCGCCAGTGTATTTATAGGCAGCTATCTTCCTCAGCTTTCATTTTGCTAATTTAATTAAGTCAGGCTTTCCTCGTCTCCCCTCCAAACACACGAGCTCCATTTCTTTTATCGTGTTAGCAGCCCTTTCCCAGCCCTGGCTCCGAGGAAGGCACGAGGCACACAATCACCAGCGGTGATCTCCCCTGGAAAACGGATGCTTGCGAGCCGAGTGCCTAATTGCAAACTAACAGAGACAGGCTCCTCTTTTATCCTGTCAGCTGTTTTGAAGCAGTCAGAGATCAGAAATAGCGTTCTGGAGCACGGGCAGGTCCCGTAGTGCTTTGCAATGTGTTCAGTTTGCGTTTTGGCTGAGTTGTCTTGCTGTAATCCTGAGCCCGTTCCTCTTTTTCCGATTCTGCTACAGCGCTTTGTGAAACCATACGATGTCCGTCAGATTAAATATTGTCCTGTTTGGTGTCAGACAGCAGCTCGTGCTGCACATGGAGGAAGCTGTGGCCAGCAGAGGGGAGGACAACAGAAGGTCTCATTACTGCTTTTCTCGGGAAAACAGGACTCGACAGCAGATCGCACGAGATGGAAATGCTGCTGTTTCACCAAGAATTTGGGGAAGAAGTTTAATCCATGGACTTCCTAACAACTAAAGATCAGGAAAAAGGGGGCAAAATGCGACAACATGGGGAGGTCCTGGGTAGGCCTGGGAGCTGGACTTTGATGATCCGTGTGGGTCCCTTCCAACTCAGGATATTCTGTGATTCTATAAGATGTACTCAGGTGATCAAGGCCACGGAACTGGCACTCAAGTGTTTTAAGACAACTATTCAAGGAGCCATTTGGGCCATTTTAAAGCTTGTGTTAGTAAAAGCCAGAATACCAGGAAAGCTTTCAAATTATGGAAGAAGCTAATTTGTGTATAAATATACATACATGCAGTATAGTGAGCAAATCCACAGAGTTTTAACCAAATTTGACTTTACAGTGGCTTGAGGTGACAGAATTTACTGATTCTTGAGGTCATCCTGTGCAGAGACAGGAGCTGGACTTCGCTGATCCTCGTGGGCCCCTTCTGAGATGGAATATTCTACAATTCTACTGTGTTTAAATATATGTTGAACAATGCTAATAAAGTTAGATCTTTCACGTCACTGGTATTTCTCATTTTCTAACTAGATGTTGGTATTTCCTTCAATATGAGTGAAGAGGGGACAGATTAAGAAACGCAGCCAACTGCCTGAGGTCTTGATGATCTTAGAGGTCCTTTCCGATCTTAATGATTCCATGATTCTGTGAATCATCCAGGGTATGGCTCAGACCTGGCTGCCATGAAATCACCATCTTCTTTCCAGGAGCTCTCTGGATAGGACAACTTTAAAAAAAAAAAAAAAAAGCAGAGGCACAGAAACTCAGAAAACCATCTTTGCAGCTGGTATTGGGCTGAAAGTTAAAAAAGGACTCTGTTGAAGAGCACCTCTGCTTTTCAACCCATCTGATAACATCTGTTAGCCCAGCCAAAACTGGTCTCTGCCTCGGGTAAGCATCTTCTCTCCCCTTCTCACCCGTGACCCCGAGCAGCTCTCCAGCTCAACAGCAGCTTCGCCGCGCTCCACGCAGAATAACAAACTTCTCATGCTCCATCTCTGCCTCCTCTTGACTTCAACCAGTGCAAGCTGTCCCTTGTGTCACCAAAAGCAGAGGTGAAGGGGTACAACACCCTTTCAGCGGCCCCTAACCCCAGAGGGGTGTCTCTGCCCCACGAGGCAGCGCAGGGGAACACGGTATTGCCCCCACGTGCCATCACAGCGCTGCTGAGCACGGCACTGTTCCCACACTGTATCCCCAAACTGCTCGTTGTGGGACTGGGAACAGCTCCGTGGGATGATTTTTGATCACCCAGCAAGAAAGACAGGCTCCCTCCAGCCAGAACTGAGGAGAAAAGGGGCAGCTGGAGACCAATTTGCTGCAGCGCAGCCCGCCAGAAATAGTGGAGAAAAATGGAAATATCCTCCGAGAACCCCAAGCCTTCCAATAAATAAAGGAGAGCTGTTGTCTAGATGTAAAACAGGCAGGTGTTATTCGTAGGAAAGCAAATCGTAGTGGGGTGCAATAGAGCCAGAGGAACAGTTTTCCACAGCCTCTCCCTCTCATTTCTTTGTGGAAATTGTGGTGCTGGCTTGAAAACATGAAAGCCACGGCCATTTCCAGCAGTGTTAGAAACACAACCAACACATCAACCATTTGTCAGAAAGACAAAACTAGCAGGAAGAAAAGAAGGGGAAATATGTTCTTTTCGAGCACCTCCACGGGGGATTTGCAGAAAATTGGATGATAAAAATTAAGCAAATGGCCAGAATGCTCCAACACAACTCACTTCATTTGTGATTTTACACTTCTGAGTTGCTGGGGCTTTTCTGAGCCAACAAATCTGCTAAAAGAGAGAAGTGCCCTCTATACAGGACTCAGGGAGGTCTTGTAATGGGTTTTCCTTCAGCTAGAAACAGGCAGATCCAGCACAAACACCTCCCAGCTAATGGAAGATTATTAATACCAAGAGAGCAACTGCAAAGCATCCAGCACTGTTGAAACATTAACTTTTGATTGCAGTGTGGCAATTCCCTACAATTCCCTTCTCCTGCAAGGGGTTCCCAGGGGACAGGCTTGGCCAGGCTTCCCCCACCCCCTGCAGGTGCCACCAAGGAAGGGGCTGAGATGGATGGCCAAGCCCCGGGGCAGCATCGCTGATTTCCCTCGTTAGCCAGAGCGGTTAAGTGGGACAGAAGGGTGGTTTGTCTTCTCTCAAGTCTGACCTGAGCAACACGTGATGGCAGCAGGAGAGGGTGTCACATTCATGGTGAGGGTTGTGTGTTGCACCACGGCTGTGGAGCCGGGTAGGATGAGCCCTTCCCTATAGAACAGCTTATTTTTTACTGTTGTTCCTTTCACAGTGAGCTTTCCCCTTTCCACATATGAAGCACAGGTGGAATTTAGGCTCAAACAGATGATGCTGGCCAGGTGTGGTAGAGGAAAAAGGTCTCCTGGTGACAAAGGCTCTGAGTTGACCCCAACCATCCTGAGTTAATGCTTGCACAGCCTGGCCCAAAGGGAAAAGCTCCCAGAAGAGTTTCTTTCTAACTCACACAGCTGAGTTTAGCTCTTGAGATAGATCCTTACTTTTCATTTCCATATTGCTACCACTCCAAAATACAGCATTCCCCGAGAACTCAATGCCCGTAGTGCTGAAATCAAATCTTACAGCGAGGCTGCAAAGGGGAAGAGAAAAAAAAAGGATGAAAAAATTCCCTGCTTCCCATGGAAAATTCTCCTGCAATCTCAGTTGTAAAGGCAGGTTAAAACTGGTTTGGGGTTTGGTGGTTTTAAGGGGAGCTTTTCCTGGAAATCAAACAAAGGCCCCAGCCATCATGCTGTGACACCCACAGCATGATGAATGTGTGAAGCAATCACTGAACGTGGCTGCCACAGGCCATGAGAGAAATGAAATATGGGAAGTGGGAAATCAGGGTGGACAGGAGGAGAAGAGACCGCCAAGGGGGGACCAGCCCTGGTGCCTTCAAGGCAGGTTGCCGGAGCCCCGGGCTCAGCAGGCACTGATGGATGCAGAGAGGGGACACAGGCTTGAATTTTCATCACTCCCTCCAAACCAGCTGCATCCCTCACTCCAAAGGCAAATAAACAAGACCTCAGCTAAACACATCACTCGCAGCACTGAGCTCCTGCCGAGCCTGAGCCCTCCGCTGACATCCCTGGGTCTGGGGGGGCTTTTCTCAGGAAAAACTCCGTGCCGGCTCTTTCTTGGCCACAGCAGGCTCAGCCTCTTGCTCCGAGGTGGGAAGTGGGCATCTGCCTGGGTGCATAATTGGGCACATATGTAGGTCAGTGCTGGCTCGTGGGCCTGCTGCAGACACAGATGCATTTTTCTTGCATCCTTAGGCAAGCTGGGAAATGTCACTTCCTCGCTCAGCAATCGCTCCACGTTTTGCTGCCCTCAGTGCCCACCTGCTCTGTGTGCTCGGCTCTGGGAGAGGGCTGCAAGACAGGCATGGAAGGCTGAGAACAGCTTGCCCCTTTTTTATACTTTTTATTTTATTTTGGGGTTTTTTTTAAGGCACACAGACCGATTTAGAGCCCAGAATTAGTGGAAACACTCCTAACCCACTGCTCATCCCGGTTCTCATCTGTGTCTCTGCAGTGCTCTTCACCTCCCTTTTTATTTCAACTGTGTAAGGGAAACCCTTAAACCATCAAGTTTCTGTCTGAAGCTGAAGCCCAAGCAAAGCCCACGGAGCAGAGAAATGCCTGCAGAGGGCTGAGAAGCTGTTGCACGTCCTAAAGGCAAAGTCCTGCCCAGAGAGGTGGTGAGGGCTGCCCCTGTAGCCCACATCTGCATGCAGAGCCCCGCTGCCAGAGGGGCTGCTTTCCCCTAGTCCTGGCTCCCCCATCCCTGGGGAGGAACATCTGGAACAGGAGTGGAGCTCACAGACAGGTGTTTGCTGCTGACCCCCTGCTAGTTAAAACAAGGGGATTTGGGGAGCAGGGCCACGGCACTCTTTGAAACAAGCACCCTACAGCAAGCACGGATGTGGCAAGTCCTTCCTGACCAGAGTGCAGAGACAAGGGGAGGAAGATGAAAGGGATGAGTCCAGGATTGGGAAAGGATCAGGGAGACTGCGCAGAGCTGAAGCTTTCTGGGGGAAGGCAGAGGGCAGCTGAAGATGCTTCAAAAGGGACTCTCCATCTCCTAGCAACAGATGTCAGCAAAAAAAAAAAAACAAGGGACATGGGGGAGAAGAAAGTCTTGGCTGAGGAAATGAGGGCTTTGCGAAGTCTCACCTGGATGGACCCTCATCCTCCCCCTCCTTGGGCTCCTTATGGACACCAACACCACTGCCCTTGTCACAGACAGGCTGCTTTTTACCCTCAGTGGCCTGGTAAGAGGTTTGGGTGTTTTCAGCCCCACGCTAGAGCACCTCTCCTGCTCTCTCCCCGGCTTAACTTGGGACAGTAAAGCCACAATTTGGGCTGTAGCATAGAAGGGCAACCAAACAACTTGGTAGCCAAAAAGGGAGACCCCAATATTACATATAGGATGGTGCTTAGCTGGGAGTGAGCTCTCTGGGGTCTTGTGCTGCTCAGTATTTTAGGCTCCATCTGCTTCCCTGCAAGAGTATCCATCTGCAAACAGGGCAATATTTACAGACCCCAAAGCATCTGGGCACCAACAGGCCTTAACTCATTAGTAAATGACTGGAGGACACCACATTTAGGGCTTTTAGAGACATTAGGAAGGGGGAAAAAAACCCTGTGTCTACAGCAAAATCCACCCTGCCCATCGCCGTATCAATTACAGCAGAGGCATTAAAAGGTTTTAGTAATGATTTCTGGTCAATAACCTGGATCTTCAAGTCCCAGTATTCTTACTCAAACTCTCCTGGGAGCAAGACATCTCAGCAAAAGGGACACACCACAGACACATCACGGCAAAGTCAGGGGAGAGATAATAGACAGAGAGATATTGGGCAGCGAAAAAAAGATCAGAGACGGCAATCTGTGGGAACAGAGACAGATCACGAGTTTAAAGGAAGGTGATTCTTCACTCTACACCTATACAAATGATTTCCTTCCCCCTGCAGCTCCCTCCTCCCCTCTCTCCCGCTGATTTGAAGGCTTTGGGAGCTGCAATAAGTGTGACTGTTTTTCCATGCAACTCAGCCAAAGATTTAAGTAGGCAGGAGGAAAGAACTCTCTTTTTCCATCAGCATTCAATGCAGAGACAGTTAAAAAAAAAAAAAAAAAAGAATAAGAAACAAATAAAATTTAAAAAAAAATCAGGAAGGAGTCCAAGTTGCAAATTGTTAAAAGAAAACACAACCAGGAACATAAAAAACAGATAGATGGAGTGGAAAAATACACCTCCTGCTCTGAGCCACCTTCCAACACTTCCCAGCTCTGTAAGGTCTTGATGCAGAGATTAATCTGCTGAGCCAGAGCTGGGCAAACTGGCCTGGGGAGGAGCCTTCTCCACACCAGGAGAGATCTCCTGATAATACCCAGGAGGGAGCTGTGGAGGAATATTGGCCAACACTTGGGTGACAAAGAGGGGGGAGCTGCTGCTGGTTATGATAAGGCTGCCCCACGAATCCTGATTATCAGCCCGGCCCTGCCTTGCTGATCCAGAGCTCTACGTACACAACCCTTTTCCTAACCCTATAAAACCTTTGTATGGGGCCAGGGCTGTTTGAGGCTCTTGTGAGCCATCAGTCACACTTGCCTGGTTTCCTGAGGAACCAGGGTAGACACGGTCCCACCGTCCATCTATCCTTCCCTTCACTAGTCATTTCCCAACCCAGCAGTCTATTTTGACTCCACCCAAAACCCCTCTCCACAGAGATCCCCTGCGATGCTCACTGGCTCCCACAAGTCTCGTTCTCCCTGGTGAAAGCAGAAAGGGGAGAGGTTTTTCTCACTCAGAGGCATAGCCAGCAACTGAGAATTTCTCCCAGAAGAAATCACACAGGATCTCCGCACAACAAGGGAAAAGCAGCCTTTTTAGTCTTGCAGATCATGGCATGGCTTATTTTCATTACAAGGGGAAAAGTCAACAGAAGAATTCAACAGAAGACTGCATCTTATTGATTGCAGTCAAAACTCACCCTCAGCCACTTCACGTTGCAGGAACACATTTTTCCTGTCCTTCCCGTGCTGCGGCGGCATTCCCAGCTCACAGAAACAGGAATATTGTGGGATGAGGGCTTAGCTGTTTGTCTTCTTTCCAAGACCTTCATCTTTCTTTGCCACCAAACATTGCCTGGAGCCCATCCAAAACTTTCCAGGAGCACAGCGCCTTGAGTGTGCCTGCCTTGCAGCTTTTCCATTCTTCTTGATGTTATAAAACTGTCTTGTAAAAGCAAAATTAAAGGCTTGAGTGCTGGCCACAAAGCCCTTGCCATGGCCATGTTTTCTGTTGTATGCAACTCCAAGACAGCAGGAGGGGGTGGAAAGGGAGGGCGAGGGGGGGAATCTTTATGCATTGAACTTCTTATAAATCTATTGAAGGTATTTCATCACTTCCCGACGTTCCTCTATAAAACCCACTCAGCTACGTTTACAAATTATAAAATTAGCTTTATGTGCAGGGTCCAGGCTAATGGCACAGCTAAATCTAAGGAGCAGGAAGATTAGATGCTTCTCCCTTCCTTGTGGTGGGATTTATTTTGCAGCATCCATCCTGGGGTGGAAGAACTTCCCTCTCAAGTCAAAGCTTTCAAAGGTCAAAGGAGATTTGACCACTAAGTGGGAAGTTTGAGGGAAGCTCCATCTGTGGGGAGCAAATAGAGCTGGATGGCTCAGGGCAACATTTGTTGGAATATTTCTGGAAAATGAGGGAACACAAAAATTTAATCCCATGCTAGATAATTCAAGCATGTGGGATGGAGGGAAAGGGGTGCAATACTGCGAATATTCAAGAAAAAGGGACAGTTTTCATTAATCTTAATGTCTCAAAGTGCCTTTGAGCATCACGGAGGTGTATTGCCGTGGAAGATACCTGGCAGCTGAATCCCTGCCATGCTGTTCAGGGAAACCTCGGGCAGCACCAGCCTAGTTCCCAGTGGTCTCACATTCCTTGGCCACAGCCCAAGGCACTGCCCACCACAGCTCTCTGGAGAGTGCTGAAATACCCATTACAGAGACAGGGCTGGCATCAATATGAATTCAGCACAGCACAACTGGCAGGAAGGGAGGGGGTGATACACCTCAGCCTCTCCTGCCCAGCTTCATCCCCACTCACATTCCCTTCTCCAGGCATTACATGGGGTGCGGAAAGAAGCTTGACATTGCTTACCTGGTCCGTGGAGACTCTGCCACCTTCCCCAGGGGCACTCCAGGCCTGCAAGGAGGGATCTGATGGCAAAGCAAGGTCACCCCCTGAGGCTTTTGGCCACTTGCTGATTCTCAGCGTGCCAAGGATCAGCACTGCAGGGCAGGAGGGAAAAACACTCCACCAGTTCCCTCAAGGAGGAAGAAACAAAAGCTAATCAGCCTCAAGGACAGGGGCATGAAGAGAACAAGCTTCTTCAAGGCACGTTCTCAGCTGTAGTTCTTTGCTCCTTTTAAAAAAAAAAATAATTTCCCTTTGTAGCATATTAATCACCACAAGTCAGCCTTAGGAAGAGTTATCCACAGAGCTACGCAGGCACTGCCAGGACACTGTGTTATGGTGGGATTATTTACTTTTATAACCTTTACAGAAACAACAGATAAGTATATTAGGAAAACTTGCTCACACACAACAGCAGCGACCACCTGATTCATTCCTACGCCCTCCCCTTCGTGCACATGTTACCCAAGGGCTGCTGCTTTGGTTGCCGCTGTGGGAGCCACACAAAATAGCACCCAACCACACAGGGCGAGGCTTTGGAAGTGAGTTTGCCGTTGAGAGGACCAGGTCTCCCATCCCACTGGCACCCAAGGGCTCAGCACTGCGGACCACCCGTGACACTGGATGGTGACACAAGGCAAAGTCCCTTGTGCAGCAGCACCCTCAGAGCCTCCCCCTTGCTTCCAGCAGGTTTTCCTCTCCACCAGGCGCCAGCCCACCAGCAGAAAGCCTCCTAAGCACTCTCAGACGCAGTGGCTCAATCCCTGGGAGCTTGCAATAAACTCAGAGCCCTCCTCTAACAACCACCCCCACCTGACCTGCAGCTCAAAGGGATGCTCATCCTTTGAGCCAACAAATGAACAAGATCTCTCCTGCAGTGCCCTCTCCCTCTTCTCCCCGCCGTCTGAGGAAGAGCTGAAGTCAGCTTTGCATGTGGTATTTATTTCCCTGGCCCCTGGCATTGTGGCCATGCCCAGAGGCCAGGCACTCAAGGGCAGCTATGGCACCTCTCTGCATTTTGGGGAGGCATTGCAATTTTTTCCAGCAAATTCACCACCCCAGTCTGCCAGATGCAGTCTGGAATTGCTGCTAAAATAAGAATCAAATGGCACATGGGGAAAACAAAACAGTTACCTCCAGTCTCTGCTGTGACGAGCCAAACCTCAAAGTGAAAGTGTTCTCCATCCCTAATTTCCATTTGCCCCTGAACCTGTGCCTTGCACCCTCCGGAGCCGTCTCCCATCTCTGCAGAGCTCTGTGGGTGACATCCTGATCTACAGAGAGGGAAAGGAGTCTTTGTTTACAAGATAAGAGCCACAAAATGCAAATAAAGAGCCCCAAATAGCACAAGATCAAACAGGGTCCATATCTACCCTTTCAAAGGCATCCAGGCTGCAAAACACCACAAGCAATGGCTTTGTTTGGAACATTAAATATGATACTAAAAACATCTTCTGCATGAGAACAACATGCATATGAGTTTGTTTATGTTAAAATTTTAATCTCTCCAAGAACAGGTCTTGAGAGCTTATTTTAGGCTGAAAAACTAATACTGAGTAATGAATCAAGGTGTATGGGGCTTGCATGGCCCGGTTCTGGCAGCAGAGGGCTACAGAGGTGGCTTCTGCAAAGCTTCCAGAAGCTTCTCCCATGTCCAACAGAGCCAATGCAGCCCGTGGTGCAGTCCATGATGAGGGGAGGGTATCCCACAGAGGTCCATGGTGGAGCAGAAATGCATCTGCAGTCTGATCAGGAACTCACTCTGGAGCAGGGGAATGCCTGAAGGAGGCTGGGATCCCATGGGAATCCCGAGCTAGAGCAGCTCCTGACAGGACCTGTTGCCCCATGGAGAGAGGAGCCCATGCTGGAGCAGGTTTTCTGGCAGGATCTGTGACCCCATGGAAGGGACCCATGCTGGAGCAGCCTGTTCCTGAAGGACTGACCCCATGGAAAGGGACCCACTCTGGAGCAGTTCCTGAAGGACTGACCCCATGGAAAGGGACCCACTCTGGAGCAGTTCCTGAAGGACTGACCCCATGGAACGGGACCCACTCTGGAGCAGTTCCTGAAGGACTG
>JAWWEU010000160.1:2360834-2383947 GCA_035583155.1 Acropternis orthonyx
CCCCCCCCCCCCCCCCCCCCCCCCCCCCCCCCCCCCCCCCCCCCCCCCCCCCCCCCCCCCCCCCCCCCCCCCAAGTCAACAATTTGGTCCTGCCAGCCCTAAAGGTGAGGAATTTGGTCCTGCCTACACCTAAACGAGAGGAAACTTGAACTCCAATGGGAAAACCACTGCGGGAAGGCAAATCTTGATAATTATTTATTCACCTGCTCGGGTGTTTCCAGAAATGAACACCATGCTCTGGATACCTCATGGGAATGTGAGCTGTCAGAGGCTTAATTTGAACAGATCCTGGCAAGGGAGAACCAAACAAGGTATTTTCCCTTTCAAAACCCAAGCACTGTCCTCAAGATGACCAGAAAGTCACAAGAAAGAACCACTGCCACCACCTTCCAGGGTGGACCACAGGAACTGTGTAAGGTATTAGGGATCAGTAAAGGAAAAGGAAGCAGAAAAGTACAGCATTTCAATAGTAAATAACATTTTCACATGGTATTCACCCCAAAGCTGAAACTGCAAGAGGGCTGAAGTGCTGAAAATCCTTAAAGCATTTTTAGATCGGGTATTGTTGACATTTGATCTCCAAGATTTTTGCTGTGGCCCCACAAGTCCCCCTGAACAAGACCCTGGGGTTTATTCTAAAGAGATGCCAGAGGCTTTAGAGATCACTGCGAGTTCCCAGATGCTCTGTTTCGAGCCTCATCCAAAATAATAGACACCTTCAGCAGCATAGACCGAAATTAGGACAGAACACCACATTAGCAAGAATGTTTGGGAGAAGAAAGAAGCAAAAAAGAACAGCAAATCGCTGGAAATAAACCCAGGCAGCACCTGGACTTTTCTTTGTGGCCATCCCAATTTCCACACTGCTTTTCTCACAAACCGTGTCAAGATCATCTCCTAAAATGACACGCAGGAAGAATTTCTTTTTGCATGAACAAATGCCAAATTATCTTGACGACTGGCACTATCAGCAAATCACCACACACAAATTCATTCGACAAAAAAATGACAAGGTCACCTCTTAGCAACTCCTAAGTAGCTATTCTCATGCAAATGTTTGTGTGCACGAATGCAAGGAAAAAAAACAAACAACAAGACTGAAAGAAAGAAAAAAAATAAATAAAATTTAAAAACCACTGCAAGTAGAGTTGCTCTCTGATGAGGCAGCAGGAGATTTTTTTTTTTTCCCCCCCTCCCAACACTTCTGCCTGTTATTGCAAAGACAGGAAGAAAAGAGAAATTAGAAAGATGAGAAGGCAGCAAAACACGAGGTCAGCAATAATACAACTCCGAGGTATTATTGAATTCAGCCAAGGTTAATCACGGAAGCCAAGTTTTTACCTTGGTGCCTTCACCAGGTGGCTCAAAATGATGGAAGGATCCAGCCCAAGAAACATTAGATTCTCTCATTTCTGCCTCACAAAGAACTATTTGCAAGACCCTGGTTAATTAAACTAATAAAGCACAAGTGAAAGCCTGGCCTTGTGCCACTTTTTGACCAACACCTTGTGCAGGGTGTCACATTCACAGCTTTTATCCCGCCGAGCGGGGATGGGAGAGGCTGCAGGGAAGGGGCGGCAGCAGCAGAGAGAACGAGACAAACCAGCTGATTTTCAATTAACAGTTGAAATAAAAACGAAGTGCTTTTAGCCTTGAAAGTGCCAATACTCTGAAATAACACAGATACCTGGCCGCCCTATAGCCCTGTTAAATCAACTTCATCTGTTCAAAGCAAAGCTGAGCAGCACTTGTTTAACAAGCACTGCTTCAAGCACGACTCAGCACACGGGAAGGAAGCCTTTGAGGGGCAAAGGAAAACATCTCCGAGAGATGCTGGGAGGAAAGAGTCCTCTTTGGACTAGAAATCGCTCACCGCGGCACCTGCTGGCCAGGCTGGGGGCATTTGAAGATCCTCTGGCTCTGTTCAGGCTGAGGTAGGTCTTAGGTGTGCTAATGTCCTCAGATGTCAAACAGCTGGTGAAGGGCTGAGGTCGGGGTCACAGGCTCCTCCTGCAGGCAGAAGCAGACACCTCAGAAGGTGGCCTCAATCAGGACATCCTCCTCAGTTACCACTTTCTCCTTGCTGGCCTTGCTCATGGACGTCTGAAGCCTTTAAAGCTTCGCATCTGGTTTTGCTCTGAATGTTGGAGGTTGAATCGGAGCCCTGTTTCTGTAGGGCACCGGGGTCCAAGGTGTCAGTGGGATCCATTGCAGGTGGTTGGTTGCAAAGCCACGTTACCTAACTCTGTTTCAGCCCCTGCGCAGCCCTTGTCATTCAGCCACCTGTGCACAAGTTGTGCAGGTACCAGCCTTTTCTCCAGGAGCATCTGGGCATCCACTGAAAGTTCCTATTTGTACTGGCATCTCCTTCCTTACCAGTTCCATCTGGGAGGACCCACCTCAGCTGCCTGGTTATTTAGGGCTCAGGGAAGCTCCTGGACCTTCTTCACACCACTTGAAGTGCTCAGAGCTCCACGTTTCGTTAGTGCTTACTCTTACCTGTCATTATCTTCCACTCCAGTTTCTGCATCCTGATCTCTTTGATCCATTTACAATGAGACCCACTTACCCCAATCCCTGACCCCTCGTCTTTGATACAACACACGGACAATTCTTCCTGGGAGCCTCTTCCCTTCTGCCAAAGAGCTCTGCAAGCAACAGCTTTGTGCTACAGCCAAACCCGTTTCAAAGGCCCTTCACACACTTGTCCTGAAACACTTTTTCAATCAGTCAGTGGGTTCTCCACATGCAAGTCTGCACATAACCAAGGCTCTCGTGTGCTCCACGCAAAGCCTCTCAGTGCCTCCAGAGTGGTGGTTATGAGCCAATGTGCATTAACCTTTCCTCTCAGAAACCTGAACGCGGAGAAGTGTCTTTACCCAAAAGGACTAATAAGCACTGGAGAGCACAAGGAACAGCTACAGCCTTGCAGAGCATTGAATTGCTTTCTTGGGATGGTTTGATGAGGGACATAAGCACCGAAGTATTTTGGAAGAGTGAGTCTCCATCTCTCTCAAAAGCACCAATAAGCAGTAGCTAATTTTCTCTGGCCTGTCAGAGCTTGTTTGACTTCTTGAGAAATTCATACCTGTCCTTAAGCTTAGGCTGGTACAAACACCATTGATTTTTCAATAGCTCGACTTCAGCACTACTGGAACAGCAAAATTACCATCATGTAAAGGCATCATTAGTTAAAGCAAGATTTTCGATATCTAAAGTAAAAAGAATACACCCCCAATGTTGTTTGTGATACATGCAGAAGCACACCTCATAGAATCACAGAATATCCAGAGCTGGAAGGGACCCACAGGGATCATCAGTCCAGCTCCTGGAACTGCACAGACACCCCCACAATCCCACCCTGTCCCTGAGAGCGTTGTCTAAACACTCCTGGAGCTCTGGCAGCCTTGGGGCCGTGCCCGCTGCCCTGGGGAGCCTGGTCAGTGCCTGACCACCTCACTTCACACTTCCATATCCCAACCTTTTTGGAAAACAGCCCAAACTCTTCAGCACTACCAACATAATCCAAAACACGGATCAAACTGAAGACGTGGGGAAGGAGCAGCACCGCACTGGAGACACAAGTAGTTTACTTCTCACCTGCCCCCATACATCTAATTTTAAACCCTTCCTCTGTGCCTTGCCTGCAGGGCAGTGTCCACATCCTGGGTTTGAAGCATTCGTTGTTTGATGCTATGTATTCCTTTCCTTAGGGATGCACCCATGCTTTGGGGGAAAAATTAATATGGGTGATGGCATCAAATGCATGAGACCTACAGATGAATTCGGTACATATCACAGAATATGCTGAGTTGGAAGGAACCCACAAGGATCATCAAGTCCAGCCCTTAGCCCTGCCCAGGCCCAGCCCCAAGAGTCACCCCCTGTGCCCCAGAGCATCATCCAAATGCCCCTGGAGCTCTGGCAGCCTCGGGGCCGTGCCCACTGCCCTGGGGAGCCTGGTCAGTGCCCACCACCCTCTGGGGAAAGAGCCTTTTTCTAATATCCAACCTAAACCTCCCCTGGCACAACTCCAGGCCATTCCTGGGTGCTGTCCCTGGTCCCTACGGAACAAAGATCAGTGCCAGCCCCTCCTGGCGATGTGATGCCCGAACAGCCGCCCCACTCGCCACCACCCACTTTCCCTTTCACTGAGGAGCTCCAAGCTGCAAAGACTGAGGTCGTGCAAAGGACCTCCCTGTGTCCCCCCTGCCCTGAGCCCTGGCAGCCCCACTGGGCACACACAGAGCCCCGAGAGTGGTCAGGGAGGGGGTCAGCATGGGGGCGTCTCGGCCCCTCCGTTTCAGAGGCAACAAGAAGAAAAAGGAACAAGGCTGTGATGATTATTCAAGGTTTTGGAACCGGGGCGGGGGGGATGGGGGAGGTTGGAAAATGTCACCGGCTCCTTGTGGACGTGACACGGGCTGGCCCGTGGGCAAATTAACGCGAGCGGGAGAACCCGCTCAGGCTCATCAGGGTAATGAAATGTGATATCCACTGGAGAAAGCAGGGGCAGGGACAGCTCCGCTTGGCTGTAGCAGCGATGCCCTTTAGACAAAAGACTCCCTGGTGAAATGCAAAACAACCCTGGGATAGTGCATTCAAACAGGATCCAAGGACAGCAAAGCCACAAAGAGGAAAGCTGATCCTTCCTGATATTGCTGTGCTGCACCGGGACATGCCAGTGTCTCTTTGGGAAGTGGATGCTGGGAAAACACTGCCACTTTCCCTTTTTTTTCCCCCCCCTAATAGTCCTGTTGTTCAGGGTCCAGATAAAAATGTCTCACCCCAAAAAGCCTTGCTGACTACACGTGTACAGGCCATGTTCATGAGCCACAAGTTCTTCCAGACTGACTTACAGCACCACACACAAAGGGCAGTAACCTGCCTAACCACTCTGCTCATCCAGACTCCTCTTTTCGCCCCCAGATCAACCCAAACCTCCCAGCATTCCTTTCCTGTGAGGACAGGTAAAATCCAGCCCTTTTTAAACTCTCCTGTTTAAGCCCACTCGTTCTTAGGATGGTCCGTGTCATCTCAACACAATCTTCCTTACTAACCCATCCAGCACCTGGCATGTCCCGACTGGGACTGCCATTCCCAACTCTTCAGAAATGGGTTTTGGTGCTGGATCTGCCTTTGATCCCAAAGCACACCCTCCTAACAGCTCCCAGCTCACATGACTCTCTCCAGGCTTGCAGATGAAGACCTGTCTTCTGACCTATTACAGTTTTTTTTTCTGCAAATCAACCTTATTTCAGGGCCTTGCACTTCCCCATCTTCTGTCGCTACAAACAGATTAATTTTTCTATAAGTGGGATTCCTGGAGAGCTCTTTTAGAGGAACTTCAAGGACATCCTAGAAAAGATTCTCCAAAATAGCAACTATTCTTGCCCTAACACAGCTTGAGAATTGTACATCCATACAGAGCAGGAAAATGCCCATTCCCTCAGGGATAACACCACCTGAGAGCTCCTCTCTGCAAGTCTGCCATGACTGTTACAGGGAGACACCAGTCCTAGGGAGGGGAAGAAAAACCAGAGATCACAGCTTTAACTTTACTTTTCACACCTTCCCTCGCAGAGGAAGTGCTGCATTAAGATGTTGGGTGAAGCAAAACACATCCCACACTCCCATCTCAGCTTGAAAGGTGTAGCCCTCCGTTACAGGATCCCAAATTGCTGTGATGGGGCCAGCAATTCATTTGTTAAATCATTTCTTTGGTGTTGTCTGGACTTGAATTAAGTGTAATGAGTCCCTATCCAAAGATGCTCACCCCTGTCCCTGCAAGACTGGGCTGCTGTGACATCCTGACTCAGTTGCCTCCAATCCATCTCCTGGGCCTCCATACCATCTACACAGAGAAAGTTGCCCCTCCACACAGTTTGTTTGGGGGTTTTTAAGGGCTTTTAAAGAAGCTGTTGGAAAAACGTTGACTTTGCAAACAAAGTTTCCACGCTGAGCAATTTATCTGCTACATGGCATCTTAATTTGGATATGTGTTTTAAGAACACTGCGAGCAGCCAGGCTTTGGGAAGTTACATAAATCAGAACATTCACTTTTGTACGTGCTAACAAGAAATGAATGCCTCTTTCCCTTCCAGTTACCATTTGTGTGTGTCACAGGCTCTGCTCCCGCTCCCCACCTTTTCCACTGTCTTCAGGATACAACCGCAGAAGTTGTCATATTGAATTACACTGATAAACCGTCCAATTTAGTGCCCTTTCTCCAATCATACCCCACACCAGCTGCTACGGATTTAACACTCCTGCTAATTGACAATGATGGAACAGCACCACCACGAGGGACATCATTCCTTTGCATTAGGGGACCCCTGCCTTTCCTGCAGCACTTTGTCACGTGCATTTTTATCCCAGCTCAAATACCTGTGAATGTTGTGCATTGACAACATCTGCTGGGGGTTTTGGGGGCAGACTCAGCAGCAACAGCCATGAAATGCTCCAAAGGATGGAGCCCCTCTGCTCTGGAGCCAGGCTGGGAGAGGTCACCTGGAGAAGGGAAGGCTCCAGAGAGACCTGAGAGACCCTTGCAGTGCCTAAAGGGGCTCCAGGAGAGCTGGAGAGGGACTTGGGACAAGGGATGGAGGGAGAGGACAAGGGGAATGGCTTCCCAGTGCCAGAGGGCAGGGATAGATGGGATATTGGGAAGAAATTCTTCCCTGTGAGGGTGGGCAGGCCCTGGCACAGGTTGGGCAGAGAAGTTGTGGCTGCCCCATCCCTGGGAGTGTCCAAGGCCAGATTGGATGGGGCTTGGAACAATTTGGACTATGGAAAGTGTCCCTGCCCATGGCAGGGTGTAGAACAAGATGAGCTTTAAGGCGCTCTCCAGCCCTATGATTCTGGCAAGGAGTTTTGCAGTTTGACACAATAATTGGGTAAACAGTGTATTGACTCCTGCATTTCCACTCAGTTGCAGGTGATCATCTCTTAAACCTCCCAAAAAGGGCTACACAAAGGCAGGGGTGACTTCCTGGTGATATTCAGTGACTTGCACATCTCGGTCACGTTCTGTGTCTTCTGCAAGTGGAAACACTCCTTGCAACTAATGCAACCTCAGAAAGGACAGCTTTAAAAGATACGACACTTGCTGCAGCAGGGAAGCCTCCCCTTGCCTCTAATCACTGTCAGAGCCTATCTTCCCAAACCTTCTGTTTGTGCTGGATCACCCTTCCTGCCCACTGGAGGCTCCAGGCAACTTGCCAGCTCCCAGATATATTCCAAGAACTCCTTTCACCCCACAGCAAGAAAGGGAAGAGCCAGGCCAGAGTGAGCCCTGCTGGAAGCGTTCCTCCTGTGGGAGACACGCGTAGTGAGTCAGATGAACAAACCCCACGGATTACTGAGTGCTGCAGCGATCCCGTGGCCAGGAGGGGATGGGGTTGGGCTGCCTTGCAGAGAGTTCGGCTTTCTTCCGCAACAGGGAAATTTGCAGCGTAATTAAAATGAAATGCTGGTGTCTGTGCTGCACTTTGAAATATTGATGGAGGGAGGCATAAAGCACTTTATGAATGCAGGCTTCCATTTTGTGATTTACTGCCCCCAAACACCACTTTCACAGAAACCTACTTGGGAAGAAACGGGGAGAGATGAAAGAGCAATAGTGGTTTTATCGCTGCAGAAAAAGGGAATGGAATTGGGCAACGTTAAATACAATGGATTGAGGTAGTCTTTCACTGTGAACTTTAGATACAGCAGGAGCTCGCTCACACCTGCAAAGGGCTCATTGAAGTCCATGGAGGGTTTTTTCCCTTTTCCTTGTGCCATACCAGTGATGGGAAGGGGCTACCCTGCTTTTAACTGCAGTCAAAAAGAGGTCAAAAGCCCCTGTTTGTAACGAGGCTTGAAGTAAAGTACCCTGAGCTGTGTGGGAGGACACAGAGGTAAAACTCTGCATCACCTTTACCTGCCACTGTGTCTTTATTACTCAGCCCCACCAAGTACAGTTCAGCCAAATGGAAGTCTGACTCCATCCTCACTTCAAAAAAGGGGAAAAGGAAATATTCAGGGAGTATTTAATTAATGACCTAATTACAGCACAGGCTAAGACAGCAGCAACTAACTCTGCCTGAAGCTTAATTGCCACAGGAAGGAGCAGCAGATTGCCTCCAGGATGAGAAAAACCTCAAATGTGAGTCAAAGATGAGACCTCGGTATCAACCAAACCTTGGGCAAGGGGAATGCAGAGCAGCAGGGTACGAACACAGCAACCAGATCCAAAGAGGGTGAAGGAAATCTTGCTGGGACCCAGGAGGATGGTCTAAAATACATACTTTTCCCTTCACTCAGTCACCACTGTTCTCAGGTTTGCCCTTCCAAGTCGATGGATGGACTGCAGTGAGCAGTCAGAGAAAACACTGTTAGCCCTGGTGAGGGTCAGATGGGTCATCAACCCAGGACCCAACAACACACTCTGCCCACCAAGAGCCTTCTCCTGCCATTCCCCAACCTTACCTTTTCCTTTAATTCCCTCCTCTACCTCCTTGTAACCAGGTTAAAGCAAGAGAGAGGAGTGCTGATCCCGAATTTGGGCTGGGAAAGGGCTGTGTCTGCACCTCGGAGCAGGTGAGTCCCCGTGAGCACTGCATGTCCCTCATAAGCTCACAAGCAGCTCTCTCCTTCCTTTCCATTTAGTCCCTCAAGCAGATGGGGCTCCAACTCTGCCAGCTGTTTCCCAGAGGGTGGCAGAAATGCCAGCCTGGCACTCCCCAACCACTGTCAGCACTCAGCCTGCCAAATTCCAAGCTCCTTGCTCCCAGTTCCAGCCACTGCCAGGTCCAACTGAGGGCATGGAGTGGTTTAACACACACACAGGACACGAATCACCCCTTGAGACTCGTTCAAACCACCACAGGGGATGAGATAAGGTACCCAAACGCTTCCCTTCAAGGATCTGTGCTGTTCTGGGCTCAGCCCAGCTCCCACAGCTGGAATATTCTCTCGCTGCTTCACTTGCAAATGCAGACAGAATCCTGTTTCGCTTCCTTCAATTCCCACTTCTTCCAAAAATGAAGTTCATTAGACTTCAGCTCTACATTTTCTGACTACATTTCTCCCAAGTTTCATTTCCTTTGCTAAGCTTAAAAACTTGGCTTTCTGAGCCAAATTAAAAACATTAACTTTTTACTGTATCTTTGAATTCACGCATTGACAGGTGCAGTTTTGAACCCCCAGCACAAAGCACTTGTTGCTTCACAAGCTGAGGCAGAAGACTTAAAATCCAGAAGCAAACCCAAGCAGGTTGAACATCCAAAGCTGGCTGGTTTGGAGAGCCCTTACTACCTACTTATGTTGTGAAAATACATTTAGTTTTAAGGTTTGAGTCTGTTTTAACATGGAGATGGGATTCATACAGCAGAGCAACTTCCTTGCAAGATGAATTTTTATATTCCACGGCCCCTTTACAAGTAATTCGCTCAAAGTCATGTAACAAAACACCTTCTGGAGCCCCTCAATTTACTGTTTCCTCAGCAAAAAAATACGAGTGAGAGGTCTGTAGAAAATTAAATATATGCACATATTGAGAAAAACAATAAGTGATAGATACCACTCAGTGAAGTTTTATGTGTTCAGTAGCTGATGGTGGACACGTGATTTAAAGGTTGCATTAAACATCTGAAGCTCTAACTAATCACTGTATAAATAACTTACAGTGGTGGCTTCAGGCAAACAACTGATTTTCGGCTTCTCAGCAGACACACGCGCACACACACACATCAAGGGAGGTGGATCCAAGTTAAGATCAACAGGAGGAGGGGGGACGAAAAAAAAAAATAATTCCAGGAACACTATTGGAAAACCAGAGAGCAAATCAGAAAAGCCAAAAAAAAAGCTGCAAAAATAACATCTGCTGTTCATCTCCAGCAACCACAGCACTGCAGGGAGCGAGGTCTGAGAGACTCTGTGAGATCACCCACTGTACAATCCCTCCCCCTGGGTGATCCTTGGGATGTGATAAGGATGCCTCAAAAGGTCAGAGGAGCCCACAGAGATTCCCTGTGCTCCCTGCCCCACAGACTGACACGGTCTGTGATGGCCAGAGGGTCTTTGTGCCCCACGGACCCAACTGGATGTGGTGCACAACAGCTGGAGGGAGCAGCAAAGCTGCTCAGCCAGCACAGTCCTTCTAATTTGGGCCTTTAATTCTCTTTTTTTTTCTCCCACACCGAATCACAGAATCGTTTAGGTTGGAAAAGACCTCCAGGACCACCGAGCCCACCCTGTCACCCAGCCCAGAGCACTGAGTGCCATGTCCAGTCATTCCTTGGACACCCCCAGGGATGGAGACTCCACCACCTCCCTGGGCAGCCCCTTCCAGTGCCTGACCACACTCTCCATGAAGAGAGAAGACAGAGGAGTTGTTAACAGGAGCCAAATCCACCACTCCCACGATGCTGATGGACTGGGGGACCACACCGGTATAATCCAAGAGCAGGGGGGAAATTTCAGCATATCAGGAGGCCTCTCAGAGTTCTTTTAATCATAATAAATCTGACAAAAGGAGGAATTGCTTCAGGGCAGATTCACCTGGCAGGAAGGAAACTACGTGACTTCCCAGCATGACCCGAGTATTTGCCGTGTTACACGAATATTCAGGAAATAACCTCAGGGATGAGCAAGGACAGCGACACCATCCCAGTTTGGGGAGCAGGGGTGAGCACGTAGCTGTGGCTTCCCAGGAAAGCACCAGATGTTTGCTTGGGTCAGGAAACACTTCCAATAAATATAACTCCTTCTTCCTGGTTTTGAGGTTGTATGTACACAGGTCTGGCCAGTTTGGGGTTACCTGTGTGCAGATGCAGCTCCACCGCTGGCAAAGTTAATTTTTCGTGTGAGGGAAGGTAATTCAGGCATCAATAAGTATTGATCTTCACTTTCTCTTCTTCATGACCCAAGAAACATGCTCAGCTTACTTACAAAATGAGGATAATCACATGTTATTTATTACCTTTAAAGAGCATCCTGCCTCCTTTTTCCCCTAAGGGTAGTAACCTGGGATAAGGAGAGGAGCTGAAGCTACTGCCCATTTTCTCCTTTAACCAACAGGCAAGGGGCAAGGAGGGAAAGAAAGACAAATATCAAGGTCAGTTTTCACTGGCATGAGGAAGGAAATTGCCCTTTTACTGTCCCTTTTGGCTCCTGCTCCTGATGTTGAAATCCAAGAGCTAATGAAGATAGATGGGTTCATCCATACTGTTGGGGTCTGGATACTAATGAATATTATTTAATGGTCAAGAGCTGTCATTGGGGGGGGCATTGATTAATTAGCAGAGTTAGGAGGAGAGTGACTCTACCAGCACAACAGCTACTAATAATAGAACCCAAATCAGTCGGGAAGCGGATCCAAAAAGTTGAGGCAACTGTAGGCTCACAGCTCACCTTCACTGCAAGAAACAAAGGCAAAAACTCCTCCAGTGGGATTTTTTGGAGGATACAAACTTTTGCTGAGAATTGGGTCTTAAACACCTCTTGATTTCTCCTTGATTCAGTTTCCCTGCCTCTGCAAATAAAGCCTCCCCCCATCCACGTCAAGCATAATCCGCCCAGAACATGAAATCTCTCTCCCTCTCTGTGTGTCTACAGGGTCTGGGGGGAAAAAAAATAAACCAAACCAAAAAGCAAACCCACAACAACAAGCAGCTTATTAGAGGGGTTTTCTACACTACTGGAAAACAAACCAAAAAATGAATTAACAAAAGCGACCCCTGGGAGAGGAGAGCTGCACTTAAGATAAGCTTCCCAGGTGTCTGGCGGAGTGCAGGGAATGATGATGAAATAGCTGTATCATATACAAACACATTTGTTAGAGCACATACTGACACAGCTGGGAGACATTGACAGCTCTGCAGAGTAAGAGTGATTTCCAGGCACTGAAAATCATCTTGGTGGAAGGCTTAGGAGTAAAAATTATCCAGCCAATCTGACAGAGCGGTCATAATTTCCATGTCTAACCTCTCAGTAATGCCTGAGCCACAAATTATTGTTCTGCCCCAGCAGAGAGCAGAGATCTTCGTGCTTTTGGTTGACATGGCAGACTGGATCCGTGGCTGCAGTGACTTGGAAAATAAGACTGGGGGGTTTTTGCACAGTGAACACAGCACAGGGCAAAGAGGGGAAAGATCCTGGCCTGTTCCCCAGTTTGCTGAAGTTCCCTGCAAGCTCTAAAATAACCTTTCTGGGGCTTTGTAAGGTAAAACCGCAATTCCATGCACTAAAGCAGAGCTAAATCTCCCAGCACTGTAAACAAAAGCAAGTGAAATAAAATCCTCTTCCTCTTAAACTAAACCTGGAGTAGATCTCAGGTCATCACTCAAATTTCATCAGAAGATGGTACCATGAAGACAATACAAAACCTTCTCTCCACTGACTTCTGTTCAGTGGGCCCCACACAAAACACAGCTCAAAAGCACAGCACCTACAGTCAGCTTTTTCTGGTTGGTAGCCCATCATGCAAGTATTTTACAGCGTTAATTAATTAAAGCTATGCACCACAAAACCAAATAGGAGCACAGTGCTGCAGCCCACACCCGAGTGCCAGAAGGAACAATCCAGATCCCAAATTCACCCAGCAGATGGGGCAGGTAACACATACCTGACTGCTCAGCGGATGGGCTCTCACTCCTTTTCCCCATGCCAGTCTGTGCGCTGGAGAGCTGCAGTGGCACCTGGAGGCTACCCAAAACTGCAAATGCTTTGAAAACATCACAGTTCTTCTTCCCTCCTTGTGCTGAATTTGCTTAGAAAAACAAGACTGAATTCCCAAGGAGGTGACGAGGCAGGGCACCCTCAAACCCCTCACGGAGCATCCCTGCTAATTGAAGGCACCTGTCATTAATATAAGCCCTCGATGACCTGATTAATAAGGCAGGGCACCTGTGGCCACCAGGCTTGAGTTAACCAGCTGCACCTGCTCCCCCGGGCATCAGAAGAGGCAGTTGAGTGATCACAGAGCTCGTGGCCTCCAGGGCAGGCTCAGGTCTGCAGCACCACCATAGCTCCTGTGCTTATTTCCATTCACTGCAAGCTGCTGATCAATAGCTGGAGAAAAACCCTCTCTTTGCTGAGCGATGTTGCTTTTACTGCCCAGAGGTTGCTTTTGATCCTGCTGGCTTTAGTCTTTGCTGCCGCAGTGGGCAATATCACATCTCCTCTATGCCCTGGAGCTTTTCATCCGTTTTTATTATCACAATAGGAATAGGAGTTTGGGCAGAAAAGCTCCTATTTTGTTCTCCCTCTTGCTCTACCCTTGGCCTGTTCCTGTGCCAGCTCCACTTGAACAAGTTGTTGCTTCTTCCTTCACCTTGCAGCAGTTTGTCCGAAGCTGTTGGCTGAGGAGGGGAAGCACCATAGGTGAGCTCTGCTGAGCCTGATGATACGTCAGAGGTGGATTGCCCAATATATCCTCGCATGGGAAACCCTCCCATCCCACAAACAAGCACTGTCTCCCCATGTGGGGCACACTCCTACTCCTCACCTTTGCTTTGTGTGACCAGCATGAACACCAGGCTCTCCAAGGACAAAGACCTCCTGAGAGGCTCATGGCCAAAAGAAGTCCTACAAGACATAGAATCCCAGAACGATTTGGGTTGGAAGGGACCTTAAAGATCATGCAGTTCCACCCCCTGCCACGGGCAGGGACACCTCCCACCAGCCCAGGTTGCTCCAAATCCCATCCAACCTGGCCTTGGACACTCCCAGGGATGGGGCAGCCACAGCTTCTCTGGGCAACCTGTGCCAGGGCCTGCCCACCCTCAAAGGGAAGAATTTCCTCCCAATAACCCCTCTAAATCATCTTCCTAATATCTAATCTAAATTTACCCTCTCCCAGAAAACAGTCATGTGTCTTTCCCAGAGAAATCCTTCTTCCCAGCACTACAAGGCGCTGTCACAAACATCTTCACTCTTCATGGTGCCTCAAGCAGGTGGCGGCAGCAGCACCCAGTGAAAGTTCTCTTGCCACGTGGCATTGGCTCTGAGACAATAACACAGCTGATGCCACCAAGCACTGTCCCCCAGGAGCTCACAGCACCGGTGACTTTCCACTTCTGGTCATAAACAACCACCTGCCTTTCTCCTTCCTCCCCCACCAGCTCCAACACTTCAGTTTTGCATGGTCATAAACCCAGCTTACACCAAGGACCAATTTCCAAGGCCAGATCAAGGTACTGCTCAGCCAGCCTTCAACAGCATCCCAGAGTGATGCCAGCAGAGGTCCAAGAGATAAACCACTTTGGAGCCCAAATCCCTTCCAGGCAAGATGCAGCTGTCACAGGAGGGAGCGGAGGTGGCTGGAATCACACACAGCCCCATTTTGCTGTAGCACACCCACAAACTTCCCAGCCCAGGCTGTGAATCGATGACAGTTTGCAGTATTTCATCTCTTCCTCTCCTCGCTGTGCCTGCCACAGGAATTCTTTATCCCCAGACTTTGAGGCAGGCTGCTACGTTATCTGATTTGCTGCTCCCGACGGGTGAGGCACAGTTGCATTTTGGGTTCTTAAGATCCCCACGAACGCAATTTCCCCATTAATTTTGATCCTGCTTCGAACAAACAGCGCAGGCAGCGTGGGGCCAGTGGTCCTTCCCGCTAATAGCAAGAACAAGCAGAGCAGATGAATTCAGTTTTGTAAGAAGCAGCACAAACTCATTAGGCTGGGGAGAAAAAGAGGTGGTAATGTAAATAAGTGAGTAACCTCATCAAAAGAGCATGTTTAATGCTAACAAGGAAAAAAAAATCAGCGCTGCACCTGACAGGAATATCATGAGTTTCTGAGGCCGGGTTCTGCACTGAGGGAGATGCAAAACTTGCCAAAGTATCTCAAGCAGCTCCCAGCACACCACACTCCATGACTGGATATGACCCCGTGCTTCCAGCAATGTGCTTCCCCACCTTCCCCAGCTCACCTACTGCTCTCCTGGGAAAGCTGGACATGGAGCTAAGCACAGAAACATACTCCCACAGACAATCTGAGAGACAAGCCCACCCAGCAGCCAGCGGGGGACCATTTATCACCCCCCAAAAAGAAATTACCCCCTCTGCCCTCTCAGCTCTGATCAGAGGAAAAAAAAACTAAATACTACCATGAAACATCCCCCAAAGGCAGGTCCAGGAAACAAAATTCACAACTCTACCACAGAGCAAAGCTCCTGGAGTTGGTCACTGTGCTCTCCAGCACCTCATCACGTTCCATGGCCCATAAGCTGCCTCTCTGTCTCCAAGGAAATTGCTGCCTTGGCATATTCTTTCTCCACTCACCTCTTACCATCTCCTGCATTTTATGGTCACTCCTTCCTTCTAAAACATCCACGTGTGTTAAATACCTCCCTAATCTCCAAGCAACTGTTCTCAGCTCATTTGGCTTTGAAGTCTGATGTCTCTGCTTATGATCAGAGGGGCTTGTATGCCCAAAAGCTTCCCCACTTTCTCTAATCCTGCCCAGTAAAAGGTCTGTACAGACAGATTTGCCTTTACATCCATACCCAAGGCCCCTCTCCTGTCCCCACCTCAGGGCAGCTTACTGCCTTCCTGCAACTGGAAAGCTGGGAATAAAACCCAAGGACTTCCAGGACTTGAAAACAGACATGACAGCCAAATGATCTGGGGAACAAGGCTTTTAGCTGAGTCTGCTGTGAGAGAACGTGGGGGGATGGTTTAAACTAAGAGGAGAGATTTAGATGAGATATATGGAAGAAATCCTTCCCTGTGAGGGTGGGCAGGCCCTGGCCCAGGTTGGGCAGAGAAGCTGTGGCTGCCCCATCCCTGGGAGTGCCCAAGGCCAGGTTGGACGGGGCTTGGAACAACCTGGGCTGGTGGGAGGTGTCCCTGCCCATGGCAGGGGATGGGATGGGTTTTAAAGTCCCTTCCAACCCAAACAATTCCATGATCTCCAGCAATCTGGCTTGAGAGACAACCCCAGTGGAAACACGTCCCAGCTGTGGGATGCTTTGGAGCACACCAAAGGATCTGGAGGTGCTTCTCATGGGAAACAACTTGACCAGGAAGGTCCAGCTGAGAAGCTGCTTCACTGAGCACAGCCAGGCTTCCTCAGAGCTGACAGCGTCAGCATCCACTTCTGGTTTTCGGGATCAGGTGGGGTTCTGAGAGCCCCCACCCCGTGCCCTCCTGCCGAGGGATGCGGTTTCGGGGACGTCTCCTGTTTTCCATCCTTTTCCTGACCCCTAGTGACGAGACGCGGCTGTACAGCATCCGCTTAGCATGCAGAGCCCAACTCTCCCCGCATAAACAAGGAACAAAGCTCACTAACATGGGAAAAAGGTTTCCGGATCTGTCGAGATACTCACCCTCCACAACCCCAGCAAATTTGCCAGAAAGTCCAACCTGTTTAGCAAAGAAACTCAAATTTGGACTGAAAGTCAGGAAACACGCTAAATACAAGAAGTTTCCCTTGCATTTCCAGCTGTGTCCAGGGAAGCTGAACTACAGGACTAATCCATCAGCAGAGACAAAACAAGGGGTGGGGAGAAGGCAGTTTTGATGGATTACCTTCCCCCCGGGGCAAATGCATCCTGTTGCAGGGAACTGAGTGACCTTGGCAAGACCACAAACTCCATGATCTCACCCCTGTCCGCTACGGACCATGGAGCAGCTCCTGGGAGCTGGATGGAGGACAAGACCTGGGACATTGGTTTCAAGGGCAAACACAGAGTCAAAGCAGGATTATTCTGGCCCCACTCTGAGTTTTCACATCTAAACCATGCCAGGTTTCTCCATGCACCAGGTGGGAATGGGCTGTCTCTTCCAGCACCAGTCTGACACGGGAGAAGGGATCCAGGGCAAAGCACTCGCAGGTACTTTGGACTCAGGTTTGCATCATCCTCTTCTGGGAAATCCCCCTTCAGTGCAACATTTCTCACTCCAACACCTTGCAAACAGTCACTTCCCGCGTTGGGATTCGTGTTTTCTACATGTTAGAAGGGGTTATGCCTTTTTTATTGCCTTTTTTTATCTTGGCCTTCTCCAGGGCACCTGCCCTCTGCCTGGCACAAAGGACTTTCACCCAAAGCATGGTGTGAGCAGACCAAAGCCTCAGTTTGTACCGGCCTCCAATTTATTTTGTTCACTGCTCTGAGGCCCTCGCTGACTTTGATAAAACACTGCTACAAGAGGAAATCTTGCACAAGAATAATTAACGATTCATCTCTGTTTATTGGGCCCTTTGGTCAACTTAGACTTGTCACAACTGCCATAAATCCCCTCCAGGGCTAAACAAACTCTTTAATTAAATCTTTTGTGGCACGAGAGCAATGCTTCAGATACCAGATGATGAGAGTTTGACCCACCCTGGCTTAAAACACCCTTTGGGGGCTGAGATTCTCCAGAGGGTAGGGATCCTATCCCAAGCTGCTTCCTCTAACGCCATTAGCATGGATGCAACTCTGGAAATGTACTCCCGGTGAATTCCTGAGGCACTGCAGCTCGTTAATTGTTTCCCTGCTGAATAAGCAGTTGTTGCCTCCTTGCCTGCACACATGAATTTCGGTTTCATCACAGAAGCAACCTCAAAGCCATAAATACATGGACAGTTCAGAGCCCACCAGGCAAAAACCTGTTTCTCCAACTTGTGGGTGACCAGAGTCCTCCTGCCCTGGGTCTCCTCATTTAGCAAAAAGAAGTCGGGCATATCAAGCCTTCCTCCCTCCCAAATAGTGGGAAGAAGGAATGGTGCCAGACCTGAGGAAGAGATGAGAGCATGAGTTAAAGGTGAAGCACAGCCAGGGTTTCCTAAAGGCCTTCTCTGTAGAGCAGGAACATCCTGACACAGGGTCTACTTCCCACCCTGTCTCCATCTGCAGCCAGAACTGAACCTGAGAAGTCTCAGGATCCTAGAATGGTTCAGGTTGGAAGGGACATTAACAATTATCTTCTTTGACCCCCCTGCCATAGCAGGGATACCTGGAAAAGCAGACCTGCAGGAAGATGACTGAGCGCATTCTTCACACTGGTAATTGAGGGGCCAGCACAGACCATGGGGAAGAAAAAAATAAAAAAGAGGAAAAGGAAAAAGAAGTCAAACCACAAAAACAAATCAACAGCGCCAACAAAAATCAACCCGCCCAAGCAACACTCATTGCTCTGTTGGACCATCAAAATGTTTCAGGGAGCATGAAATGAGAAGGGAGAAGTATTGAAAAAGCAAATTTTGAGAAGGGAAACAGAACAGGGCTCTCAAAGCATCTTTCAGGCTCAGATATATTTTGTTAAACACTTACTGGCAAAAAAAAAAAAATAATAGTAGGCGAGTTATATTGAAGTACACTTCAAATATGCAGAATCCCCTGTGGGTATGTGACAGCAATGTGGGCTTAGCTGCCACTGACCTCGTCAAAGGCAGCACAGCTCTAAACCAGACAAAAAGAGAAGGAAGAAGAGCAAAAATCTGTTCCCAGCAGACAGGCACAGCCCTTGCACAGGGTGCAAACTGCTCTGAGCAAACACCTTGCCCAACATCTCTCAATTAATCATTAAAAGCGGACCTAAAGGGTCCCATCTCAAAAACAGGAATTAAAGCTCTGCAGAGGGGGAGTTTCATGCACTCAGAGGTTCAGGAGTTGGACTCAGCCATAGGATTCCCCTGGACACAATTCCACGCTGCGGAGAGAGGAAAATCACAGCTGCCCTGATGACACTTTTAGGACAAGCTCATCCCTCTGCAAGAGATCTCTCCCATGAAAGGCTGGCAGTTGAAGCTGGATGTATCACCCAGGAGAGAAAATGCCATTACAAAGGAGCAGAGCAATCAGCAGACACAGTATAAGAAACCCCTTTTCTCCTGCTGCTCCCCATCTCCAAGGAGCTGAGGCAGTGTCAGGTGCTCTGGACTGGCAGCACACGTATTGCCAAGGGAAAGAGGATCAGCTCCAGCCAGGCTGGAGCAAAATCCAGCAGGGGGAAAGAGGAATAACATAAGAAATGGGGGATTTTCTTCATCCCTGTCTCCAAACCAATAGGGAGGCCACCAGAGGCTCTGTCACCCAGCCCTGGTGCACTCAGGGCTCTCACAGGGCCACCAGAGGTCACCTGCTCATATTATTATTTACAGAGGCTGTGCTGATGAAATTGCCTGTCCTGCAGTTCCAGCTTATGCCAAGGAAATATTCTGCTGACCTTTCCCAACCTGACAAACAATCCCACCTCCTGATTTCATTGCTGGAAAGTGTACAGCACACCTCCTCTTTTTACCCACACTAGAGCTTCCAGCTTCACATCCAGACACAGTTATTTTCTTTGCAGGTGCTGTGTTGCTCTCCCAGTCTTTTCTCCCTGGACAGACACTCAGGATCTCCCAGGACACAAAAGATGCTCATTTTTCTTTTCATTACCCTGGCAAGCAAACATATAGAGGGGAATAAAAAAAAAATAAAAACAAAGGCAGGGGGAGAAGGAAGAATTTGCTTTCCTCTAGCTTGCCTGCTGGAGGAACAAATCATCTCTGTGGTACCCACAAACCCTTGCAGCAGAAAACAAAATGTGCACAAGAGTATATCTAAGGGATGTACATCATGCTGTATTAAAAAGAAAAAAATAAAAAAAAAAATTCGGGAATTAGTTACTTCAAGGGTAAAGAAAACCATGAGGGTATAGCAGGGGGCTGAATTCCTGTCTGCCACGTACATCAGCACAGTAAAAAATTGTTGTCAGCACTGGAAAATTACCCATCACGTGAGTGGGTTTAGCAGACGATGAGCTGCACGACACGGGCACAAACCCGGCCGGCCCGGAGTGCAAAAACGCCAGGGACCAGCACACAGCATCCTGCAGGTCCCGTTCCCTCGGCAACGGGGGGAAACACCTTGGAAATGCTCCCGGGGGCTGTGCTGCGCACACTCCCCCCATTCCCACGGCTCTTGGTCCACGTGCTGCGGTACAACCCAGGCTGTCCGCGACAAAGCAGCTTGTGATTAGCACTGCCCGGAGCTCCGGGGGCCGGGAAGCACATGGATCCGCTCAGCAGGGATGGCTGTGGCGCTCATCACACGCGTTGCCAGCAGCACCCAGCGGGACCGCCTTACACTGCCCCTCTCCATCCCGCTCCACCTTCTCCCGGTGCCACAGGTTAAAGAAGCCACCCCGCGGGACAGAGGCGGGTGGTCCAGAGTGGGGACACAGCATCGCTTCGGCGGGCAGGGGTTCCGAGAGCCCCCCCCCCATCGGACATCCCCCAAGCCGCACTGCAGCCCGTGTCTGGGCATCCCCCGGGCCCCACAGCCCCCTGGGGCCCCGCAGGCGGGTGCCCAGCGTTGGGAAGGCTTTGCTGGCCGGGGGTGGACCCGGTTCCCTCGCCACGCCTCCCGCCACCCCGGACAAGCCGCGGCTCCCGCGGGCTCCGCACGCCGAGCATCACCCGACCCGCACCGGGCACGGAGCGCACGGACACGCGCGGGCCATGGTAAGTCCCTGCCGGGAAAAGCCGGCTGTTTCTTTTGCCTTTTCCAAGGCAGCAAGGTCTCAGCGGCAGCTCCACACCCGGAGGAGAGGCAGGAGGGAAGGGAGAAAGGAGAAGAGAGCTGTGGTTAATCAGTAACGCGGGAGCTCCGCCGGCCGCTGCTGAATTACCAACGGCAGCGCCCTCCGGGCTCTCTGCGAGGCGGAGGGAAAAGGGGCCCTCAGCGATGATCCCCACCACCAAATTCTGTAGTGCAAGCACGGAGCCCCATGTGTGCTCCAGCTGCAACACACCCCGGGCCGGCTGGAAGTCGGCTTTTCCGCGGCAGCAAAACAGCGAGGGCCTTGTGACATACATCATTCCAGGGCTGTGCCCTTGACCTTCTCCCACGTGACAAGTCACCCCTTATATTGGGAAGAAATTCTTCCCTGGGAGGTTGGTGAGGTCCTGGCACTGGTTGCCCCATCCCTGGGAGTGTCCAAGGCCAGGTTGGACGGGGCTTGGAGCAACCTGGGCTAGTGGAAGGTGTCCCTGCCCATGGCAGGGGGTGGGACTGGTTGAGCTTTAAGGTCCCTTCCAACCCAAACCGTTGTGTGACTCTCTAACTGAAATCGTATAGTTCGAGGAAAGAGGGTTGTTTCACCTCCAGACAGCCCAAAGCTCTCCCAATTTCCCGTGCTGGTTCCTTTCCCTCGGTTGCACAATGCGTCTACTTGGTTTCCTGCTGGCAAAAAATAAAAATCTGAACTCCTTGGCAGTTGAGAGCCAGCAAAAGAAAATAATTGAATTTCCCTAATGAGAAGAGCATGTTTTAAAGGACTAAGTGCACATGAAAGCATTAACATGCCATAGTGACAAAATCAGCAGGCTGGGCAATGTGCTGGTGGTGGAGAAGGAGGGATTGGAATGGGATGGAGGGCAAAGGGATGCTCCAGGCAGAGGATTTGCCACCACATGACACAGTGGTCTGTGGACCAAACCTCAGCCTGGCCATGCCTCCCACTGGTGCTGGGCTCTCACAGAGGAGCTGGCCCTGGAAAAAGCCCCGGAGCCCATCCTCCCACACAATCAGAAGAAAGAAAAGGGGTCAGAGAACAATGAAACCACATCCTTCCCAAGCAGCTTGGTTTCTTGCTCTGCCCAGGGGAGGCTGGTTTGGAACCCAGCCCCCTGCTCCAAGCAACAACTCCAGCTTTCCACAGCCTTTAGGACTGGTACAGGAGCAGGTTTCAGCCCTGATCCCAAATCGTGACCCATCAGAGTCCCCAGGGCAGCCCCCGCGGGTGCCCCCCCTGCCAGCACCCCGTGCAGAGCCATCCTCTGTCCCCACCTTATCCAGTTGCTAAGCTACCTGCGCCGGGCTTATCACACCATCGGCAGGGAAGGGCAACGGCTCTGGGTTTATTGTGCTAAATCATGTTTACTCACTGCCTTCCCTCCAAGCCCAGAGCTCGGGAAAGGACAGGGTTGACATCTGGGGGGATGGGGAGGGAGGTGACAGAGCCAGCATTGGCAGGGGGCCATCCAAAATGCTGTGAGACCAAAACATGTATAGGCAAGGAAGGCTTTCCTCAAAAATCAGGCAGCTGCCATGCCAGGGGGACAGGAACCATCCCACCCCCAGCCACCCCACACTAAGGTTCAGGGCACACCTTGGCACTCTCCATGCAGTTGGCAGCTTTCTCCAAGAGTAAGGGTCACAGCCACACAGACAGGTAGGTACCCACACAGCCATGGAAATAGGGCATCATCTTTCCAATCCTCCCCAAAACACAAAAGGAGCACCCACAAAAACATCAGCTTCCCAGCTGCCTCTTTGGTTTTGTACAGCCATCGGAGAGGATGAGTTGCCTTGGTTGTTTAAGGTGGTAATTCTCAGCAAAACATCTCAAGGTGCTGCTGACCAAACACCCCCCCAAAAAGTGGGCTGGATTTGATGGGACTCATATCTAACTTGCCACACTTTGCTCTACAGCCCATAAAGGAAAAGAAGGTACAAAGAGGGGTTGATCTTTGTCATCACCAACTGCAAAGATCAGATCACCCAAGGGGCATTGGGACAATGCCCCCTCAGGCACATGGTGGGATTCTTGGGGCTGTCCTGTGCAGGGCCAGGGGTTGGACTCCGTGATCATTGTGAGTCCCCTCTAGCTCAGAATATTCTGTGATTCTGTGAAAGAATTTTAATTGCCAGGACATTAACTTTTCAAAGAGAGCAATACCCCTCTGCACTCACTCCTGCCTTCCCCAGAGCCAGAACAGATGCTGACTCAGGTAGTCTCCATGCCCAATAGCTTCATTTTAGTGTTATCTTTGCCTATAATCACTCCCCAAAGCCCAGAATTGCTACTTCACCACCACCACCCCTTGCAAACCAAGGAACAGCAGTTGTGTCCAAGAGAAGGCTCACTCACAATCCCTCCCTCTGCCCTTTGTTCATCACAGATAGAAACAGCCTCTTAAACTCCACTGTAATAGAAGGGAGATGGAAAAGGGAAAGGAGCTGAGCTGCAGCTCAATGTGACTCATCTCTGATTCACAGCACTTCTCTCTCCTCTAAAGCATGCTCCCAGTAAAGAAATACATAAGCCCTCCTGTGTCAGGAGCCCTAAAGCAATTCTCAAATCTAGAAACCCTCAGAGAGTTTCAGGTTTTGCCTTTTTTTTTTTTTTTTTTTTTTTTTAATTTTT
>JAWWEU010000160.1:2387937-2401039 GCA_035583155.1 Acropternis orthonyx
TTTTTTTAAACTCTTTAAAGTTCTACAAAGCATTAGTAGAAAATCCATAGCTCTCAAATGAGAGCTTTCAGTATCTTTGAACATCACACACAAGATGCAGCCACAGACACCCCCTTTATCTTGACAGAATGACAGAGCAGCCCTCAGGCAGAGTTAGTAAGATTCATAAACCATCCTCCCTGCCACAGACCAGGCTGGGCAGGAGCAAAGACCAAGAACAACAGGTCCTCAGTCACTCAAATGAGCACTGAAACAGGAAAATAAGAGCTCAAGGAGCCCAGATAGCTAAATGCACCATTTTAATACAAACTAGGCCCATTTTCACCATCTCTTCAGCTATTTCAGCCTGCAGTTTTACAGTGGTGACTCAGAGCAATACAGAAATACTGCCATCAGGTGAACTCATCCCATTTGTTCATTAAAAAGTCCATGTGGATTTCTTGGGCAGGATATTATTGTGTTGTATGCAACCCTTTCACTCCCCTTCTCCCCCAAGTCATCAGAAAAGTGCAGATGAAATCCATGGCATGAAGACATACATCTCTTCTTGGTCCATCCCGTTGGATATTCTTAGTCCAGTACCTAAAAGCAGACAAATCCCTTGGGAGTGGCTCTGTACAAGCAACAAGTTCAGTGTCCCGCTTGGAAAACATGACCACTGGAAATCTCACAGTCACAGAGATCCCTCCAGGTCTAAAGTACCATCCAGTTTCAGATCATAATCCAGTTCATCAAACTCTTCTTTTTTTTTTTTTTTTGTGTTTTGAGTAATCACACAGCCTGTTAATCTGTTTTTCTAAGACCATTTGGCATGATAAAGGAGATACAGATTACATGTGAGGTGACCAGGATGAATAAAGACTACACAGCAGTGAATTACAGTGGCCTATTCCTGACCACAGGATTACATTTACAGTATAGAACAAATACACATGAAACAATTAAACCCTCAAATATTATTAATAAGCAAAGCCCAGAATAGAATATATTGACTTACAAACATCATCTTCAAATACTTCCGAAAATGTGAAATGGAGCACTGATCTGTTAGATCCATCTACTTCCTGGGAGGAAAACGCAACCAGGGAAGGAAGAGAAGGGACTTTCTCTCTCCTTCAGCCCACCCCTAATCCATCCCTTCTTTCTTTTAAAGCAGAAACAAAAAGAGTACCTCCCTTTTTTGTTTTATTAAATCTCGGTCCAAAAGAGAACCATCACAGTAGCCAGATACTTAAGACTGTCTCCGAAGTACTGCAGACTCAGAGATGCAGCAATGGTCACACTGGCAAGACCCTGACAGAATAAACATGTCCACCACAAACTGCCAGAGCTGATAACCCCATCAAGAGACTCTCAGGCAATTCAGTGATTTCAAAAGGGCCCAGAGACCTGCACAGAGTCATCAATTTCAGGGCAGATGGCCAAAATACTTCTGTCTCCTAGCGCTGAGAATAAAGCTGTTGGAAAGCCAGTATCCTTCCCACAGTGGCTGGGCCCAGGGCTGCACTGCTTTGTGCAGTGGCTGGTAAGTGACTTTCCCATTCTGTAAAATTACTGTGCAAGTGTGTGCTTCAGCAAGGGTCAGCTTCAGGCAGCAGGTCCACTCCAGCAGAGAGATGCCTTCAGACGCCCGGCACAGGATTGTGCAGACTCAGCATGAAATCTTCACCCACGTGTGGAATTCTCTCTGGGAAACTCTCTGTTCCATGCAAAAAGCTGAGAGGAAACAGGGGAAAGCCCTGCAGGAGTAACTCTGTCCATATTTGATAACTTAAAAGAGATTCTGGCTGGTCCTTGAGGCCATAACTGCCTCCCAAGCTGTGCTGGGGAAACTCTCACCAAAAAAACAGCAGGGAAAGTAGGAAGGCTGAGCCCAAGGCTTGAGCAGCTTCCACTTGCTGCATTCTTTCCTCTGCCTCTCAGAGCTCTCCCAGCATCTTTGTAATACTGTGAATGGACTTGGCTCAACACAACTACTCTCCTGCCTTACAGGCAAGTCCTTCTTCTGAGGCCAGCCTGCCTTTGAGGTTTATTTTCAGCATAGTACCATAAAGAGATGACCACAGCCAAGGCCACGGTCATAAGCTGAACCCTCCAGCCCTCCCTGGCATCCCACGAAAGAAAAATAAGCCAGAGAAGCATCAAGGCACAATGGTGAATGCCCTTTTGAGAATGTGCCTTAAAAGAATCAGTGCAAAGAGCTGAGATTACTACTATTACAAAAGTCACCTTTTTGATACTAAAAGATCGTGGTTAAAAAAAAAACACCGTCAGCTTTGGCGCCATCCGTTTGCACGTGACACCCGAGGCCTGGCTGGCTCTGCCACAGCATCAACCAGGGGACAGTGGAAAACCTTCAAGTTATGAGCAGTGAAACTGGTTTTGCACCTCCCTCCAGAACTGTGCAAGGTAAAACAGCACTCCAGGCGGTAAAGGTGTGTCTTCTAGAAGAGGCAGGGAAGCAAAACAGCTGCGATGTACCCGGGACTTTCAGTACCATCCAGTTCCTCTCCCTGCACCACCCGCTTGGCTTCTATTTCTGCTGCTATTCAAGAGATTCCAGTAAAGGATTTTGTGTTGTTTTTTTTCACCCTTTCAGCAGATATTGATTGCAGTCTCACTGAGATCTCCAGAGGGGATTTCAAAAGGAGTCCATGGCCATCTTCCCTTTGCCAATTTATCAGCTCTGCATTACACAGATATAAGGCTCCCAGCACAGTCTGTTAAATGCAGTAGCTTAGAGGAATACTCAAAACAAAATTTCCCATTTATTTTCTACCTTTAACTTCTGGGAAGATTGGAGCTTTGGAACACAAGATGAGAACTCAAAGCTAACACTTGGCTGGACGCTGGCTGAATGCCAGGTCCAAGGAGGAGAAACAGCAAGGAATGAAGTGACACGCAGAATACCTGAGGAATTTGGAGTTGTGGAATGGATATTCAATTCACCATCAATAGCCATGATCAAAATAGGCAGGGGGGAAGGGAGGAAAAGCCCTAAACTGTTGGGCTTGAAAAAAAAGGTGGATTTCAGAACAGACTAAGACAGGGAAGGAATTCTTCGAGATCAAGCCACGCTCAGACCTGCAAATTGTAGGAACAAAGGCTTACTGCAATCTCTTCCCTAGGAAACCTTTTGAACCACCCCAGTGCCAGCTGGCAAGGCACCCATTGATGCACTACAGTCAGTGGTGGCCAGGAGAGCCGTTCATGTGCTTTTCAGTGCAAGGAACATCCGTGCTGTAGAGGCCATCCAGGTACGCCTGGGAAATCTCCGCTACCAAGCTCCTGTCTGGGACGGACTGGGCCATTCCATAGATAGCTCCCTAAGCAGAGAAGAGCAGGCTGTTACACAGGAGGAACGTGCTCACCCCAAAGAGCCCCCCACTATAAGCTGGCCTCCTCACCATGCCTGTGGTCTTGGCGCTGAGGTCCTTCATGATGTCCTCGATGCTGTCCCTGACATCCTTCAGGAACCCTTCAGCAACGCCGGGCTTCGTGTGCAGCTGCGTAATGCAGAGATGGATGCTGGGCAGGCAGGGCAGAGGGAGAGATTAACCACCTCCAGAACATACAGCTCCACATTTTCCGAGCAATCATAGCAATTTAATCCTTCTGTGGTCAGTGATAACTCTATCTCCTTAAAACAGCATTCCCCCTAAGGGTAATCCCTGCAAAAATCTTGCTAGAACCAAGCTTGGAGAGTTCAGCTTTTCTTTTGCAAAACATCAGCTTCTCCTCTCTTCCTTCCTGACTTCACCATTAGGTTAAAGGCCTATCATTTTCTCACCTCACTCCAGGTACCGCTGGTGAGAAAAATGCAGCTGCCTGCAAGGCCAATGATCCTTGCCATCCCTTTCCTCTCCTTCCTCTGCAGCTTCCAAGCCATCACCACCCCCAGTGCAGAAGCTGGCATCCACCAGAAGGAACAGGGCTACATGCACCTCTGAGCTATCGCCTCAGGCTCTCTGGACTTTGCTTTGTGTAGCTAGTCACAAATCTTTACAGGGCAGCTACATCTGAGAGCACTGGCCACCTTTACCCACACAAAAAGCTGCCCACTTCAGGAAAGTCCCTGACAAACATGCATTTTATATCACTGAAAATGATCAGCCCTTCACTGTTCTTTCCATTACCTTCATCTTCAGTGGGCAGCAGGAAAATACTAAAAATAAATCAATCCATAAACCCTCAGATAATTAACATGAAATAAAGCTTTGGTTATTTATATTGTTCTGCTTGTACTAGAGGTAAATAGAAAGGGAGCTTCAGACATGGCCTCTGCTAGGCTCACTAAAATTACTATTGCTTTATCCTCATTGCAGCGTATCAGCAATTACAGAAATGATTCTTTCTCCGCAGAGGAAAAGTCTACATACAATTTATCAGATATGTACAACACCACTCAGCAAGTCACAAGAGCTATGTGGCCTGAAGATGCCCATCTTGCATACACTGGGCTACATACATCACTCCCTGGCCTCTGCACACTCACCTTGGTGGGAACTGTAGGACATTTAAATTCCATCCTTTTGCAGCTAAAAAATTAGATAATCGATAAATATCGAAAGTGTCGGAGCCAATGGAGAGCACAGACACCTCTGGTTTCCCAAAAATGAAGATGCTGTCAATTTTTCTCAACCTTGAAAAGAAAAAGGAGAAAAGAAATGACTGACCAGGGTTACAGGGTTCAGACATTCTGCCCACTTTGCTGGAGCCTTGAAGGAAAAGCTACAGAAGGGAACAGAAATCATGCAGCCAACCCAGGTCACTGGGAACTGCAAGTCATTACATATCCTACAGTTAAGAAAACTCAGGAAGAAGTGGAAGAGGGAAGACAGAAAGGCAAGGGAAGACAGAACAGCAGAGAATATCAGCTTATCATCTCACACAGCCACACAAGTACTCCCAACAAGAGAGAGTATGACTTTTCTCCTGTCCCTGCTTAGAGATTCCCCCTCAGCCACAGCCGAGGCAGAAGGAATTCTCAAAACAAAGGCAGCTGAATAAAGGTAACTGCACCTTCCTTTCTGTGCTTCTCAGCTATCTGGGCATAAACAAAGCACGTTTCTCCCAGAACTGCCCAGCAGGTCCCTACTCAGCAAGTCCCATGCCATAGCCCCTCCAAGGAAAAAGAAACAAGAGCTTTTTGGGAGGAGGAGCCCAGCATAGCGTTGAAGAGCACAACTCAAACACGAAGACACATACTCTGACTCGAGGAAACGGGCTGTTTTAATGATCCTCTTCGTAGCCTCAACGTAGCCCGACTCTCCTATGTGCAGCAGAGTTGCCCAGCATGCAGCTATGATCCCACCAGGCCTGGAGCCTGCCACGGAGGGGGAGGCATAGATACCCCCCTGCCAGTCAGGGGCTATGAAGAACTGGTACTTCCTGTACTTCTTGTCGCTGTAGAGCACCACCGAGGAGCCCTTGGGAGCATAGCCATACTGCAAGGGGCACAGAAAGTGTTAGAGAGCAGCAAGAGGGCACAGGAACACAGCCAAGCACTCACCAAGATCCCATGTGCACATGCTGTTGATCTCTTGGAGGGCAGGAAGGCTCTGCACAGGGATTCAGAGAGGATGGATCAGTGGGCCAAGGCCAATGGTGTGAGGCTCAACAAAGCCCAGTGTCAGGTCCTGCCTTTGGGTCACGACAACTCCCTGCAGTTTCAGGCTGGGGGAAGAGTGGCTGGAAAGCTGGGAAAGGACCTGGGGGTGCTGGTGAAAGCAGCTGGACATGAGCCAGCATGTGTCCAAGAAGGTCAAGGGCACCTGGGCTGTGCCAGCCATGGTGTGGGCACAGTCCCAGGGCAGTGTCTGTCCCTGTGCTGGCACTGCTGGGATCCCTTGAGGGCTGTGCCCAGGGCTGGGCCCCTCAATTCAAGGACATTGAGGGGCTGGAGCATGTGCAGTGAACGGAAAGGAGCTGGGAATGGGTCTGGAGTGGCTGAGGGGGCTCAGCCTGGAGAAAAGGAGGCTCAGGGGGGCCCTTCTTGCTCTCTGCAACTCCCTGACAGGAGTGGGGAGCCACGTGGGGGTCTGGCTCTGCTCCCAGAGAACAAGGGACAGGACAAGAGGAAACGGCCTCAAACTGTGCCAGGGGAGGTTCAGGTTGGACATCAGGAGCAATTTCTTCATAGAAAGCATGGTCGGGCATTGGAAGGGACTGTCCAGGGAGGGTGGTGGATTCCCCATCCCTGGAGGTGCTGTGGTCCAGTTGACAAGGTGGGGATCAGTCAAAGGTTGGACTTGATGATTTTGGAGGTCTTTTCCAACCTGAACAATTCTGTGACTATGTACTTTGGCACATTGCACAAAGCACGTGAACGGAGCAGCCCCTACCCCGGCACCTCAGCATTCCTCCACACAGAGAAGAAATGCCTGAAGGCAAGGATGGCAGTAGGAATCACACCCCAGAAAATGAAAGCACTGGAAGACCCTCCTCCTCCCCTCCTCTTACCTTGTGGGTATCAGCAGAAATGCTGGTCACACCTTCCACACGGAAGTCAAAGGGACGCTTGAGAGGGAACCCTGCCTTGTCCATGAAAGCAATAAGAAATCCACCCAGACAGGCATCCACATGGAAGGGGATTTTGTACTTCACTGCAAGCTGTGTGTGAACAAGAGATCAGGGAAGAAAGTGACGTGCTTGGGGAACCCAAACTCCAGTCACCAACATGTACTTGGCATTTTGCAAATAAACGTTCACTGGACCCTTTGGGAACATCCCACCATTCTCAAGCCTATCTCAAGAGGACAGGAGATCTGGAAGGGCTGGCTACCTGTGGAATGCTTTTTCCTGCCTTCCACATAGAGGAAAACTAACAGGTTATTTTGGTATTTGCTGTGTTGGCCAAAGGGATAGGGCAACGAGGCCTGAAAGAAGTACCCTCGATACAGAATAAAAGCATGAGCCAAAGGAACAGAAGGTCAGAGGCCCAGGCTGGTCACATACAAAACACGTAACTGGAGCACAGAGAGGAAAGAAATCAAGGGGTGTGTTTGAAAAATAAGATCCCAGCCCTTTGACTCCTACTCCCTCCAAACATTTCTCAGACTTCCACACTAATTTTGCTACAACCATCAGGCCCTAAATGAAAGCCTTTCCACCAGGTGGACTATTCAGCTGTTCTTTCCTCTCAGGTATCAAAGAATGAGTACTCCTGGTTGGTCCCACAGCCACATATTCTCCCTCACTCCCAAACTGCATCCTACATACCCTGCTGTTGGTTAACACCTCATTTGAGGACAGTACTACCCTTCCAACCAGTGTGCTCCTCTCACCAAATTCGTTGCTTTGCATCTTGGAAGCCCCGCTGCTCCTCCTGTGTTGGTTTTATTGCTACAGCACCCAGAATTCCCTAGAGGGAAGGGAATCCTACCTCTGCCACCTCTTCAATCGGGTCCATAATCCCATGTGGGAACTGGGGAGCAGAACAGACCAGCATGGCTGTGTTCCTCGAGATAGCTCTCTTCATTGCCTGAAGATTTAAAGAGAGAAGATGCTCACATTCCATTTACCAAGTGCCATCCTGCCAAAAAAAGATAAAAAGTGAAAAAAAATGCAGAGTCTGGTCTTAAAAACCAACGTACAAAAGCAGAGAGAGAGCAAAGCAACGAGCCACAAGCACCAGCAGGCATTAACTCATCCACTTGGAAATACCAGAATATTTTTGTTCACCCTCATCTGAAATCTCAGTCTATTTCTGAAATGCATACATTACTTGATTGTGAATGAATCAAACAAGACAAAGGGATGGTTTATATCCAGTTATTTCAACCAAAGCCTCATCTGCAATGACAGGCATTTCCTCCTGCTGTTTTTCCTTGTTTCCAGAAAGCATTCATCCCCCTCTATCCAAGATTTCTTGCTAGTTGCTGTACAGTGCTAATTTCCTCACAGAAAGAGCAATGTGCTGCCTAAAGCAATACCTGAACATCCACTTCCATAGCCTTGGTCAATGGTATTTGAATCAGCTTCATCCCAAAGTAATGTGCTGCCTTGTCAAACGCTGCGTGGGCACTCACGGGGACCAACCTGGAAAAGTAAATGAGTGTGTGTGTGTGTGTCGAGCCAGGCAGCACCTGGTCTGAACTAACATGATGGACACTCCCTCTTGGACAAGCCTCTGCATGGTCTTCTGTCAACCAGGAGGTAGAATTCCCAAGAAATCTACTTTCTTGTCATATCAAACAGCACTGTACCATCCTCCCACCAGCTACCCTCCCTAAGAGGAGATAATACAAAAAAGGAAGGAGCAGTATAAATATACCAATTGAATGTAGTATTTGCTGTCTCCCATCTCGAATGGCAGTGGCTGAACAGCCTTAATTAACCTCATTTTCTGAGGCCTCATATCACATCAGGACCTTAAATGTTACAGAGGGAAGAAAAGAACCAGAGGAATTCAGCAGAAGATGAACCCCAGTGTTTCATTTCTTTTTACATTTTCCTCCCATCAGCAATTAACCAGAGAAATATTTTTGCTGCACCATCTAGAAAAGCAGCAGCACATTAGAGACAGCAAATCCTCTATTAGCAGTGTAATGATTAGCACAATTCCTCATTTGAGCTCCAATCAGCCTCGACTCCAATCTTGGAGTTTTCAGACTAAACCTTCTTTGATCTGAATAAATCAAAAACCCTTGAATACTTCAAAGGGCCTGACAATCTCTGCTCAAGAGAGGCCCAAAGCTGGTATGAGCAGGCTGTCTAGAGCAGCAGACAGGTATTGCCAAAATACATCTGCTCAGCAACATTTGTGCCCCCCAGGCTGCTTAAAGCTTCCAGTGCCTTTGAACCACTTCCTTCCACCCAGGTTTCTTACAGACAGACAGGGAGGAGGTGGTAATGAGCTATGAAATGAAGGATTATTGAGGTCCAGCAGCCACCTCGGCTCAGGAGGAACAGTAAATCCCACAAGCCCCCAAAGCAAAGAGCTGTGGAGGTACTGCTCACATTTCTGGCTGTTTGATGCCTCTCTCGTAGGCCAGGTCTCGGTACGCCTTGCAGGCCATCAGGATGCTCTCAGTCCCCCCAGATGTCATCTGTCAGGAAGGAAAGAAGCAAACAAGGAAAAACAACTGCTTAACATGGATGTTGCTGAAAAAAATGGGCTTCAGCCACAGGACAACCCAGGGTTTCAAGGGCAGCAGAAGCCACTGAACAGCATGAGGCAGCTTTCTGATATTCAGCTTGAAAATGCCCACTTAAATGTTGAATCCCCTAATTAAATGGGATGGGAGAAAGTGAAAACAAACAATAAAGTATTCAACTCCAAAACCCAACAGGAGGGGATCAGACTGCCCAGTCACTAGCTGGCAAACACACCCCACCTCACGAAGCTACAAGTACAAGCTTAAACTCTTGATTACCTGGGGATTGTTTATCTGGATTACAGATTAATTATGCCACATACACGGAAACAACAAAGTTGAGTCTGTATTAAGTCAGCTGCAGTCCAGCAGGGTTTATTAGGTCTGGAGCAGTGCCACACTGAGGCACAGAGTCAAGCCCAGGGTCAGCACGGCTCCTGAGCTACAAAACCTTCCCAGAACCTGGAAGCACTGCAGGACACAGAGCTCTTCTCTCTGCAGAGCCCAGCCTAGGTGTGCTCAACACCAGGGCTTTTAAGCCCTCAAGGACCCAAGAAATTTTACACCAGGAGGGATTTCTGCCTTCCTCTCCCCGGTAAGTCTCTCAGTATCCAAAGAACCCACCAGCTGTGCTATCCCAGCCCTCTTCACCCTGACCAGAGGAGAACAAGGGGGTTTGCATCAGGAGGCAGAAGAGAGGAAGGTACACCCAGGTTTACTGCTGCAGACTAGAACTCAAGAGCTGCTGCAAATACATAAATGAAACTCTTTACAAGAAGAAATTCCTCAAGTGGGAGGACCCTCTTGTCAGCCAGGCTTTATGAGTTCTGACACACAGGGGACACTGGGCACAAACCTTCCACAGTAAAATTTTAACCTGGGAAAACATGAGGTTGGTTTTTCAAGCAGCCAGCAGGACTCACTCACTGGGCAAGCCACAACCTGAGGACAGGGGGTACCTGGGACAGTTACACAGAAGTGCAGGTGAAAAAGGAATCAAAAGCTACTTACAGGGCATACAGGGGACTAGTTTTGATCCTCAAATCTGCTGAACCAACTACAACTTCCCCTTTTAACCTCCTCCCCTCAGAAATAAACATAAAAAGGACACAATCCCATTTGTGTGCCTTATGACATCGCTAAGTTGGGGTTCTCCTTTGGTTTTTCCAAGCTGACATAGCTGTAAAACCCCCAAAACATAAAGAAGTGTGACTGTGTGACAATGACTAAACACGAAGTGCAGAGATAAGGAACAAAGTTCACAAGCACATACACCAGCCTGCCACATTTGTTCCTAACAGGATCCGAGCCAGCAGCAGCTGCTGCCACAGGCATTGTGGAAGTGACTGTCACACCACAGACAACTTCTGCTTTTTTTTTTTTGGTAGTTTAAAAGCAACAGCTGTCTCAGATAAAACCTAACAGAGCCTCACACTGGATAAAGACATCGCTCCATTAATTTTGAAGCAAATGGATGGTAGCAGGAACACAATGTCTTAAGCTTTTCATGGGCTGTGTCACTCACTTCTCAACTCTCATTATGAAAAGATCTGTCAAGTTGTCAGCTATTGTATTTGTGAAAAAAAACCCAGCTGGTGTAACAGGGACTGCCTTCCTTGCCTACTGGGTGAGAGAAGAGGAATGAGATTATTGCACACTTGTAATAACTCCTTGCAACATCGATATTGCAATGACTGTGAAAACTTTGCTAGGGAGGACTTTGGGCTCTTGGGATTGATGTTACTGAGCACCTGGCCTGCTCCATGCTGGGCAAGCATTGCCTACTCTCATCTAGATAATCTGCTCTTGAAAAAGCAGCCTTTTTCCCAATTTCAATCTTTCCACCAAAACACCAACATATTGCCTTTATATATAGACACTTTCCTCAAAGTGTGGGTCATCACCTGCATGGAAATGCTGAGCCACAACACAGTTTTTGGTAGGTCAGACTCAACACCTGTCAACAGTCAGTCACATGCAGGATAAGGAACAACATCCAGGATGGATCCTCCTCCTCCAGGACACCATGACTGCCAATGCAGACAGCCTCACAAAGCTTGTTCAAGCAGCTGAAAATCCACCTAAAAGGCTGAATTTCAGCCAGCTCCACTTCCTATACTGGCCCACAGCCAGCACATCACAAGTCTCCACCACAGACAAGTACCAGAGCAGCTCCACCTGGAGCTACAACAGCAAAATCCTTTCGGTTCCCAGGGATTGTACCTGTGGATGGAGACTGCTCCTTTACAGGAGGCTTTGGCAGCTAGTTCTGCTGTAGCCAGAGCCTGAATCACTGTCACAGGATGGCACTTCCCCAGCGCCCGGGGCACGTGGGCACCCGGCCAGCACTCGGTGATTCAGCACCGCCAAGGGCTCGCACACATCCCTCTCCCTCCTCTAAAGCAGAGTCCACAGGCTCCAGCCATGCCGTGGGAAAAGGGGGCTGGAAACAGGCATTGTTTTGAGCAGCTTTCCAACCCTGTGCTATCTTCAAAGCCAGGCAAAGTGTGTGGGGAAAAGGCAAGTAAAACAACCTTTTTGTGTTCCTGAGTTATTTATTGTTTTCCAACTGGGAGGGGAGAGGAGAGGAGAGAGCAGAGGGAACAAATATCCCTCCTGTCTTCTAAACCCAGTATATCACTTTCACTGCGTCCTCCCTCCAAATCCTACTGGTCTGGAACCTCACCATTACAACAGCAGTAAGAGGTACAGTCCCTATCAAGGATTTCCCCTATCATGCCACTGTTAAACTGTCAGACATTAAAAGAACCACTTTGGTTGGAGGGCTCTAAAGTTTTGTTTGCATTTTCACCTTAAGAAACACGTCCATTCAGACCCTGGGGGCAAAGCTGACCAAAAGTTTCATTGAGCTGAACTACCCCATGAATAGAAGAGCAAACTACAATTTATTTCTTAGGTAACATTAGAGTAAAAAAAATACACCACAACTCACTGCATGGTTGTAATGTTGTGGCAGCCTCCCATAAAACCCCTGTAAACCTGCAAGTTGTACATTCCAGTAGTTGTGTCTTGTCTCAAGGTGACCTGCTCATCACTCCAGATAAAATCTGACGGATCTGCACAGTTTAAGCCCCCCCTCAAGACACATCACTCACATTTCACTGTTAAAGTCCTACTTCAATTGTGCTGCCGGTACCAGGACAAAGTTTGGAAGCCCTGGAATTTGTGGAGAAGATACAAAATGTGTTTCTGCAGGAGGTTTAGGTTTGTATCTGCTGATTTTGCCTCCCTCTCTTGCCCTCAGCTGTAGAATAAGTGAAAGAACAATTCACAGAGATTGACATCAAATATGCACACGTGCACCCCCAGACACAGTCTTTCCCTACACTCCAAAGCTGCCTTTTTTTTTAAAGTTCAAAAAACAGCTTAAAAAAAACCTCAAATCGTTGAAGCTCACATGAAAGTGGTGATTTCTCCCCAAATTACTGGGGAAATCCACAGAGCCAGCACTGCAAAACAAAGCACCTTGTGAACACGAACTCATGCACGTGGCAGACAGGAATGAATCCCCCAGTTCCTCCTCTGTGTGCTGAGCTTAATTAGTCCTTCCAAATAATTGCAAGAATGTGATTAGAATCTCCCAGGTGCCAAAACTCCCCAGTTCCTGCCCCTTGGCTCTTGCATATTGCAATTAAAAGTAAGAACAATACTAGTAGTTAGTGAGAAATAAGAAGCATCCATCCACTGGTGAAAATGATTGCTTTTGAAGCTGCTTAAAAACCTCTCAGAGCAATTTAAGGCAAAGGCATGTCTGCACCTCCCCACCAGCAGGGCACTGTTAGGGGTTTTATGCCCATGTTTAAACAAAGGAGAATTACAGCCCACATGGCTCAGCTAAAGGCAACTCCTGTAAATAATGTTCATCTAGTTTAACATTCAGAAATCTTAAAAAAAAGAGGGGGGGGGGAAAAAAGGAAAAAAAAGGAAAAAAAAGGAAAAAAAAGGAAAAAAAAGGAAAAAAAAGGAAAAAAAAGGAAAAAAAA
>JAWWEU010000160.1:2401139-2420349 GCA_035583155.1 Acropternis orthonyx
ACAAAAAACAACCAAAAAAAACTAAAAAAAACGAAAAAAAAACCAAAAAAAACCAAAAAAAATGAAAAAAAAGGAAAAAAAAGGAAAAAAAAGGAAAAAAAAGGAAAAAAAAGGAAAAAAAAGGAAAAAAAAGGAAGAGACAGTTTTATTTTAGCATTTATTAAACATGCCAAAAACCTTCAAAGAGGGAGCAGGGGATTGCTCCCCAGAGATCCTGCTGAGGAATGTGTCCATCTGACACAGGGCAGGACCACACAGAGATCCCAGGCTGCTGAAAACCTTGGGAACAGCATAAATGTGGCACCTGCTGCTTTTCCCAGGCTGAAAAGCAGAGCATTAGGCCCACAAAACACTGTTCTGGAAATCAGAGCACAAAGGAGGGGAAATTTCCTCACTGAGAAGTCCGGACAGAAACTTTTGGTGTTTTCCATGCAGCATAAGCCACAGACACACACCATTAAGAAACACCAAGAAACTTCATCTGCCTTCAAGGACCAACACCAAAAAAACTGGCCAAGCAGTCAGTGCCTGCTGCTTAATTCAAGTGGCACAAGACCTGTCATTATGAGACAATGCTTCTCAGAGGAGGCAGTGATGAAATTCAGAGGGGGGAAAAAAAGCAGTGGTTTTCATTTTCAACCCTGCAAAAGGCGAATCAAGTAAACCAGCAGCCTTCTCAGCAGAACAAGCCAGCAGCCCCTTGTGAGCAGATCAATTTCAAGGTAACTCAGAGCATTGCACACTCCCTGGTTTAGCCTTTTATAAAACAGCCTCACCAGTTACTGATGTGGAACTGTGGCAGTCTGAGCCACCAGCTGCAACAGGGCCTTCCTGAGACAGAAACCACAGCAACAGCTGGAAAAAACGCTCGTTTAAAATGACTTTGCAACTGTCCAAGCCTTCAGAAATTATTGTGAGATGTTAATTCAGTTTTGGACAGAAGAAAATATGAGAAGTTGTTGAGCCTAGCTACTTAAAGAGCATGTGACCTTAAAGAGCATGTATGCCCACCCACATCTCTCTGTCAATGATTAGCAACTCCGGACACTTCCCAGTCAAGAAGGGACACGTGGGAGGAAGACAAAAAGTCCACTGGAGACGTTCATTTGGACATGATAATTACAGGGACGCAATTAATCTCCCGTTTCCGGCCAATCAGCTTTTCAGCCCTCCCCTTCACCTTGCAAATTGGACTGCTCAGCCAGCTGGGATGTAACTCCAGTGTGCTTGCTTTGTGGCACCATCCTCGGGAGGGAGAGGAGGACTGAGGGAAACGCAGGAACCCCCCAGAGCACATTTGTGCGGGTCTCACAATGGCTGTGTCACAGTCTTACTGTTTTGGAGCAGTTTCTTACCCATTCTGACCTTCTCTTAGGCAGTTCTACTTTGCTGTTCCAGTGGAGGAGCACATAGGGCTGAGGCTGACACTTTTATAACACGTTTTTTACATAACAAAATCCAAATGCTCTCCTTGCAGGCTTCAGCAAGCAAAGTTCTCCAAGCATCCATCAGTGGCACACAGCTATCTGCCTGTTGTATCAACTGATGGCCCAACTGGTGATAAAAACAAGTTTCAACAGCTTTATCCCCAGCCTCTTCCCAGTTCCAGGGATCATCTCACCCCTGTTCTCCGTGCTGCAAGCCAGGAAGGAGCTGAGCTGAGGTTAAATGTTTCTTACAAGTAAAGAGGCACATTCCTTCTGTCAGCTTGAAGGTGGCACAAGGAATACAGGCCAGAGAAGACAGGCCAGGTCACAGGGTGTCACCTCCTCCTATCAAAGGCAATCACATCATATACTCCCACGTGCTTCAATCCAGCTGGAGTCTGATCCCAACTACACCTACTCCAGTACTTTACTCAACCAAGCCTCCCACTGACAGCTAAAAGCCCATTCAAGGCCAGTTCACCTCATAAGCTCTTGTGTCAACACTGCCTTCCCACACTGACCTTAGGCCATTGTCAGCCTTCTCCCTCCCCAGTGATTTCACAGACACCAAGCACCTCTTCCAATCTCTGGAAAAAGCTCATCCAGACTCTTCTCACAAACTCAACTAACCTCTTCTCAAATTATTAAGATGCCTCTTTGTCTGTCAGCTGCACCACACCACCATTCCAGGAGATATGACCTTGCTGCCCCACGCACCACGTAAACAGGGAAAGAATCTGCCCTCAGGAATTCAGGATCCTTACCAAAAGGAGAGAGAGGAGGGCAAGAAGCCATGATTTATTTTTATAACAACATTTCACCATGCAACTTCTTATCTTTTGCTCTTTGACCAACACTGAAAGAATCACTCTGAGAACACACACTTGGACTCATGCTAGGAATTTTATCAAGGCTGTAAAACTGGTTTCCACTGTAGTGCACTGGAAGGCCACACAAGCCTGGAAACACAGCTTTCCAGCTGGACAGCTGACAAAACATGCCATGCCTGCTTGTTGGTGACCAGCCAGCCAGCCGGCCTTGCCCTCAATCCCAGCAATCTGGCAGGCTCACAGGTTTCCAGTCCAGAGACTAAAACTGAGGGGAGCTACCAAAGTGACACTGCGCCATTCAGAACCCCCCAGTGACCCCCAGCCAGGCTGCATTACACCAGTTCTCTCTTCCAACTGCCATCCAGTCTGTGTCATTTAAAAGTGGGGGGAGGGAAAAAGCTGAATTAAAGAGTCTTGTCTAGAAAACTGTTTCCCTGAGTTAAACTGTCTCTCACAAAGCTTCACCAAGAAGAGGAATTAAGCAACCATCCTCCATACAGATATGTTGGCATGGAATATACCAGAGTAAGCTTAACCTCAGTCTCATATGGAGAGCACAAGGTGCATTTGTACTTATCAAAGCCAAAAATACCCAAAATGTTCAGGAAGTTGAAGACAGGCTACTTACGGCACCACAAGACTTGGGGCCCCCGTTGAAGAGGGTACAGGCAATTCTCACTACTTCTGCTTCCATCTTCCTCAGACCAGGGAATATATCTGGATGGAGAGGATTACTCCAGGCAAACTCTTCATACACCTTCAGAAAACAAGGACAAAAAGTCAGCCTTGCAGATGGAAGGCTGGATTATCAGTGCAGCTTTCAGAACTCCCCGTGCGCAGTGTATAAGCAAATTAGCTGCATGTAACCATAAGAATACTTCAGATCTCCTTGGACTTAATTGCTCCTGCAAGTAAATGCCACAAGCTGAGGAGTAAAAGGATTTTTTAAAAAAATAAGTCATGTTTTTCTAGGGCATTCCAACCTCTGGAATGATTCTATAACATACCAATATGTCTTGTTGTAAAGACGGGTTTTATCGTTTCACTATTTTTAAAAAAGACCACCACGAGCATCCTGCAATTGCTTTACACAAAACAAGCCAAAAAAGCTTACTTTGCAGAACTAGTTTTCAAGTTTACCACTAAGGGGGAATTCTGAAGCACACACACACAAAGAAAAGGCACAAACGCCCACCCACACCACAACAAAAGTGGCTGTGGAAACCAGTATTTCGTGCTTTTCTGCAACTGTGGGCTCACAGGATACAAGGCTGGAACAGGCCAGTTCCAATCTCCTGCAGTCCAGATCAAAAAGGGACTGCAGGGGAGTTAAAAGAAACACAGCAGAATAAACCAGTGAATAAAATCAGCACAAACAAAGGGAAAGTTTCCACAACATGATCCAAGCTGAGGCCCCTCCAGAAAGGCTGCTCTGAGCTTTATGTTTCCCCAGAAGTGGCAAAGAAAATGTCAACACGAGGAAGAAAAGAGCAACAGCAACGACTACACAGAGCTCATTTCACCTGTTACAAAAGCTGTTCCCGGGAGCAAGAGGGCTAGACTTCCCTTCCTAGCAAAAAAACCCTGGAAGCAGATAGACTTGAAAACAGACCTTTAGGCTGTTCAGGTTATTTTCCAGCCTTCTCAAAGGGAGAAGTTCTGAGCAGGTAAACAGACCTGACAAAGACACCACTGAAGTGGCTCCATTGTTTAAGATATGGACCACTCAGCCAAGCCAAAAAAAAAAAAAGAAAAAAAAACATTTTACAAACTTCTCTTTTGCTTAAGCCAAGAGGAATTTAGTTTTGCTCAGTCAAAGTTGTACCCAGCACCAGTTTCCAGTTCCCTTCTAACCAGCTTCTTACTTTCTCACACACACCAAAAAAAAAAAAAAAATCTCTCCTGACTGGATCCCAGTTGTCTCTCTGAGGTGTTTTTGCAGGGACAGTGTCTGGCCAGATTTGTGCTGCCCAAATGCTTTGCCACCAATTCCCCTTTCCCCTACATCCACCCCAGGCTGCCTATAAACTTGGGCAGCCTTAAGTATGAGAACTTCCCTATTTATTTTGAGATGCTGGAACAGCACTGAGGGGTTTCTGGTCACCCTGAAGATGCAAAGGGTATCTGCAAAGTTGGACTGCTTGCAGTTTACCTTCACTAGCAGCTGGGTGAGCTTCTCTTCACCACTGTACACAGTGCCAGAGACTTTCCCATCCTGCCAGTGTACATCTCCTGAAAGAGAAGGAAGAGCACATTGCTCACAAACACAGCCATTCTCAGGAAGTGTGGAAAAGTGCACGGAAAAATCCCCTCAGTTCTGCAGATGAGGACTCAGCTTTTGAGATTTCCCTGATTTTTGTGCCCCAGAGACAGCTGTGCGTGGGGCTGAGCCTCTGGCATCATGTGAACTTGGCAAGCAGCAAGTAAATGATGACTAAAGAGTCAGCACATAAACAAGTAGCTGCAGCAAGCAGTTATATGAATATGTAATCCTCTTAATCCCCATCAGTCTCTCCCCAGACTGCTGTTCAACCAACTGGACATTAAATTGGCTAAACTGAAGCCACTTTCAAAGAGCACCCACCACCACTGTAAGCTGAGAGGAGATGGAAAGGCCAAGTTTGTGCTGCTAAAAGCTACAGTGCCAGGCATCTCAGTGAAATGTCACCCAAACAGGTATTTCCAGGCAACTTCCAAAGGGGAGTGAGTGTGTATGGGAAGGAGGAGGCCTTAGGAAAAGAAAAAAAGAACTCAGTGAAGGAAGGAAACATTAATTTAAGGGAAACACAGACAGAATCAAGACCAGTAATACACAGCAGTAGAAAAGAAGGAAGTTGTTGCAGGACACTCTGCTGTGAATCTGTTTGTTTCTGAACGTGGAGTAGATGCACTGTTGGAGCAGAAAATTCAAGGCATTTCTCAAATTTGGGATGGGAGCAGGGCAGGCAGTCACCCAGATTTATTCACTAGGAGTAACAGTTACACGAATCAGGGTGGAGATACTTACAGGAGAGAGGCAATCAAATTAAGTGTCAGACACTGCTGATGTGGACTCAAGCCAGGAGAACAAAAACTTTCCCTTCTTTAAAAGCCTTTTTCAAGGTGCAAACCATTATGATGACTTGAATTAAGAGAGACAGTCTTGGAAATTCCCTAGAAATCCTACTTGGAAGTTGCTTTCTTTGATTATGAGTATTTCCTGGGGCTTCACAGAAAACACATTTCTGGTAAAAGGCAACTGCTCAGAAATGCAAAGCAAAATGCACTCAGGTAACTTCCTCCGTATTTCTCTTCTCCTCAGCTCTTCCACCTCTCCATCAACGTAGAATTCTTAGGGAAGGAATGCAATTTCAACGTATACACCCAAATACAGTATAAGAAGTCATAAATACTGATCTTAGTCACTTCCATAAGGGAAACAGAAAAACTTGCAAGCAAAGAGCATCAGGGGCTAAATATTTAGGATAAAACCAGGAGCAGGAGTCATTGGAACTCATCTAAGAGAGGGAGTGTAATGTTAGTTGTCTGACAGACCCACCTCTGTGGCAGCAGACTCACCTTTGGAGCTGTACTCTTTCATCTTCTCCAGCACTTGAGCCTGGCTCATGCCTTGTTCTGGCAGCACTTTGATATAATCCTTTTCATCTTTCAGGAAGGATAAACTGGAAGTGACATCATTCAGGGCTTCGTCAATCTTCTTTTGGATCTAGGGAGAAAGGAAAGAACTATGAAACAACGGGGCACAGGCCATATTATAAATAATTGAGTGTGTGCAGGACAGAACCCATGGGTTACATCCGTGGTGTCGAGCAGAACAGACAGGCACTGCCTCAGCTCTGTGACCAGATTGCCACACAGTTCAACTCCTCCTTCCTTCCAAAAACAAGGTGCCTGGAATAGTGAACTGGTACACACTAGACTCTAAACCTGTGGGAAGGGTGGCTGGCATGGCCCAGAACTGTGCCCACTAAGCCACTGCAGAGTGGCACTTGGGCCACTGCTTGGCTGCGCTTCACTTCACAGCACAGACACCGCCAGTGCCACATCCAGACACAGGGTGTTCTCTGCTGGGTATGGGAGAGCAGTGGGAGCTTTGAGCCCCTTCCTTAATGCTTGAGAAAACTGCATTTTTATCCACCAAACCCTTTCAAGTCACAGGGTTTAATTTGTGAAAGTCTTCAGATGTGTTCTGGTTTGTACTTTGCCTCCTCTGCCGCCACACACGCAGTTTAGAAACTGGTGGAAACACAGGCACAGTTCAGAGATTTCTTTCTTCCCACCCACACCTTACACTCAGGAAACTTAAGATTTCTTCTCACAGCATATTCCAAAGTAAAGACTCTTCTTCCAGGCAACACAGGTGTTGGGATAGTGACTTTTGGACATTGGAATGCCTCAAAGTCAAGGCTTCATGTGAGCAGCTGATCGGTTATCAGCTATCAGCCTACCAAAAAGCAGGGAGAGGACACAGATAGGACACAGCAGGAGTCCCCTGGCACAGGAGAGCAGTGTCAGCCCCAAAAGGGAAGTCTGGCCACAACTGGGATTGTATAAAGTGTCCTTTTCTAAGAGACAGGCAAAAAATATAAGCAGAAGAGAAGTCATCTGACCAAGGGCTACGCAGGTCAGAAGGTGAAAGCTGGGGTGCTTTACATAACAAAAAGGGGATGCTAGTCCCTCCCAGAGGGAAGAATTTGGAGAACTCCTTCCCTGTCTGCAGAAAAAAGTTCCTCTGTGCTACTCTCTCTTGATAAAATTGCCTATAATAGATCTGACTCCCAATCCATGTGTAAATATGCCAACACAGCAAGCAGAAAGAAGTGCAATCAAGTGCGATACCATCATTTACCAGGTAAAATAAACCCAGCTGGGCATTTCTTCATCATTAAGTCATTAACGTGCTAAAACATGCTGACATTTGTTCTTTCAAGTTTCCATGCAAAAAAAGAAGCTCTCAAACTACAGCCCATCTCATTATGATGATTACACAAGTTTCTGATATCTTTGTGCTATAATGCTAACTACTGCCAAGAGTTATCTGAGCCCTGAGCTAATCATGGCCAGTTACCTGATTAAAATAAACATCCTTCCAGGTTGCACAACAAACCCTTGGCTATCTCACACTTGACATTGTTTCAAAAGAACAGCTCGAGTTCAATCCTGTCCTCTTCTTCCAGAATTAAAATTATTTTCTTAAAATCTAACAACGAGGATACGTTACTGGAAAGTTCTGCAACCACACTGCTTCCTGGTTTAAATAAAATAAATGAAATACACAAAGGTGGCACCTCCATTTTATGAAAGTGATACTATGACAAAAAGAAGAGGGAGAAATTATATCTGCCACTAAGCCAGGTTGCAGCGGAAGACATTCCAGATCTGTATCTTGGATCATTACGATCACAGTGACATGACAACAAAGATGCACAGAATATTCCCCAAGAGAGCTGAAACAAGGACCCAGAATAATACCAGAAAGTAGTTGTTCCAATACTTACTATAGCCCCAATAAATGGCATTTTTCTCAGCAGTTTAAAGAACTGTTTTTTAGTTCGGGATGTCAAACCTGAAAGAGAAAAGTCAGAAATTAACCTATAACGACTCAAAAAAACAAACAAAAAAAGGGACTCTGAGTACAATACTTCTGATACAGCCCATGATCCAGGCTCAGCATTCCTGATCCAAGCTAAAATAACCCCGTGGCCAAGGGGACATGGTGAGACAGATGAGCAAATTGAAGGGCAAAGCTCAGGAGTGGACCATGCTACAGAGAGATCTGGGCTGTAGAACAGGAGCCATCTACAGGAATCCATAATTTGCCTTGCTTTCTTACAAGAAAGCTCACATCCACCTGTGGCATTTTGCAGGAAAGAGAAGGGTTTCAGGGTTTGCTAAAGGTTAGGTCTCCAGCAAAAAAGGAAAAATACTTTTTGAAATGACTTTCTGCCTCTTCAAACCAGAATAGTACCGAAAAACAGAAACACTCAGGGATGTGAAACAGGTTCCCAGGCCAAAGGAGGAAACAGTGACATTGGTGACCATGTCAGCCATAGCATGGCACAGATTTGTCCCCTGTCTGGCCACCAGAGATAGGAAACATGATGCAATGGCAGGTGACTCAGGGAAAGGGGATGGACAGAGGGAACAGCAGAAATTCCACTGCAGCCCAAAGATTGAAATGAGACAAGCCACTGATGACAAGCACTGGAAAACGCTACAGGCAGAAATGCAATCAGGATGACACAGATGCCTTATAGCCACCAAAAACACCTTCTGAGTCCTGCAGGCATCTCACCTGCACACCCAAAGGGCAATTACACCAAGAAATAACTAAACAAAGTGTAAAAATGAACCCTTTTAAGACTTGGCAATTTTATCTACACTTTCCCTCCCACTTCATATATATTTCAATTCTGTGTACAACTTGAAAAGCTACCTCAGGACACTAATTGGCACATTCTGTAACAAATACTTGTTAATGCTCTGACAACATTTCTGCTGCACATCTCAGTGTGTACACTGTTTCATTATTCATTTTCACAGCGAGAAAAGACTGCAAACTCCTGAAAAATTCAGACAATCTTCTAAGAGCTAGTCGATATTTAAAAAAACACGCTGTGCAACAACACACACACTAGCCAAGAAGATAACATAACCCTGTCCTGAGCAAAAGCTTCACACCAATTTGTTCACTACAGGCATTCCCACCGTTCAAAGAAAACGAGGTGCTTGAGAAACAGAGACACAGAAGTCGACACCAAGTTAAAAATGTGGCTGTTCTTCACAAACTGCCACTGGAGTGTAACCCTAAGGCCTGTGGGAACTAAAAAGCACCACGTTCACCTCTGAGGGCAATGTAGTGATTTCTGGCCAACACACAGCCAGGGAAAACTGCAGGTTCGTCAGAAGACATCCCACTGCCTATATAAGAAGCCACTCAAAACAGGAAGAAGCTCCAGAAATGAAATATTAAAAAAAAAAAAAAAAAAAAAAGAAATAAAACCTTCTAACACCACCACATGCAATTATCTTGAACATCCTGAGGATGAAACATGGAATGTGCCTCCAACACCGAATCAAAACCATGTCTCCTCCCCCAGCAGGAAGGAAAACAATCAAGGATTATTCAGACATTTTGCAGCAGTGACTAAGATCCCAGGAACCCAACTCTGGGATAAATCTCCCCAGGGTTTGAGCAAGAAGAGAGTGTTGCAACAAGTAAATGGTTCGGCCAAAAGAAAAAAGGAGACAAGGGAAAGGGAGGGGGAGACAGGCACATTCCAGGCTGGCCTGCTGCACCCTCCGCAGGAATGGGGGTGCTGCACTGATCAGACAGGCCATGACCTTAATTTGGAAAAGGTATTTGTAAATATTAGTTGACAGCACAAAGTCTGTTTCAACAAGTGCTCATCCTTGTTTTGCCCTCCTTTCCCTTCCACTACCAGGGATCAACTCTGACTCCCCCTCCCTTCCCTCTAAAGGTAGGAAAATCCCCCATTTCAAATACTCACTCTCAGGCTGGAAGAGGAAGCCATGCAGCCACACACTCAGAAGTGTAGAAGAAAAGGTCAACCCGATGAGCTGCCAGGGTTCAAGCCCATCACACTGGGCATTCACAAAGCCTGTTGCTTTCTCCCAGTACATCTGGAGGATTTCCTTGTAGGGAATAATGGCATCCTGTGCAAAGGAAAATCAGAATGATACTGAGAAAAGTTCAAATACACACAAACAGGACATCAAAAAGTCTATTGTTGATTAATAAGGTACTTTCCAGGATGCAGATCCCATGCTTTCCTTAATTCCTGCAAACACAACGGATAGGAGATGGTTTTCAGTCACTTCTAGTTAAGAGTCACTCATAAAAATACACACCTTGAGAGACTTCAAATATTGAGAGAGAAGTGCCAAGAGCAGACAAGTAACAGATGGTTCTCTGCACAGTCCCAAGAACCACCAGATCTTACCAAGGCCCAAGAGAAGCAACTGTGTTAATACTTATTTCCAAGGAATTATCAGGTGCTGAGTGAAGGTACCATCCAAACAGGTCTATTAACTACCTAGGGTTGGATTTTTAAGAAAGGTGCAAGAACTCAGCAACCCCTTAAGTTTAAAGTCTCATTAGTACATTACACACCAAAGGAGGATGGGAAAGAGAAACACTCCTGTCATCAGAATGAACCCCAGAAAACAGTGATGCAATAACAATGCCAATATCAAAGCAGGAATTATTGTTAGGGACTGAGCCCAAATGCCTCCTCAATAACTTCAAACCAGATGCTCTTCAGGAGCATCAGAACAGGATGAAGAAAATTAGATATGCACAAGAAAAGGACATAAAGCAGGGTCTTCCATTCAATTCTCTGGAAAGAGTAGGTTTCTAGAGATAAGAATAAAGAATTCACACTTTGTTTGGAGCTATGATGAACAATAACAATTGGGGAACTGGGGGGTTCTTGCACGTTACAAACAAAAGCTGGTGCATTTTACTTCACTTTTTAAAGCTCTTTCAGCTGCCCTCAGAGCCCTCTTGCAAATCCCTCTTCCCTTCTAACCAGCCATCAAGCCTAGTTTTGGCCAGTTTTACTGGGGAGATCTCCAACACGGGCAAACTTCACCCTCTCAACAACAGGGAAAGCACATCAGAACCTTTTAAAAGGTTTGTAACTAAACTTTGGAAGGAACAGATCCTTGATACCTGTGGTGTTGGACTCTGGGTGGGATTAGAGCCATTTGCAAAGATGGATATAAATAACTCACTGTTAAAACTCTCCTTCTCAGGACCCTTTACAGATCTCACTTCTGGGTCAAGCCAACAACAGAAGCAGCATTTAATTTCTGGGGGTTTAGGGGGTAAGGTGTCATTCCAATAGAACTAGAGAAGCTACTAACAGCCTAAAAAGAGCCAAGCTTTCCAGATAGTCAGGGGAGGAAGGCAGGATTCTGTACTTAAAAACTACACTAATGAATACTCAATACTTCAGAAAAGCAATGAAACGCATACAACATGACAGAGTTCAAAAGAATTTAAGTAACCCAAAGATAAACTGCAGCAAAATAACAGCATTTACCATCCCAGAGGAGTAATTTCCCAGCACAGGCTGAAGGGACACAGACCGAATTTGGCAAAACCAGGCAGCACTCAGCTGTGAGGAGGCAAATTAGCACCTATTCACTCGGCAAAGGGCAATTTAAAAACACACCAAGCACTTCAGCCTCCAAAACAAGGGAGCCACACAAACCACTGCAATTAGGCAACCTCCCAGCTAATGCCCCGTCCTCCAATCCACTCGCCACAAAGCTGATTTAACCCCAGAATTTAAGGGAAGAGCTACCTTTTTCAGCTAACCAGATGCGGTACTTAAGTTTCAGCGAGTTTGTACAATCTTCTCTGGCAAATCCCTGGAAAGGAGTGTTTAACCAGCAACAGGAACTTTAGTTTCATTGCCTAGGAGCTAATACCAGGATATCACTCAGTTTTGAACTGCCCTTAAAGGATGGAAATGGAGCCACTAATGTGCTGCTGCCTCAATAGCTGCGCTCAACTGATGGCAGGAAAATGCTGCAGCATCAAATATAAAGTGGGCTGTGCTGGGTTTTTTCCCCCCTGAAGATGGAGAATACTGTAAGCCCTAAATCAAAATGGAACACGACCTTCGAGACAAAAGTCACTTCAGTCAATGGCCAAGTACAAATAAATAAATCTGGTACAAGATTGATCTCATTCTTGAAGAAAGCCCTCGGCAGAAGATCCCAGCTGATCCCATTTTTGTGTTCAAATCAAACAATCCCCACTGAACCCTGATATATGGTAACTCAATGGTACATCTAAGTTTTGAACAAGTAAGAGAAGATTTTCATTGTGTTCCTTCTAAACCACTGAATAATTTCTTCCTCTTTCTTGCTTAAAGATAAATCTCAAATCAATCCCTAAATAATACAGCTTAACCAGGTAGTTCTGTGTTTCTTACTTTCCTTCTTCAGTCATTTCACACTTGGAAGAGTTTGAAAGATGAGATTGATCAATTGAGGAGGGTATTAAAAATAGGGATTGAAAAACCCAGTGAAAATTGTCACGGAAGGTGAGTTACCAATGAAACACACTTTCTCAGATGCCTGGCTAACTATGAGCTCAGGTTTTTTTTCAAGTGCTTCTTTGCCCCAAAGTATCCAGCAATATATGAGACACTTCTACTTTCTGAATTATTAACTTAATCCTAGAGAAACAGAAGGCGTTTAGAAGATTGCATTCAAATGTTGTTATTACACCCAGGAACATCCTGAGAGTGACTTTTCACGTGGGCAGTGACAGGACAAGAGGGAATGGCTTCCCACTGCCAGAGGGCAGGGATAGATGGGATAGTGAGAAGGAATCCTTCCCTGGGAGGGTGGGCAGGCCCTGGCCCAGGTTGGGCAGAGAAGCTGTGGCTGCCCCATCCCTGGGAGTGTCCAAGGCCAGGCTGGACAGGGCTTGGAGCAACCTGGGCTGGTGGGAGGTGTCCCTGCCCGTGGCAGGGGATTGGAATGAGATGAGCTTTAAGGTCCCTTCCAACCCAAACCACTCTGGGATTCTATATGATTGCAGTCCCAAAGCACTTCCTCATATTACAGGGAGGAGGCAGGGGGGATAAACAACCTCTGTTTAGTCCAGCCATTGGAATCCCTTCCCCTGCAGCCCTGGAGGTGCTGCTCGTAACAGAGTGAAAAACTATTACTGCTTCCCCAGCTGGCCTAAAGACAACAAGCTGACCTGATTTTAAACCTGTCTACAGGACAGAATTTCATTTAAGACAATAACTTGTTTATTTTGTGAAGGCATCAAAAAATAAAGGTTTCCTTTCCATTATAGAAGAGTAGATAAGCTGGTTTTATGTCCTTAAGAAAACCTTCCCAGTTCAAAAGCTTCACAAGACACAGGATTATTTCAGAAGCAGTTTGAAAATCCAACTTACAAGCACACCAAAAAGCAGGGGGGGGGGAAATCTGCACTGGAGGATTTGTTTTTAATTCTCAGAGCAGTAAGACAGAGCCAGGTATCAGAGAAAACAGTAATTGCTATCATTAGGACTTGCAGTGTTCATTTGTACCGATATTAATGCACTCAGCAACCCAAGCAGTTTACATATTGAATTTTTAGCTCCGCAGATTAGGAATACATCCTTAGTACTTTATTTCTAAAAGCCATTAGCTTGCTGAGCTGGTTCCAGGGATAGCACTTATGCCACTACAAAAGAGGACAAATTAACTGCAGTAATGCTCTTCTGTCCCAGATGACAGAAAAGAGGGGTGGGGGGAAATGCCAAAGCTAACGAGAGCACATTTTGCAGTTTTGCCAGAACAGCATTTCCTCAGCTGCGACTTTTAGGACTCAAATGAACTTAAAAAAAAAAAAGGGGGGGGGTGGAGGAGAGAAACAGGCACCAAACTGAAGGGCTTCAGACTTCTGTTAGAAGTGCTTCCTCTTTCTGACACTGTAAAGTGGTAGCACCGTCTAAGTTTACCTGTGCAAGAGCAGGAAGAAAGGTTTTATCAGCTGAATCTTCCTTCCACCAGGAGAGCATTGAAAGTGGGGCCACAGAATAAAAGTAGCTTTTAAAGGTTAGTTTATTCTATGAAATACCATGAGACTTAGGCTGGCTATGCAAGTAGGAACTGCTAAGATCATAGAATGGCCTGGCTTGGAAGGGACCTTAAAGCTCATCTTCTTCCAAACCTCTGCCACGGGCAGGGACACCTCCCACCAGCCCAGGTTGCTCCAAGTCCCGTCCAACCTGGCCTGGGACACTCCCAAGGATGGGGCAGCCACAGCTTCTCTGGGCAACCTGTGCCAGGGCCTGCCCACCCTCACAGGGAAGAACTTCTTCCTAATATCCAATCTGAACCTACTCTCTTTCAGTTTACACCACATTCTCAGCTTCCACCTGAAACCACACATATTCCCAAACCAAGGACACTGTACCAAGGACACTGTGACCACTTCCCTGTGCCCAAACCTTAACATTTGAGTTTGCCATCTCTCTTCCCTCAGGTCACCAGAGCTGAGGAAGGAGGTGACATGTCACACTATTCAGCATATAGTAAATCAAGGCCAAAGGAGATGGCACGAGCCAGGTCAACTCCAAGGATGGAAACACCGGTATTGCCACTGTAATTAAAGCCTCTGCTCCAATACAAGTTTTTCCAAGGAGAAGCTTCCTGACTGAAAACAAACCACACAGAACCAGCAATGACACAGCAGCTTCACTTATTTATTCTGCTCCTAAGAAGAAGGAAGAGTTCAATTAGCTTTGCCTTCACTGACACCTTGTTGCCTGCACGTGCTCTGGCCACAAAAGCCACGTCAGACTGGTGTAACTACACTGTGTAACTGGCCTGGCCACTGGGAAATCCTGGATTCACAGCCACCAGCCTGGCAACTTCCTATGGGACAGCCAGGGAATGGCATTAAGCAACACCACCCCAGCCTTGGAGGATGCTGCAGGTGCCTGCAGTGTTTTGATTCGCACCCAGGTAATGACTCTGCTCCTCCCTCCCTCCCTCCCTGCCACCCCCAGTGTGACAAATATCTTTACACAAGCACCAGGCAGAGAATATTTGTTAGTCAGCTCCTAATTACAGCTCGAGGTTTAGACCACGTGCTGCCCTCACCCCCCTTCCACCAAAGGATGTGGGCACACAGAGAGACACCGGATCCAGGATCTCTCAGAAATCAAAAATCATGAACTTTTATTTGTATGGGCTGAACTAAGTGAAAGAAAACCACATTCAGGCCACACTCATCTTACCACAGCTCCCTAATACCAGCAGTTTTGTCTGCATTGCATTTATTTCCACCAATGCCATAGTGAAACTTTTTCCAGACTGACAGCAATTTTGGGAGGTTTTTTGCCACGTACAGTGTCTGCAAAATGAATGTGTGTATATATATATATACACACACACACACTATCCCACCAGCCCTAAGATTTCAAGAGGAGTTGGCTAATTATAGCTTCAGCACAAAAACAAACAAGACAGCAACTCAGAGTCAGAGCAGCAGCATTCCAGCTTCCCCTGCAGAGAAGGAATGTAAAACTACCAAAACAACATGGAGCAAGGCTGATTCGAGGCTCAAAAAATGCAGTTTTACAGTAACCCAAAGGGCTCCAAAATCAGGTGTGAGTTCAAACTTCATTTAACCCAAAACATGCACGAGGTGTTGTGTGTGTTCACTTTGCTCACTACAACAAACCAATTTATAGAAGTTCCTGCAAGCATCTAGGCGTGCTCCAGGCAGCACAGATCTCTCAAGAGACAATGATCCACCCAGTGAATGCCACACATAAACCCATCATGGATCTCTGTGGGTCACCAGCTCCAAGAATGTGCAATGCAACATCCTCTCACTGCACCCACAATAATTAGGGTAAAAGAAGTGCCTGGTTCCCTGCATGCTGGGACTCATCTGGACATATTTCACCCCTTCACTTGGTATCCTCTCAGTTGTGGATCACCTCTGGAGAACAAAATGGGTGTTTATTTGAAACATTTTGTGAGTAGCTCGGTGCCACAGAGGGGTGCACACAGCATTAAAGGATAAAGTCTCGGCAGGAGCTGTCTGGAAGCAGACTGTGGCATGGCAATTGTTCTGGGGACAGGCCTACACGAACAAAGGCAGCACCAAGACCTGGCACAGCTTCCCCAGCAGGGTTATGCAAGCCTCTGACAAAGCCCCCAGTATCAGCACAAACTGAATGCTGCTATTATACATTAAGGGCCCTGCTCTTGTGCAAGTCTGTCCACAGGACACGATCTTCAAAAATTATCTTATCAACACCAACACGCAGAACCCTTCGACTCCTATGATACCTCGTCACATGGCCTTCCTCATGTGGCACAGTTGGATCTCAATGAGAGAGGAGAGGCAAAGGAAAACACTCTGAACACAAAGGAGTCCAAGAGACTTCCACCTGCAAATTTCTAGGACACACAAATCTTTCTTAAGGAAGAATAAAGAAAACTGTATCACAATCAACACAGCAGAGACCAGCACACCTGCTACTACACCAATTGACAGAATCCTAAATCTCAGCCCACACCATGCTCTAAGGGCAGGACTAAGATATCCTTCAAAGCCCCTCCCGCCACACCAACCCGTACTGGCCATAGCCATTTGACAGCACACAAAGAGATTTCAGCACTAATCACTCCAGCGGGAATATACTTAAAAGCCAATGTCTTCAACTGCCTGGAATGTAAGGAATGGGAGCAATAGAATCACAGAGTGGTTTGGGTTGGAAGGGACCTTAAAGCTCATCTTGTTCCAATCCCCTGCCATGGGCAGGGACACCTCCCACCAGCCCAGGTTACTCCAAGCTCCATCCAGCATGGCCTTGGACACTCCCAGGGATGGGGCAGCCACAGCTTCTCTGCCCAACCTGTGCCAGGGCCTGCCCACCCTCACAGCCAACAATTCCTTCTCACTATCCCATCTATCCCTGCCCTCTGTCAGTGGGAAGCCATTCCCTCTTGTCCAGGCCCTTGTAAATAGTCCCTCACTGCATTTCTTTTCAGCCTCTTCAGATACTGGAAAGCCACACTGAAACTTCGGTACTCCAGGCTGGAGAACCCCAGCTCTCTCATCCTTTCCTCACAGCAGAACTGCTCCATGCCCCTGATCATCTCAGTGGCCTCCTCTGGACTCACTCCAGCAGCTCCATGTCCTTCCTCTGCTGGAGACAGCACTGCAAAAGGGGTCTCACTTGAGCAGGACAGAATCCCCCTTTCCCTGCTCCCCACTCTGTGGGATCAGCCCAGGCAGCCAGGGCATGTCCAGCTCTCACCCACCAGCACCCCTAAGTCCTTCTCAGCAGTTCTAGGTAAAAAACACATCAGTCCGTTTCCAAGAACAGCATGTGAACAGATCAGGCCTCCTGAGACAATTGCCAGTGCATGCTGGGGTCTGTGGCGAGAGGAGCTGGTGCAGGAAAGGATCAGATTTTTATTGCCAGAACTGGAAGAAAAAAAGACAAGCAGCACCTCAAAATCCTTACACAGAAAGGGGCTCTACTAAATCCCTTTTACAACGGGAGTCACAGCAAGGCTGTGATCGCTGCCACAGCAGGCAAACCGCACACAATCCATGCTGTGATTAGGGTTATCTTCACACCACCACACAGTGCTGGAGAAATCCAAGGCAGGGAACAAGGCGTCAGTCACCTCAGCAGACCCTCCCCTGGCTCGGGGCAGCAGCTCAGCTGTGAATTCTAAGGGAAGTAAGAAGGTGGGAAACTCCAAAGCAGCTGCACATGGGAGAAGCAACATTTTTCTCCACCTAGGTAGGAAAATTTCCACTCCCTTTTGCTAAGGTCATGGGGAAGGATCACAGAGTAAAACCACAGTTTAGGGAAAATGTGTTTCTCCAGAGAAAGCCAAATTCCTTAGCTTTACAGAAACCAGGAATTCTGTGCAATAGCTACTGTCTACTCTAATGAACCAAAGAGTCCTGAGCAGGTCTTCCCAGGTGCAATACGCAGCAGTTTCCCCCACAAATCCTTGGCAGGGAGGCACTAAAGTGAGAACAGCCTGAGCACGCAGCACGGCTCCAGCAACCCCAGGCCAGTCTAGACCACCCCGAGCACAAGATGGGCAGTATTTACCCAGTTTCACATTCTGGCAGCTGAAAGCAACCCAAACACAAGCGGTGGTGTCCCAGGTGGCCGGGCACAGCTCCATGCCAGGGTGGGAAGAACCAGCAGCACTTGAGTGTTTGGGAATGGAGTGACCGTGACCAAGCAGGGAAAAAGCAGCAGGACACAGATAATGCTGGTTCATCTATCACTCAGCAGCAGTGATTTCAAAGGACAGGGGAGGGGGGGGAAAAAACCTAATACCCCTTCCAGGTTTGAGGAATTGCAAGATACATGTCACGCCACTGCGTGCCAGAGCTGGCTATATTGTAAAAGAATCCCGAAGTTTGCTTCTAGCTAAAAAAAAAAAAAAAAACAAAAACAAAACCAACAGCCAATAAGCAAACGGGATCTCTGAAAACTAAGAGGCAATAAGCAAACAGGGTCTCTGAAAACTAAGAGGCAATAAGCAAACAGGCTCTGTGATTAGCCAGACAGGCACCTTCAGCAAAACCCTGAGGAAAACACGATTTCTGCCCCACCTGGCTGAAATAAACACACAGACACAGGCGAAAGCACCGCTTCCAACCCTCCCTGCCCGCAAACTAGGTACCTGCGGGGAATCAGGGGAGCGGTGCCCGGGGAAGAGGGACACATCCACCCTCGGGGGGGCAGCGCACGGGCCTGCCCGAGGCCCGGCCGGGACCCCCCGCCCCACACCCGGCCCCTCCACCACGCAAGGCCCCGGCCTCGCCGCCTCGCAGGCCGCGCCGGGACACCGCTCTGCCCCTCTCCCCCCTTCCACGCTCACCATCGCTCCTGCCGCCGCTTCCTTCGCTCCTTCCTTCTTTCTTCTTCCTTCCCTTCCTCCCCCGTCCTGCCCCTGCCGGAGGGTCCCGCTCCGCCCCGCGGTGACCGCCCCCTGCCGGCCGCGCCCGCCCTCACGGGGAGGGGCGGCGGGAAGGCCGCTCCCCTCACGCCGGAGCGGGCGGTGAAGCCTTAAAAACACTGAGATTTGTTCGTTTTTTTGGGTTTTTTTTTTGGCTAAAATGCACCAAAAAAAACCCAATCGAAACAATTCTTGAGCCCGCCCCGGGTTAGTAATTGTCCCTGTCCCTGGGTGAGTGCTAACTAGCTGCGGCAAAGCATGAAGAGCCCGTCTGTCAGGGAGACAGGCCTGGAGAAGGGAAGGACACAGGGAGACCTGAGAGCCCCTTCCAGTGCCTAAAGGGGCTCCAGGAGAGCTGGAGAGGGAGTTGGGACAGGGGATAGAGGGACAGGACAAGGGGGAATGGCTTCCCACTGCCAGAGGGCAGGGATAGATGGGATATTGGGAAGGAATCCTCCC
>JAWWEU010000160.1:2420449-2467979 GCA_035583155.1 Acropternis orthonyx
CAAGGGCAGGTTGGACAGGGCTTGGAGCAACCTGGGCTGGTGGGAGGTGTCCCTGCCCATGGCAGGGGGTTGGAACAAGATTGAGCTTTAAGGTCCCTTCCAGCTCAAACCATTCCATAATTGTTTTTGAGGAGAGTTTTTGTACTGTGCAAAACACAAGGCAGGAGCTACTGGTTGATACAGCGTTAAACACTCCAGTCTGTTAATCCCTGGATTAAAAGCCACTCTGTTCTGGGTGTGTTTCAAACACAGCAAGGAGAATGTTGCTTGGGACCTGCCTGCTGCAGGCAATGGTTGTCACACACCCAGGGCAAGCACCACCAAATATTTAAGTTGAAGAAAGGAATATTTCAAAGAAACTATGTTGGGACCAGACACCATCACCTGGTACAACTGCCCAAGCACTTCAGGGCTGGCCAGAAGTTGAAGGGTGTTATTAAAGGCATTGCCCATTAAGTGTGAACTCAACAGATTTACACAATTAACACACAGAGCCAACTGCAGTTCACTGTGTCGTGGGGTGCTGCCTCTGCCACCTGCCTGACACACTCCCTGGAGTCACTGCCCCTCTCCTGGGAGGTGGCAACAGGAGCAAGTCCTCATATTAAGACATTAGCTTCATTAAAACTAAAATCCATTCTTTCTAGCTAATTTACAGAACACATCCTGGCTTTAGAATTTCTAAACCTACATTCTTTCCCACAGATTCAGGTGCAGCACTGTAAAATTTTGCTCTCAACCTCCCTTTGCTTCTGTTTTTACACTGTTTTGAAGCAGATTTACAAGCATCAGCTCTTGGCACTTGTAGTTTGCTGTGCTACAAGACTGTTTGTCTGCTGTCACCGTGCCATCCTAGCTGTCTCCTCAGAGGAGATGGCATCTCACTTGAATCTCCAGACAATGCTTTTATCTTAAGCAAACTGCCCTTGTGGGGTTGTTTTTAGAAGTATTCCTAGATATCAGATGTTCTTTTTAACAGGAAAGGGAACAAACAGATCTGTTAGTAACCCACTATCAGGCTTGCAAAGTAGGTCTTCTTTCCCCATCCTTGCCAAGACAGAGAGCATCTATTCAAGAAACCCCCAAAGAGCTGTGTTTTCTGATTACAAAAACCTCTGCAAACACCGAGGGCCCCAGTATTCCAAGAAAGTGTTGCTATTTGGAAAATATTCTTAAAAAAACCCACATTTACGTCCAAGCAAAATCTTGCACTCAAGGGTGTGAGAGGAAATCTTGTTTGTTCCTTCAACCCTGAAAAGAGGCTCTTTGGATGCATCACTGCAAGCTTTGCTGATCTTCACATACACCTTTCACATAATAGCAGGAAACAGAGAGCTTGGTTTGTTTAATGTGGCTAAAAACACAGGTAGAAGGGAATATCTTCCTATAAACACATGGGTGGGAGAGGAAGAGCCACACCAGGGAGGGAGAGGACAATGGTGGCACAAGAACAAATGGGTTCAGGTTGGCCCAGAACCCAGTTAGGCTGAGGATGGCTAGAGGGTTTGTAGCCATGAGAGCACTGAGGTTCTGACTCTACCTTGTGATGCACATCAGTCTGTAACAAATTCATCAGCCAAGCAGTTTATCCCCAAAACCTGGGTATATAAGTAATTGAATCATTTTCAGAAAATAATCTGCCTGCTATTTGGGAACAAAAAGAAGCAGCAGCAAAGCTAGGTAGATTTAGTGTTCCCCACAAGTGATTTGTGAGGATCAAGAGCCATATTTCCATCCAAATTCCATGATGTTAACACAGCCTGTCACACTGCTTCTGTCATTTGGCTTTGTTGGTGTGGTTCTGCACAAGTCTTGAGGGAGCAGAGGCCAAGGGAGGTTTGGTGGTGGTGAAGAACATTTTCTTCCCCCTTTCTCTTCCACCACCTCACAGCTCACATCAGGCAGATGGACACAGCACGTGCAAGCCCAGAGAGATCAGCTGGAGGGGCTGCTGGGGCACAACCCATCACACAGGATCCCAAATCACACCCCACTGGTCACAGAACACACTTTCCTGGAAGGCACCCACAAGGACTTTGACAAACATAAACCTGATTTTGCAAGTGTGATAAATCAGAGATGACCCCTCACACACTTATGACACGGGACACTCGTAACTCGACTGTGAGATGGTGTTGTAAAGGACCGCCTGGATTCGGGCTGTTTGTACCCTGGGTTGCCTCAGGGAAAGCTCCCTCAGTGCCCTTGTAAGATTTCTTTGCCATCTCAATACACACACAGGTGCAACATGTTGCAGAGGCTGCACCGGGGTACATCCTGAGTGCTCCATGAAAATGTGGGTGTTTAGATCCTTGACAACAGGCACTTTCTTCCCCTAGCTTACCCTGAAGACCTCCAGAGGCAAGTCTGGTCTTCAGCAGACACTCTAAACCTCAAAGTACAGTACTAATTTAATCAAAATTTACAGTGCATAAAATTAAACACATGAATACACCTTTGAGGGAGGAGGGCTAGAAGAAAACTCATAGTAGTTGGAGGAACAGACTTTCAAAAAGCAGCATAAAACCAAATGAGTTCAAAAGGGCCCTCACAATGAAAGCCAAACAAACATGGGTCAACATAAATAAACATTACACCTGGTTAGCCTAGAATTTTCCAGTTGATTCGATTTATAACTAAACAGCTCTAAAACAGTAGCTGTCTTCTACACAAGCAAGTTCTTCCCTGCAGTCTCATCGATGCAACTTTATCTAGTGCACATATGGGCTGAGCTCCTGAAACAACTGCACACTATTCCTACTTGGCAGGCAGCAGAAGTCCTTGTCTTACAGAAAATTGCCCTGAAATTGGGGGAATTAAAAGGACTAATTTCTTTTCTTGTTTCCAACTTGTTCAGGACAGAAGCTACTCAAAGTGCTGAAGCCTGAGCACTCAAAAATAAACATGTTGTGCATCTTGCGTACGTATTAAAGAACTGCAGAGATCTGGGTTTGTATAAACTCTACAGAAGTTAAAGGACACAGCATAATACATTTGCAACATCTTCCCCCCCTCAGAAACTTCAGAAGTGACTTAGCTTAATGACTGCAGCCCAAGACTGGGAAATGGCAAAACAGTCAATGAACAGTTCTCCAGAGGAAAAGCAGATACAGAGGATTATTTTCCCCTTTCCTGGACAGTTTTACAGCCCTGTGTGTAGCTCCCCAAATGAAATTGCTGCCAGTGCAGAGCTGTTTGCATTAGACACCATCTACCACGAGCTAAAAGCAGGAAGCTCCTTGAACCACCCAGGATGCTGAGAAGCAGATTGCAACACCCGCTGTTTCCTGGGCAGCCTGAGGGTTTCCTGCCCATCCTGCCCCCCCACCCAGCGCTCCCACACCAGACACTTCTGACAATGTTTATGGCAAGAACAGTTTAAACCTTCCTTCCCAGGGAACAGTCCTGCTAAAGGGACCCTGGCCTCCCTCCTATCCCCATTAGCACCCAGAGGAGGTGTTTAAGGGCTAAGCTGGGAGGTGTCACCTCCTTGCACCAGTCCAAACCTGTTCCAGTGCCACCCTCTCTGGTCCCCTCAGCCTGTCCCTTCCATTGCCACTATCGCTCTGCAACTCTGCCCTGGTTCCATATCTGCTTTCACATCCCTGTGATCTCCAAATCTGACAATTCCCCTGCTCAAAAGACACGTTTCTTTCCAAAGTCGCTGGATTCATTAAACACCAGTGACATAAAAGGACATGATGGACCAAACTGCATCAGTGTAAACACTTCTTCCTAATGCATTTGCACACACAGGATTTTACCATCACGCCCCATCTCTTCTCCTCCCACTGCTGGTTCTCAGGTCTCACTGTGGAGGAGGTTATAGGCACCCAAGAGCTGGCAGAGCTCAGACTTTGGCCCTGGTCTTTCTTCCACAGCTACAGGGGTTCAGAGGTCTGGCTTAAGTCACCTGTGAGATGCTTTCCAGCACTGTGCCCTTAAAACAGCTCAGGGAATCCAGAGGGTCACATTCTAGTTTAGCTGCATAGCACAGGCTACATGCAAAGGCACATCAGAGGAGGTTTGGATGAGATCCTCACATTTGCAGCTTTCTTCTAACACTCAGTGCTTGCACAAGCATTTTGGCAGTGTTTCACCACCCTGAGAACCGGGATCCAGCCTAGATTGGCGCAATTCCATGAATTATCACATCCTGCTGCATGCTGGCTTTGGATAACCATCCAAACAGCAGACTGGCATCACTCCAGAAAATTTTGGAGTGGTTTGCTGTTTGGGCTTCTTATTTTTTCAGTACTGCCTCAGGTGATGCTCTTGGGAGTTGCAAAATACGCTTTAAAAAATAAACCAGACTTGTAAAACCAAGAAGATGACAGTTCCCAGTATAACGGCAACGGCTCTACCATTGGACTGTATTGAAATACTTGGATACAAACTTCTTACCACTGCACAAGTTCAGTCCAGGCTGGAAAGCAATTCAAGCTCTTACCAAACCACAACCAAGGCAGCTCCTAACACCTTTCCAGCAGCAGCTGTTTGAACTCAAGAGGATGAGGTAGAGGCTCTGCTCCCTGCCAGAGGCACCTTTCCAACAGGAGTTGGATTACTGCGAGACATACTTCGTGGTGCTGCCTTCAGTGGCTGTAGTAATGTCTGCAATTTCAACTCCCTCTTTCAGTGTTGCAATTGGTGCCCCACTGATTTCTTCAGAGCTGGTTGTCAGTGAAGAACTTTCTAGCTCCACTCTGGAGGCAGGAGAGAGAAGCAATAACACCAGCATGGGGAAACCCCCCTCAGAAAGCTGATTTCAAGATGGGTGCCTGGAATACACCTAAGCCCTGTGTTGGAAAACCATATTCTAGCATCATCTTCATGGCCTCACATGAATCAGTTTATTATGTCCAAGCCTCCCAAGGGACCTGTTCCTCTAACACAGCCACAGTGTTGGTGCATGGACATGCAAAAGCACTTATGGTCCCCTGCCAAGTCTACTGACAGACCATCACTCTCAACACCCCCATGGTGGGAATTAGCCTGAGACAGCTGTATAATGCTCCTTGCTATCTGTGTGGCACAGAAACCACAGCATGGATTTATCCCACTTCCCTGAAGTGCCTGGGATGGGAGCAGTATGGTCTGCAGCTGATGGAGAAGATTCAGCAGCAGGATTTTCCTGACCCTTTGGAGGCATCCCTTCCTCTCCTGCTCCCAACAGAGCAGCTCAGAGGTGACTGAGCTTCTGAGTGTTTCAACTTAAGTCCCCAAAGCAAGAGAGGAGGAGCTGCTACCCATGTTACACCTTCCAGCTCTACTAAGGAGCATCCAAACCCACGTGTGCCCAGCAGGTGGGGATGCAAACCCCAAATCCCATCTCCACATCCCTCCGCACTCAGCGCTCTGGTCAGGTTAACATGGTGGTGATCAATCAGGTCAGACTCGATGGTCTTGGAGGTCTTTTCCAACCTAAATGATTCTGTGATTCTGATTATTCCTAATTCGTTTGAAAACTCTTTCACACCCCTAGTCACACCTTAAGATGTGTGTGGGCCCAAACTTACATACTTGAGAGATTTACCTCCTCGAGTGGGATCTACACCACAATTTTAGGAAGAGGCAAGATTTCGGCTACTAAACAGAGAATATCCGACTCTGGGAGAGCACCCTCTACAAAGTCATCCTGCAGGAAGGTGTCTCCCCCTCTTCTGACCATAGAGGGAGCTCAGTCTCCAGCGTTCACCTCTGTAAAAGAAAATAGGAAGCGCTCAAGCTCTGAGTCTGACTCCTAGAAATCACGTTCGTCCCGCTTCCCAGCACAGTACCCAGACCTCACACGCAGGGGGAAAAGATTAAGTGCAGATTAAATAATTAACTCTCCTGGATAGTGTTTCCTCCCTAAACTACAGATGATCACAGAGGGGAAAAAAAAAAACACTAAAGATGATTGATTGCTCTTGCTGGCACAACAAGAGAAGGAGAAATCAGACAGGAATATCCTCCATCATTCTGCTGAGGCTTTGTCAAACACTCTACCTCCTGCATTTCAATGAATCATAAATTGCTTTTAAGAAGTGACTTTTATGTCAGTGAGCATGTTATTATTGATTAATCTTGCACTAGAAAACACTCTTCATACCTTACTGCCCTTTGCATAACCCAAAGAGGTGCTGTCTAACAAGCTCTTGAGTCGTATCTTCCTTGTCAATCTTATCAACCCCTTGTTTAATGTAAAAATGTAAATAAAATGCAGTAAGTGTTGGCCTAATGCCTCAGGACTCACATATCTCTTCCAAAGAGAGAAGCAAGAGATTCTTCACCTGCACTTGAGGCTTGTCAAATATTATTTTAATTCTAAGCAAGTCTTGGCTCTCTCAGAGCCACAATCAGTGGTTTGCTGGATAACAAGATACACCTGTCAGAGTCAGGAAAGCCTCTATGATTCCCTTTTGGCTGAGGAATATCAATTTAAACACCAATTAAAGAGTGAGACCCACCTGGCACCACCCACCACTTTGTTCTCTGTCCTCACTATGCAAGCCAGGGATGCTCCTGCTGTCAGCAGAGATTAGGAGCAACTGGAAGATCATCCCAGGATTGGCTTTTCTGGCCATCTTGGTGTTTGTTAGGGGAGCCTGTTCCCACATCCAGCCAGTTTCCATCACCCTAGTAAACACAGGGTGCTTTTGACATCGGGATGCTCAGCAAAGTAACAGGATACCCAGCACAAAGGGGAGCCTGGTAGTTACATCCCAGCATGTAAACAAAGGCATTGCTGATTACGGTATCATGTGTGTTGAAAAATTAATGGCCAAGCAGGACCTGAATGACTACTGACATGAAGCTTTTCACATCCTCTGGGTACTTCTACTTCTGCAAGCCCAATCATGAGGTCTCAGGGACCAGAGCATAGAACGGTTTGGGTTGGAAGGGACCTTAAAGCTCATCTCATTCCACCCTCCTTCCACAGACAGGGACACCTTCCACCAGCCCAGGTTGCTCCAAGCCCCATCCAGCCTGGCCTTGGACACTTCCAGGGATGGGGCAACCCGTGCCAGTGTCTCATCACTCTCACAGTCAAGAATTTCTTCCTTGTATCTAGTCTAAACCTACCTTCTGTCAGTTTAAAACCACTATTAAATATAGATACAAATTATTATATATATAAGACTTATTTCCTAGATACTTCATCACATGGCTCCCAGTGTTTGCAGAAAGGCACCCACAGATTTCACCTGAGCAATCTGCTCCCCAACATCAATCACTGTCATCCCCTTCTAGAGCTGGAAAGGTGCACAGTGTTCTAAAGACTTTCTAAAACATATCACTTTGTCGCCAAAAATCCCAAATTTTTCACAGACATGCCAAGGCTCTTGAGTTTCTGAAAGCTTGATCACTTCAAGGGACCTCAGTTCAGGGAACCATCTGATGACAAGCAAGTATAAAGCACATTATTGAAGAAAACCAGTGGCAAAAATTGAATGAAGGGGACACATACAGATATATATACACATAAATATGGAATTTAAGTGCCTAATTTCACTTTAAAAGTCAAACCTGCTTTTAAAGAAACCTACATTTAAAAAACAACTACTGGGCAACACTCCTTCCCTCCCTGCAGATGTCATCCTTTGATCCGCAGTGAAAGGCTTTAAAGCAGCAAAGAGCTTGTTAAGCAGTGACTTAATCAAGAGTTCAAATCAATAGCATAGGCTCAGCCTGACTTCAAAAACTATTTTGAAACTAAATTAAAAATCAGTTGCATTGCCAATTGACAAGCTTAGAAAGGTTTCCTTAGCAACTGTTAAGATTCCAAACTAATGAACTGTGGAGAGAGAGGAAGGTGCACAGGGGAGGTCAGGGAAGGAAACCTGTTGGGTTTTAACAAATATGGTCACATCTTGAGGACCTGTAGAAACCATTTTAACCTTTAAAAAGGAAAAGCTTCCTAAATAATTTTCTTTACAGCAAGTGCCTAAGGAAGTCCAAAAGGACAGCAGCAGAGGGAGATTAAAGTAGCTGCAGGATGGGTTCTTGAGCACAGAAAGCAGGATGAGCTCCTTTAAAAGCCAGACTTTCATCCACAGCATTCAGAAGGAAAAACAAGGATACAACAAAGCCTTAACTGGGGAACTGATTGCCAAGGGTTTATGGGGAAAGAACGGGTTCTGGAAAATAGGACCTGGAAAGTGAGAGAAGAAGGAAATAGGGCAGCAGCTGAGGCATCTTCAATTTCCTCTCATGAAGAAACAGCTTTCCATGGCAGCTGGGAAGACATTTAGGAGTAATGGGGTGAAATTGCAGCAAGAGGAGACTTCTTTACAGAGGTAAAGTGCTGGGACAAATTCACTATAGAAACGGAGAAATCTCTATCAGCAGCCCTTTGCAAAGAGGTCAGAAATCCACCCATCACGGCAAAGGCAGCCCCAGGGAACCGGGCCAGGCAACCTCTCCAAGCCGATCCCAGCCCTACTTTCCAACAACTGCACTAAATATCACTGTGCATTCGCACAGCTAAGGCTTTCCTTGAGCTCGCCAGGCCTTGAGACACCTCAGATTGAGCTGTAAACCCAGCTCACGCCACTTTGCTGTGCCCAGACTCTCCCCCCGGCCCCCTCTATTGAGCCCCCCCACGAGACGTAGCTATGGTGAGCAACCAGCAACTCCTCAGGAGCCAGCCAAGCCACGGGGTTATTTCACAGCCTGTTTCAGGCAGCAGGAAAGGGGCAGGGGGGAGAAAGGAAGACAAAAAGGAGGCTGGCTCTGCTGCTGTCCTGGAAAATGCAGCCTGGCAACCTCCACACAATTAAACACAAAGGGTACAGGCAGTGCCTTGGAAATGGGGGGGCTCATGAGTGTTTCCAAAGGGCTGGTGGGGAGTAGCTCTTTTTATACCTCTCATCCTTGGTGGCGACTGTTTTGCTCTACACAGGTAGCACAATCTCAGTGTTTTCATAGCAAATTCCTAAGCAACTGCCTAAAAAATCAGGCTGGGAAGAGAGCATTTCTGGCTGTCAGACACAGCTTAGGTGAGTTGTCTTTAAAAGGGCTGGTCCAAGACCAGACCTGTACATTAAAAAAAAAAAAATCAGACTCACAAATTAAATAGCTTCAAACCTTTCAAAGCCCAGTATTCACTGAGCACACTGGACCTTTTTTTTCTTGATATCGTTTGTTTTTTAAACAGGTAACACCAGCACCAGTCCTATACTTCCACACCCTTGCTCCCAGGGCATGTGATAGGTTGCTTTGCAGGAATATATATATATATATCCTCTCCTAAGCTATGTATTTTGCAGGAGAAAAAAACAAAGATACGTACACAGTATCGCTCCTCTTTTCTCCTGGCATTTACATGACCAGCTCTAGAGGCAGTGAGACCTCAGGTGCTCAAGATACCTCCCCAAACAAAAATTATTGCGCAACAAAGTCACAGAATACAGTCCACGTACCTCAGAGATGTGTGCCACGGGGGAGCAGGAGGAAGAGGCAGACGTTTTGGGAATGGTAACACCTCCTTGGATGATCCATAGTCCCACACAATGCTAGGGGATGAGCTAGGGTGACCCAGTGCAGGCAGTGCCCTCACCAACAGAGCGTCTCCAGAAGCATTTGAGGCTGTGCCCTCACAAAAGGCTCCATCAGCCCTCTCCAACTCAGCAAAGGCAAAAAAGGAGCTTTGGGTCCATCCAGGAACAGCAGATGTGGAGCAAACAGAGGAGGGAGGCAGCGAGGCTACAGCACAGGCTGGAAAGCCCATCTGAGCTGGAGGCTGAGCTACGCCATGCTCCTGAGCCCAGGGATGGGGGTGGAGACCAGAGGTGAGGCTTCTCAGGGCTATTAAAGCCCTCTAGGGCCCTCAGGTCTACCCTGGATGCACCTGGGTCCTGACCAGTACATCCCATAGAACCCCAGGGCACCTGGACCATACTGTTCCTATCCGTAGGGGAGGGAAGGCTCCCTGTGCACAAAAGCATGGATTTTGGCAGGAAGAGATTCTGCACACCTTTAGAAGCACAAGAATTAGAACAGCACTGAGGAAGGATCCATCAGGCACACCTGAACGAGTGTTTAGAAACTGTTGCATGGTTGTATTTACCTCTAATTGCTCTAATAAAGTTTGAAATAAAAGTTGGAGGAGAGCAAAGGCAGAAGGGTGAAGAACAAGGGGAAATCTTTCCACTCTGGGATTTTGGAGACTTTTGAGTGCCACCAGTATAATTATATGGGAACTGTTTGGTTTTTCTTTTAGAAGAAGGGATTGATGGAGCTTGTTGGCAAAGCCAGTGCTTTCCCTACAATTGCGGTGGCAAAAAAGGGAGGTGGGCAAGGCAGGAAAAGGTGCTGGGAGGGCATAGCGGGGAGGCTTTGCAGCTGAAGGTCATTTAGAAGAGAAGAAAATAACAGGGGATGCAACAAGGGGGGGAAAATGAGTTAAATGCATTCACAGGATGCTGCATTGTTTTTATAAGTCATGGGTTTCGGGGTGGTTTCAGGATTCCAAGCATTGTTGGGAGTCTCCTTGGGACAAGGGAAGTTTAAAACAGCACCTTGCTCCGGGTGAGAGGCACAGCCAGAGAAATCCATCTCTCCAAACCAAGCTTTGAGATTTTTCCCATCCAAATTACTGAGCCAGTGCAATAAGCATCCCCTTATTATGTAGAAACTTGTTCTCTCTGGAGCTGGTGAACTCCTTCCCTGCGGCACTGGAAACCTGCCTTCACCACTCAAAGCCAGCACAAACCAAGGGGCCTGAGCCAAACCAAGAACTGGTTTGACACAGCTCTTTTTTTTCCCCTCCTTGGATCACAAGCCCAGTCCTGCCTCAGCACACAACTGAGCTGGCAGGGCCCTGATTCCAACACCCCGGAAACTGGACCGGGATCTGTCAGTGGCTGCAGATGAAAAGCAAAGAGAACCATGGAGGGAAAGCACAGAGAACCACAGGACATGGAAAAGCCAGTATGGGGCAGGAATTAAGAGACTTGAGCAGAAGCTGGCAGACCTCTGAAAATCAGGAGCAAAGCACAACACAACATTCAGTGAAAGCCAGGCTGTCCTTCCTTTCCAGCAGCAAGAGCTTACGGTAAGGAAAAGAGATTGGAATGAGTGGGAAGGAGCTGGAGCTGAGGTCGCTGTGACAGATAGACAGACAAACTTGCCTTCACAAGCTTCTGGTTCGTGGTAGAAAAGGTGAATGGCACTGAATGAAATGTAAAGCCACTATCAGTTTTTATAACACATCAACTGCTGTGTTTAGCAGAGCTGAAGGATTTCAGCTGGTTATTTTGTGTTGTTGAATGTCTTCCAGCAAAGCTATCCTTCTGGCTTTGAGGTTAGGGAAGGATGGAGCATCCCCTGGTTCCCTTGTCAGTCTGCTCTATGCTGAATCATCCTCACATCCAAGAGAACCTCCTGCCAATTGTCCTGGTTAGCAATGTCCCTTGGGAAAATGACTCCCTGCTTTTCCTTTGCTCTTTTTCACTGAGTCACCCTGTAAAGATTTAGCCCCCAGACCTGCTATGTACTCAGTTATCTCCTGCTTCCCCATCTGGCTGCATATTTAATCAGGGAGGGTTTTTTAATACTTGCTTCCAGGTCTTTCCTAAAAACTCCTGAATAATAAAAGGCTGGAGTGGGTGTTTAACTAAAGACTACTCACAATAAAAAAAAAGTAAAGCAGTAGAACCCTTATAGGGAGCCTTTCCTTCCACCCTCCCATCTGCCCAAGGGTGACCAGATGGTGGAAACAGAGCTGGAAATTCCCCAGCTAGCCAAGAGCTAAACCCTGAGATAGTACAGTAGCTTCCAAGCATAGACACTGGCCACTGGTATTGGTAGTCCCCTGGTTAAGGAGTGTTTGGGTCCCTTTCTTTCCCCTCAACATTTTTTATGAGAATCTGGATGGGAAAAGGCCCTGAAAACACCCACGGTTTGACGTTTGCAGGCTTTGATGCAAACCGGCCCTGTTGCCTCCATCCTGCTTTCATCTAGGTTCAGTTATGAGCACATTGACCACCCTTTGCCAAAGTCCACCCTGATGTCACACCTCGGTGACAAGGTCCCCACGAGCCTCTCTGACCTGGGCGTGATGACCTGGTTACACTGACCGCCCTGCTCTGCCCATGGATTTGGGAGCTGCCACGTCAGGTCCTGCAGCCAGAGTCCCCCCCATGGTGATCCAGCGGGGCAAGGACTGCCTGGAGCACGAGCTGGGGGTCTCAGCAGCCCAATTCTGTCTGTAAAGCTTCCCACCAAGTCTTTTCCAGGGAAATTAGTAGCACAGTATCCAAACAAGAAAGCAAAGTGGTGATCTTCGACCGCACTACACTGATTTAATTGATGAGAAGAGGATTTGCACTGGCAGGTTGGGCCTGGATAGAAAGGGGAGATCAGGTTTCCCTTGGGTGGTACACAAGGGGCTGGAGGAGCATCCAAGAGTTCAGCAGCACTGATTTTAGGACCGTGCAACTGCCCATAGGTTTTCAAAGTTCCACAGGGCATCTTTCCAAGAGCATGACAGCCCCAGATCCGTTTGGGAAGAACCCTTCACAAAGTTTTATGACTCTCTCTGATTTCTTCTGCTTTACTTTTTCACGGATTCTCCCAGACTAGAGCAAAAACTGGGAAACCAGGTGAAAACAAGCACTGAACCTCCCCTTGTCTGCTGGCCTCCCCTCCAGCTCTAAGAAACCTGCAGGAGTTTTCTCTCAGGGCAGAGAAAATGACAGAGAGGCACAGGTCAGAGGACAGGATTCATTTCAAAGTGACACATCAAAGCCTGAGTTAAGTAGTCAATTTCCTACGTAACTGATGGAGTGAAATAAATACCATCAGAGGGATATTAGTGGCACAGTAAGGCAGTGCCCAAGCCCAGGGACACATGGCATCCTCCAAAGACATGTCACCCTTCCCACTGCCTTTAGAAGGATCTGAGGTGGCTGGTTTAGTCTAGAGACCTGATATAGGAACCTAGAGATGAATCCCATCCCAGGTGACTTTCCAGCCCCATGACTACTTTCCCTGCCCTTTGCTACCCTGTCATGAGGATGAGATTATAAGAGAGATCACAAAGTGACAGCAAAATACTCCCCACCCTGAGTTTTCTAGTGGAAGTTTCACGGCTCATCCCTGGGAACACAAGCAGTGGATAAACTCCCTTCCTTGGGACCACTGCGAAAACACTTCTAAGTGACTATTCCATGGTTTCACCTCTCAGACTTCCCAGTGCATAGCAATCAGCAGTCCAGAGATGTCTGTGGAAAAGCAGGTTGCAACTTGCCACCTTCCTGGAAGGACTCAAGCCTAAATAAGCAACCTGTCAAAGTTCAGTCTGATACCTCCTTATCAGCAGGGTGGGTTTGGTTTTTTTTTTCCCCACAGGCTGTTTCTGTTTGCCATCCCTCTCCAGGCAGTGCGTTGAGCACAGCCAGCACAGCACCCATCTCCTAAACCCTTTCCCACCTTGTTTTTTGGGGTAACAATGCTTCATGGTACAAGTCGTGAGCAGGCTCTCCCCATCCCCTCCAACCTGGCCCTTTAAGTAACTTGAGCCTCCGGGCTGCAAATCCCAGTCTCCAGCTAAAAGGATGGAAAAGCGTTTTCCCCCTTCCCCCTTCTGGGTCCTTTCTTTTGAAAGCAACTGTCTCTTCCCCTTTCCCTTTTGATGGGAAGGCGTGGATCACCAAGGGACAGAGCAGCTTTCCGAGCATCTCTCTCCCACATCGAGGCAAACTGGCAATATCTCCACCCTACGCTGATTCTGGCAGCTTTTTTCCAGCTTTCCTCTCCTCCCGCCGGTCTTTGGCAAACCTCAGCTGATTTCCAAACCCTCCGTGGCTGCTGGGGGTTGGTGCAAGGGCTTAATTATTTGCTTTTCCTTGGGTGTGTAAGGCGGGGACAGGGAGAAGGTCGGGCCCCATCGCCTGACACTGCTAATCTTGCCCGCTTTTGTTGTTTAGTCCCTCTCCCACCCCCCTCCCTTCCCTGCCTCCCGCCCAGCTCCCAGAGCCCACCATGAATTCCCAGGCGGTTTTGGGATGCTTTTGCCTGCTTTGCTTTTCCTTCGTGAACGCAGCAAAAGGTAAGAGACGTTGGGCTGATTCGGGTCCAGGGGTATGACGGGGTTTGGATGCCCAGAGAGGCACAAAGAGCCTCCCTGGCTCGCAATAAGTCTCCAGTTAGAGAGGGAAGAGCAATTGCCCAACTGCAAACAGCCTGAGCCATCTCCCAAGGCAGGGAAATTTCTGGGATTGTGGAAGTCCGCCCTGGGGGGTTGAGGAAAACCAGAGGGCTGGAGCTGTTTAAATTGCACAAAGTGCCAAATTATAAAAACACTTCAGTCTGTCTCATGGAGGAAAGCTCCAGGGAACGAGCTGGATTTCCATCGATTCCTTTCTTTTGTTGTTGTAACAAAAGCAGCAAAGCTATAAAACATTTCAGAAGCCCAGCAAGCGCATCAGAATTTGCAGAACTTCAAACGACTTCAGAAAATAGATTTGACTGGTTTTGTCATGAATAAGGCAACCCTCCTTTCCACAATCAAATTTGTATATGAATAAGACAAGGGATTCCAGATAACGCCAGATAAATAAGATTAAAGCAGGGAGTTTTGACCTAAAGCTACCTCACCAACTTCCTTTTGCCTAATAAGTCAGTGGTTTAATTAAGTTCTGATGGGTAATACATAATAGGAAGAATACAGCCTCTCTTCTCCCTTAAAAATGTTAATTGTGCCCCAGTTAATGCACAATGCTGAAAAGGCACTGTGAGATATCCCTCCTGTCTGTGGGCATGCTCAGGAAACTTTCCTTCAGCATTAAAGTGTGTTTCTCTGGCACTTTCTGAAAGTCCTGAAGTCCCCAAGTCGAGCTCCCACTCTGGCCACCACTTCCAAGGCAGGACTAGAAGCACAAGCAAGGAATCAGCTGCCACCCTGAGAACACAGGCACAAATAATTCCCCATGAAAACCTTCCCATTGGCTATACTTCCACCCCAGAATAAAAATGGCACTTCTGGAGGCAGAGTGAGTCAGGTCTCAAGCATCCCTGCGGGTCTGGTCCCCTCTAGGATGGAGGATGCTGGATGCAGCAAGTGGAGGGACTGAGGTCCGTGAGCGCTTCCCTTCAACATTTGCATCTTTCCATAGGGGATTTGCAGCTGCTTTCTTTCCAGCCCAGGACCCTGTATCAGTACCACTATTCCCTGGATGTCCAGCTGGACCACGTGTCCACACCATCCCCTGGGGGAGCCTGGCTGCGGGCTGAGGCGCTGCTCCATGTGCACCGGCTCTGGAGGGAGCAAGATGGGGAAGAGCTGCTCCAGCTGCAGGTGTGTGGGGTGGGAAAGCCATCACAGCTGGATATCCCTCCTGGGAGCACCCCAGGAGGTGCAGCTCCCTCCCCTTTCTAGCTCAAGTCATCTGAAAAGTAGCCTCCCTGACCAAAATCCATCGCCTGCAGGTAAAATACATACCAGCCTTAGGGCAGACACGCTTGGTCACTGCTCTCTGCCATCTTCTGCTGTCATAGATCCGTGACCTGAAAGCCCAACATGGGCCAGACGAGGAGAAGAGCCAGGATGGCAATGGAGGTCCCCCTGCAGAGATTGAACTGAGCCAGGAGGCACAGGCAGAGCTCCAGCAGCCGGTGTTCATCTCCTGGAACAGTGGGAAGGTCAGCTGAACACCCCCTGGGCTTGCTCATGTCCTCTGCAAAGCCCTCCTGCCCAAATCCCAAATTTTCCCAGCTACGAAGCCCATAGGAACTCCTGCTCCACCCCTGATTTCATATCAGAGCAGAAGGAACTGGACAAAGTGGCCATTGTTGGATTATCTGGTCTCCCACGGGGCCCAGTATGACCCTAGATGGAGCCCCATGCTTCAAAGGGGATGCAGCATCCCATGTTAAAGGCCCTTTGGTCCTAACTGTGGGATGGATATAAGCTCCTTTCTGACCTTCTGCTCTAAGGCTTTGGAAAACCAGGGTGAGGAGGAACGGGAAATTTTGTGGGCACGCATCCACAAAGCTCCTGCTGTTGAGGGATACAGTCCTTCCCCAGAGAACTCTTCAGGTGTCTCCAGTGTGTTGCTCAGGTTGCAGGTTGCCTTTTGGCAGCAGAGAGCCTGCAGGGACCCCAGAGATATCCCCTCAGCCAGGCACCACCTCTTGCCCTGCTCCAGGTCAAAGCTTTCTACGGGAATGGAGCAGAAAGCATCCTGATCTCCAACCTGAAGCGAGGCATCATCAGTCTGCTCCAGCTCCAGCCCCACGCCAGCCCCACGGTGGAGGTACGTGCAGAGCGGGGGCCAGACCCTGACCAAAATCCAGGGACCATGATGGATCAGGAAAGCTGGCCCTGGAGCACAGCCAGCCCTCAGGTGCTTCAGCAGAGGAGGCAAAATTCAGGATAAACAGCAGAGGCTTTGCTGCTCCAACTCGGCAGTGAGGAAGGATGGCTGTTGGAAAGGCAGACGACTTAAAATAGTCTACAGATGATTTTCAGGAATGGGCACACTTAGAGTAGTTTTTCCCTGTACAGTAGGAAATAGTGGAGAAAACACTCCACAAGCTTTCCTGCCAAGTGGGATTTGTTTTGCCAGCAGCCAGCAAATGGCAAGGAAATCCCTCCCTCCAGAGCTCAGCTGAGGCTGGAGCGACCTGTGAACAACACGGAATAACCTCAGAAGCCAAAATGCAGGCACAAAGGTGCTGCTGGTGGTGTCAAGCCTGAATTTGCAAAGATGCCCAGATGGACTTGGAACTATCCAAACCCCCTCCAAATTTGGCCCACTTTCCAGCTTTTTGACAATTTTTCCATTTATTAGGTTGTCCTTTGTGTCTGTCCTCTATGACGATGATTTTATTCAGAGTTATCAAAGCTTACCACTCAGGGTCACTCACATTTGTGTTTCAGGACGACACCTCCGGGAGCTGCCAAGTCACCTACACCGTGTCCAACCATTCCATCACCAAGACCAAAGATCTCCTCAGCTGTACAAAGCAGAACTCTGGATTCGCCTCTGTGAACAAAGCAAGTCCATTGTTCTCACCACGGTGGGGTCAGCTCATGTCAAATACGTCAGGGCCACCCTCAATGGATGTGCAGCCATGTCAGAGCTGACGCTGTCAAATGGACTTGGAGGAAGTGCAATGCTTTGGGAGACATTTATTCCCAGTTTGCAGGCTCCAGGAATCACCCACACCAGGCAGGAGCATCCCCTGCTCCCCCTGCTGTGGCTGAGCCTGCGTGACGCCACCCCGTAGGGAAAGTCTGTGTGGTGTCACCAGTCTGTCTCCCCACAAAGAGCAGCCCTTTGCCGTGGTCCTCACCTGGTGCTGCCTTCTCACACATCTGGGAAGAAGGCTGGGCTCTTCTGGATTTTCCTTTCCTACATTCTGCAAGTGAAGCATGTGACTGGAAAGGTTTTTTTCTGCTGATAGAGAGGAGAGAAATCTTCTGGAGAGAGGGGCTGAAAGAAAAAGTTGCCTTTTTTTTTTTTTTTTTTCCTCCTTGCTTTTCCCTTTTCCCAGGTTTTTGGAGTCAAGTGGCAGCCTACCAGCAGAAGCCAGTACGTGGTGAAAGACAACCTCCTGCAGTCAGCCCTGGCAGAGGAAATCCACGTGGTGGCTCCAGCCCTGAGGTCCAGCTCCGGAATCAAGATCAGTTCAAGGTGAGTGATGAACCCAACCACGAGCCACGGAGAGTGTAAACCACAAAACACTTCCCAATGACTTCTTCTCCCTTCACAGGCAGCAGCTCCAGCTACTGGCTCCTCCAATGCCTGGTCCAGCAGAGGTGTCTGGAAAAAGCCTTGAGGATGTGCTGGCTGGCACTGAGGGACAGCACCAGCACCTAGCCATGACCAGCCTGCCCTTCAGGAGGGTCTGCACCCACTGCCCGTCGGTCAGTGACACTACTGACCCCCAAAACTCACCACATGCTCTGCCCCCAAACTGGACACTTGTAGGATTTGGTGTTAAACCACAGTGGTGCTTTTAGAGGGGCAGGATGTGGCCCCGGGAGCGCACACAGTTGGGTTAAACTCCTCACAGCTCTGAGGCCGGGAAATATTCCCACTGTAGATCAGGCTGGAGAGGGCAAACAAGGGGTTATTTCTGCCTCCCCAAATCCTCCAGGCTTTTCACCCAGGAAACCTGGAATTGCAACAACATGATCCTCATGGTTTCTCCTGCCCTTTTCCTGGAACTCACCGCACTTGAGCTTCAGCACCGTGGGTTGAACCGTGACCCCCGTGGGCCCTTCCCACCCCAAAATATTTCCGAAGTGTAAACATTATCCCACAATAACAAGGCAAAAGAGGCTGAATCCCACCTAACAAACCTCACCTTTGCAGCTGAGAGCCTTCCTGAAGGCTTTTGACAGGCGGGGAATCAGGACAGACACCGCAGAGGCGGCGACAACCTGGCAGTTCCAGAGGTTCATCCAGATGCTGCGCAGCGCCAAGAAGAGGGATGTTCTGGAGCTGCTGAGGAGAGCACCTGAGGAGACACGGTGAGGCTCCCAGGAGCTTTCCTGCTAAAATTCTGTTCCTGTAGAACCCTGGCGTGAAGGGTCATTCCTGGCTGAGACAGCTGGTGTCGTTTGGTGCTGCTCCACGCAGCCGTAGTGCCAATGCACTCTGCTTTTCCTTAATGCCCCTTCTGCACAAACACTGCATGGTTTTTGTGGGTCCTGCCACTGATGACCTCCTCTTGCTCCAGCCCCTTCATCGTGGAGGCAGCAGTGGCTGCACAGTCAGTGGCTTCCTTGGCAGCTCTCTCAGACTTCCTGGATTTCAGCAAGGAGCCCAAGTCCCTCCTAGAGAAGTTTCTTTATGCAGCAGCTTTCTCTCCCCGGCCTTCAGGAGAGCTTCTCCGCCTGGTCTTAGTGAGTATGGACATATCTCTCCCCTCCCAAGGGTCCTGCATCTGGGATGGATCCTCATCCCATTTTGTGCAGGAGGGAACAGCAAGCATGTTTTCCTGTAAAAGGAAAACACGATTATGTAGAAATAAATCTTCCGGCTTATGGGATTACTTTATGTGCGTTTCATGGGACACTGGTGACAGGAGCTGATGCTCCTCAGTGGAAAAGCTTTCAGCAGAGAATGCTTTATATCAGCACATTACACATAATAAAAGCTTAATTAAAAACCATGGTGAAAAATCAGCGGCTTATCCAATTAAATCACGCATGGCATCCTTCAAGGCAGGTAAGAACAAGTTTTTCCTTGCTTTTGTGATAAACACTCTGAGGTAAAACACACTCCTCCTCTCTCTTTTCCCTGCATCATAATACCCCAGGACAAGCTGGCTGGGAAGCAGCTGGCCACTGAGATCTGGGAGACAGGGATAGTTGCCATGGGCTCTCTGGTGGGCAAGCTGTGCCAGCAGAAGCTGTGCGGGCTGCAGGTGGGTCCTCTGCAAACCCTCACTGCTTGGCTTTTTCAGACATCCCCCAACTCCAGGGGTGCCCAGGATGCCTCCTGTCCCTCCCCTCACTCTCCCCCCTCTTCTTCCCCCTGGAGCAGGAGGTGGAGCGTGGGGTGGAAACCATCCTCAGGGGGCTGAGAGGTGCTGAGGAGGAGCCTGAGGTGGTCATTTACCTGTTGGCCCTGGGGAATGCAGCGCTCCCTGAAACCATCCCCACCCTCCTGGGCCACGCTGAGGAGGGTCCCGCCGCTGTCACCGCCACAGCCATCTCTGCCCTGCGGCGATTCCCCGCTCAGCACATCTCCAGCAAGGTAGGAAAGGAACCTGCCGAGCCTTGCTGTCCTCTTCCCACTCAAAGCCAAGCTGGGGAGATGCATTTGCACACCCCCACCCAAACAGCACCCTTTCAATTTTCTTCCTTCACGAGGTGAAAGGAGCAATGAGGAGGATTTTCCACGAGAAGAGGAAGAGCTACGAGAAAACGTGCCGCCTGGCTGCTGCAGAAATCCTCCTGGATAACCACCCCTCTCCCATGGATGTCATCAACATCCTGCTGGCCACCAGCGAGATGGAGGCAGAGATGGCAACATTTCTGCTGCTGAAGGTCCACAACAGCCTGCATGCTCACCACCACCCAGCAAGGTGGGTTTGGAGGGGAAGGCTGTGTTTTTCCCCCCTGCTCTGCATCACTTTTTTCCTCCTCCACTCTCCATCCATAGTTTTTGACCAGAATGCTCTTAAAATGCGCTAGCACCTCTTCTTGGAGCTGGCATGGAAGTTCCTGGAGGAAAAAGAGGGATGCTGATGCCACTCAGCCAAGCCAAAAACCAGCGTCCCTCCTCGTTCTGCCCCATGACTCGTGGTTTCAGCAGAGTCCTTCGAGGCCAAAGCTCTGGCTCCCAGGGCAGTGCACAATTTGTTTCTTGGTGTATCAGGATGCTCTGCATTGCTCTTTCTACCTGCACAAAATGAACCAAGCACTCACATTTTTCAGGGCTAAGCTAAAGCTGCACAGTAATATCTGACTGGTTTATCCTAATAAACTGGAGGAGAGGGAAATTCCTGGGTAGTCCACGTCTGCTTGTTTCATTCTTTTCTCTGGGCAGTCAGCAGCCAAGGGAAATACCTTGCAAATTTAGATTTCCTTCTTTGCACAGCCTTCTGTAATGATCACTGGCATTTTCCCTTCCTTCCCTCCTAGTGCTGACATACCATTTCCCTCTCCTTTCCAGGAAGATAATCAAAGACATCATGGGAGACCCACGGATAAATAATTACAACTTCTTCTCAAAAGTTGGCATCTCCTCTTCTTTCTCAGGACCTCTGACAGGTGACAATGCAGAGGGCATTGATCCCATGGTCCCCACAGAGGGCAAAGGAGGGGCTGGTAGGGAGAGACAGCTTCCAGAAAAGGCTTAAACTTTATAGAATGCCCCAGGATAACCTGTTAGAAGCTTGTCCCCCAGCACCAGCTGGTTGCCATCACCTGAGATCTATGCATACCCTTCTCTAACATCCCTACAGTAGGAGGGCTGGGCTGTGTCACAGACTTTTCCCAAATCCTGCTAATTTGAAAGATGAGCTGAAATCGATGGTACACAGTATGTGGGAGTTTCTGTGGTTTTCCTAAGTCAAGATGTTTCACTCCATTCCTCAGTTCCTATGGTGTTTTTAATAAGGTCTTCAAAGAGGAGAATCCTTGTACTGATTTATTAAAAAAAAAAACCAAACCAAACTTCAGAGAGACAACACTTGCTAAATATCTGCTTGATTCTTTATCCCTCAGCTCTCGTTTCTGTCCCTCTTCAAATGAGCTCAGTCTAGCATCGGAGGGGGTCAGTGAAGGTGAAATATTTATTTCCCACCACTTGGGTTATTCTAAATCATTCAAGTATTGCAAGAGTGGAAAGAGAAGGTGCAGAGTTTCCCCTCTGGATCAGATATTTAATGGCCAACATAGGAGATCCATCCCTACAGTACCAACCACACACTCTGTTGGAGAGGCTCACAAATTACCAAGGTGCCATCAGCATCCTGCTTTTATGACCTCCCAATTCCTGCAATCTCTCTAGAGGAGCTTTGCCAAGAAGCCACCCTGTCCTGCTGAGCACTGACTTGGTGACACCAGGCACAGGGGACACATTCACTGGGATCCCAGCCTTGCACTTCCCACCTACAGCCTCTGTATTTCCTTGTCAGCCTTCCTCCCTGCTGCTGCTCTCAGAGCATTTATGGTTCACCACCATTCAGTGACTTGGGTGCAAAAAGAGTTCATAGAATCCCAGAATGGTCTGGGTTGGAAGGGACCTTAAAGCTCATCTAGTTCCAGCCCCTCTGCCACAGGCAGGGACACCTTCCACTAGACCACCTGTGCCAGGCACCATCCAGGGATTTTTTTATGGGCATCTCTCTGCCTTTCAGTCACCCAGGACCTGCTTTCCACCTTCGGGCTGGACCTGCTGTTTTTGGAGGGAGGATTCCTGAGGAAGAGCACCTCTGAGTTCTCGCTGCTCAGCCATGGCCAGCGGCTCCGCGCAGCTCAGGTGAACTGCTGGGACAGTGGCTGGGGGTGACAGCACCAACCCTGTCCGGGTCCCTTCCTGACCCCCTTGGGGGGCCTGACCTCACCTCTGCACTCAGTGTGCAGAGATCCTCAGAAACAGGTAAACTCATCCCCAAGTCGCCAGTGTGAAGCCAGACACACATGCTCTGGAGAAGGGAGCCCCTCACTCCCCCCCAAAAAACAGAGGCTGTGGTACTGATACCTCAGGGTGCTCAGGTCGGATGCCTCATCCAAAGCCGCTCCATCGCTGACTTCCTCATCCAAAGGGTGCCCACCCAAGGGTTGGACAAGCATAGCGACTCAAATAGCGTTGTGGGACACAAAGCACTCTCCAGCTTTGCTCTGTGCCACTTGCACAGGTCCTCTTCTGTGTTCCAGGTGACCATTGAAGCACAAGGGATGGAGTCGATGATGGGAGAAAACAGCTCGGATGGGGAAGAGGAGCCGGAGCTCGTGGCCGGGATGTCTGTCATCTTCTTCGATGTTCAGCTGCGGCCGATCGTCTTCTTCCAGGGATACTCAGACTTAATGGCCAAGGTCCTCTTGAGCAGTGGAGAGCCCACAAGTGTAGTCAGAGGGAACCTCCTGCTGATGGACCATCACCAGGTACTGCATGGGGGGGAAAGCACTGACCCGTCTCCATGCCAAGTCCTAGTGAATACCATAAAATCAGCTGGTGGAGGTTGCTTGCCACAGATACAGTTCGAAGAGCAAGGTGGCACTGCTGGACGTGTCTTGGTGTTGGTGAACATCAGGATGGCTGGCTTTGCCTTGGGACATAGGTGGCTTGGCTGGAGTCCCTCCCTTGCAAACCCTGCTGTAGGTTTGGGATAAATTGTCCCAGCAGCCACCCATCCAAGAGCAATGCCCGGTCACAGCAAGCTCCGCCTTCTCCACCTCCCAGGTCATCCCTCTGCAGTCTGGCCTCCAAGTGACCATCAAACTCCAGGGTGGGCTGGGTCTTGACATTTCAGCTGACATGGACGTGAGCATTTGGGAGCAGGAACTGAAAACCAGCATGAACGCGAGGTCAGCGAGCGTGGGGATGGGGGGTACCCGGGTGGCTCAGCACCCAGCACAAGGGGGGTTTTCCACAGCCCCCTGCTCTTCTCCTGTGGGCGTGTTGGATAGGGCTCCGGTGGGTCCTGGTTGCACTTTTCTATGCCCAGACCTCAAAATAAGGTGCTGATGGAGCTGTTTGGCAGGGCCATTGCTCGTTAGCCAAGCCCACGTGCCTCTCTCTCACAGGGGCAGCCTTGCCATGGATTTCCAGGCAGAACTGGATTCCCCTTTCCTCCAAGCCACCCTGAGGAGCCAGACAGAGGCAGAGACCTCAATCCACTTTGACACCATGCTGAGTTTTTCCAGCAGCCCGGTGCTCATGTGTCTGCAGCTGAGAGAGGAGCAAGTCCCATACAGGTAATCCCCATGTACAGTCAGATACTGTAGAAACATCACGATGTGCTTGAGATAAAGGAGGATTTCTTGGGAAGAGATGGGAATTAATGGTTGTACACTTATTGAGCAGGGTGAGCCGAAACTGGTAGGGATGCGGGAAGGACACTGACTGAAAGTACCATCCATAGACCATCAGGAGATGGTGACTATGCTGGTCTGGGATGAGGAGTAGGTCCACCACCACCACAGCCTCCTGACCATCTTGCTGTCACCTTGTCCCACAGAGAAACCTTCACAGTTTCCAAGTCTGCTGGGAGCCAGAGCAGCACCGCTCGAAAAGGCAGGCGTGGCACCATGCCCGGGAGGGAATTTGCCCTGCACCAAACCAACTCCAGGGTCTGCAACCTCCTGCTGACAGTGGGAAAGGAATAGGGGAGTCAGAGCACTTCGGGACTGGAGAAGTGCCCCATGTCCTACCACACACCCCTGTTCTCTGCAAACCCAACGTGAGCTGTCAAGGGCTGTGCCCAACTCCTCCACAATGGCCTTTTAATCAGAAAAATTATGCAATAAGGACATCAGAAGAGACCACAAGAGGAACTGCTGCAGGACAGCCAGAGGCACCCCTTGGTTGGGGCTGGAGGAGCCAAACTTGCCCTCACACCCCAGATTTCCAGCACCTGGATTCTCCACCTTCATGGGGAAGGCCTTGCTGGAAGCTGGAGCTGGTCCTTGCGAAAAACAGCCTAATTTTGCAAATGAATGAGTTTCTCAGAGCCCAAGAAACCCTCCTGCAAACCTACACCCCAAAATGCCCTGTTTTCTCCCCGTTTATGAAAGCAGTCAGGAGGGAGCACATCTGCAGTTCCCAGGAGAGGTAGGGAATGACCCTCCTTGAATGCACAGCTTTTGTAGCTGCCAAATTGTCCAGAAACATGGAAGAAAAGTTATCTCTGGAGGAGGTGTGCTGTTGTTTTTTAGGGGATTTTTTTATGCAACCACAGAGACACTTACCTCAGAACAATCCCCAGGGAGAAAGGCAGAGAAGGAAGACAAAATGTTGTACCGTTCCTTCTGGCTTAAATGATGGTGTTTGCATTTACTTACATGCAAGGGCAACTCAACTCCCCCCTCAGAGCTCGGGGCCATCCACTTGGTTCCTGGGGATGAATTTGCACTCTGTTGCCATGGATGTGGTTGGTGCCTTCCTGCTCTAGTGTCTACACCTGAATTTTTCTACATGTTTTTTTTTTACTTCTAGGACAGGCAGGGCTGCAGGAATCATCTGAGGTCATTGAAAGCACCTTGCAATTAAAAACCACAAGGGCACAAGCATTTTAGTGTTTGCAAAGAGTGGATTGAAAAGGTGTTCTGAGATTATCAGGGCTCCCAGGATGGGGTGAAGACAATGAAAATGGAGACATTATGGCTCTAACAGGTGGCACACAGAGCTGGATCCAAAGTCAGCCACACTCAGCTGGGCAATCAGATGATTTCAAAGCTGCCAAGGTGTTTGAAAAATTCTCCGTCCTTTGGGTGTTATTATTTTTTTGGCGAATAATTGGTGGCTCAGCCCATCCTGTAGGTCAAATACAGATGTGGCTGCCACAGAGGGCAAAAGATCCCATTTGACTGGCATGGTCCTTTCTGGCTGTGAGAATCTATCACAGAAGAGTTTGGACAAACACTACAGAGCTGTTACTTCAAGTAAACGTCGTTCAGGACGGACATTTTTCAACCCAAACTGTAAAAGTTAGATAGTGAAATCACACCTCCATCCCATCCTCTTCCTCCTCTTGTCAAGGTCAGCACATACTAAGATGTGCCTTCTGCTGGTGCCTGCAGACCCAAACCCCATCAATCCAGAGGTGACTTCTGCCTACAGCCTCTCCTCTTCAATTTTGATCCAAAGTTGACATATTAATGGAGAAGCCTCTGGCCTCTCTCATCTCCTGAACAGCAGTTCCCCTTCTCTTTTAATCGAGGCAGCAGATGGAGATAAGATTGCCTTCACCCTGCATGGGGGAAGGCAGGAAGCAGTTCCAGCAACAGAGAGATACAGCAGCTTCCCTTTTCAGCTCATATTTGGGCCCTTTTGGTGACCATTTGTGAAAATTACAATTAGCTTTGAGTAAATACCGTTCTTCTGCTTTGCATTCTGCTCTCAAGCTGGATTGTTATCAGGCCACCACCACCCAACACCTCTCCAGCACTGGAGGGGGGGGCTCACCAGGAAAAAGCAGTATTTCTTCATTCCTCCCTGATAATAACGCACATTTGAAATATTTCCAGCCGTTTTCTTTTGTGGGATAAAACATGAGGTTTAGGATAAAAGAGCAACATTGAGTGTGTTTTTTAAATTACGAGCCTGACAATATAGCACTGAGTCTCCGGTTTTTGGGAGAGGAAACGTGTCTGGTTTTCCATCTGGGGACACTAATTACCGGAATTTTGGTTATGCACGGAAATAAATGCCGTATGTTTTTACATTTTCTCTGTTTGACACTTACCATGGATGGAAAGGAAAGAGAAGCAATTCCAGCAGGAACAGCGTGGCCAAAGCTCCTCAGGGACTTTCCAGGTTTGTATTTAGGGTGCCCCAGAGGCATGTAGCTAAATACCCAATCAGGGCTCCAAAACAGGGACGTGAGGGCTACCTCTGCTCCCAGAGCCCCCTTAGGGATGACAACAGCCATGCAAGAGGATTCCCATGGGGCCAAAGGCAGTGCCCTATCCTCTCCTGCCACCTTCTGCAAAGGTATTTGGAGGCCATTCAAGGCTTTGCTTAAAATCAGGGCTTCCTTCCCCTGCCCCAAGACTTTGCTGATTGCAGGGCAGTCTCTCAGAGCTGCCCTCAAGGACATGGAGAGTCAGTGCCCTGGGACTTGCCCTCGGGTCTGAACAGGAGGATCCCTGTGTGACCGTGGGAGGAGGGAGCCCGTATCACCCGTGCTGCCCCGCTCAGCTTTGATAGCAGCTCTGAGTCCCACTCGCTCCCTTTCACCAGGAGCATCCCGTTACTTCCCGCTCCTCCAGTCCCACGGGCAGGATTTGGGCTGGCTCGGCTGGGTCTTACACCCTGATGAGTTGCTACAACCTCTCCTGGCAGGCACCACCCTTGCAACGACCTGCACAATGCACCCACTGCTCTCCCAGGGGCTTAGGGGGGACTGTTCAGACCCCAAACCTCTCAGCCTTGATGTTTGCTCCTCAAACAAAGCCAAGAGGCACCCACCTGCCATTTAGAACTTCTCCCACTGCTCTTTTCCTCCTTCCTCCTTCTCTAAAGGAGGTTCAGAGAGGCAGATTTGTCTAAATTTCTTGAATTTCTAGTTCCAAAGGACAGTAGTTGTCCTGCCAGAAGGGCCAGGTCCTATAGCTGGGTTTGGAGTCGGGAACCTGTTTCCAGACCTCATGGAAATGGGGAGGACATTTCAATAGGGATTTGACCAGTTTGCATTGCTGCTGGAAGGTTTGCTCTCCTGCTGAGCCACTGAACCCTAAAGTTTTTCAGGCCCCTCCCAGAGGCTTTTTTTTTTCCCCCCTCAGTTCTACTTGGATGCTCAAACAGCAAAGGCAGTGAAGGGACCTGAGCCTTTTGATAAAGTCACTCGTTTCTTTGGCAATGGCTCCAAACTCTCCTTTCAGACCCAGCCACCCAGCACAGGTGGTATTGTGCCCACAGAGCTGGAGTGGAGCCACCTCTGTCAAAGTGGGCAGAAAGGGACCTGGTCATGTCCCCAGGTGCCACATCCACATGTCTTTTATCCTTCCAGGGATGGGGACCCCACGGCTGCTCCAGGCAGGCTGTTCCAATGCCCGACAGCCCTTTCCATGAAGACATTTTTCCTCATGTCCAGCCTAAAAGCCTCCCCAGGCCATTTCCTTTTGTCCTGTCCCTTGTTCCCTGGTTGCAGAGAGGGAGAAGGTCCCCCCTGAGCCTCCTTCCCTCCGGGACAAACACCCTCAGCTCCCTCAGCCTCCCCAAAGGATCCTTTCACCCAGGAGCAGGGGAAAGGGTTAGGACCAGATGTGATTCCTGGCGGAGATCCCCCAGGACAGCCACCACGCAGCTCCCACGGACCTTGCAAGGGGCCGGATGCAGAGCAGCGCTCCTACCGCATCTCCAGGAGCAGCTTGGAATGTGGAGCTGCGGATCCGCAGTGACCTCCAGTGGCTGCAGCCAAATCTAATGGCCATGTCAGGACAAAGCCCGTCCCTCGCTCCGGCCACCCCAGGGGTGTCCCACAATCGGCAGACAAGGTCGTGGGACCTTTCTAATGGATCAGGGCGATGCCATCCTCTCCCGGCCTCCAGGCTTGCCGTATTTTCTTTTTCCTTACAAGTCACTCTATTCCCGGGACATCTCGTACAGCCCTCAGGAGAGGGCACAGACACCGCTCACCAAATGGGGCGATAAAACATTAGCTGCCTGGCTATTCCAGCTGGCTCCAGAGACAAAACTAACACGAGAAAGTGTGCACAAAAGTCAGGGGAATGTGTGTGAGGGGACAGGCTGTGGGCAGGGATCAGCTCTCCCTGGGAGCCAGGTCTAAAGCCCTGGGGCAGTAGTCTGACCAGCCCCTGCTCTCTCCTTCCTAGGCAGCCTGTAATAAAAAGATTGTATTTTCTCACTGCTGGGCCCCAGTGGCTTCCCAGACTCCTTGAAAAATTAAAGAAGAAGTTGTTTCCAACTCATCGAAGCAGTGGTGTGAATCTCAGGACTGAACTGTGGCAATAGCAACCCTCATGGAGCGCTGCAGCTGCACATCCCAAACCTTTGCTGCGGGGCTTGCAGCTGCCCTGGGCCACGTGCATCACACCCAACATACCTGCAAGGCTTTCCTGGAAGGCTGGGATGTGCACAGGGACACTTACCTGGAAGCCACAGCACCCTGGAGTCACTCTGGAGCAGCAGAGCATCCAAGGAGCAGCAGTTCTCAGGGTTGCTGTAATAACCTGCCCAGCAAGCAGGGACGGAGGGGGAAAAGGCTGTGAAGCTGCAGTGGGACACAGCTGGGCAAACCACAGCAGCCGTGCCATGAGGTTATCCCCGCGGGAAAAGCTGGGGGGAAAGCTCAGGGCCAAGGGCTGGTGAGTCAGGCAGGGAGCCTGGGAGCTGGCTGAGCTGAGCCAACAAGCCTCCAGGGCTGGGATAAAACCCTCCAGCACAGCAGGGCCAAAACCCCTGGGGGGGGGGGAAAAAAAGCTGAAGTTTTCCTAGAAAACTATTCCACCCACTCCATCCTGGCCAGCAGTTGCAAGTGTTTTCCTTGGTATAGGAAGAGAGAGATTAGCAGTGCAGAAGGTGTTTGGAGAGATAGCAAGAGTCCCAGCTCTCCTATGGGACTAGGGTGTCAAGGGTGACGTGAGGACAAGAGTCTGCTCTGGCCCGTCTCATAGAATCACATAATCCCAGAATGGTTTGGTTTGAAAAGGACCTTTATGCTCATCTCCTTCCAACCCTCTGCCCTGGTCAGGACACCTTCCACCAGACCAGGTTGCTCCAAGCCCTGTCCAACTTGGCCTTGGCCATCCCAGCAAAAAACCCACTGACCACAACCACTCCAGTTTACAAGACTTGAAGTCTCCCCTAGCCCCTTTAAAGCCAAAAAGTCCTCCTTGCTCAAATATTTTGGTTGTTGCAGCCTAAAATCCTGAAGTTGCAATGAGCCCTAGTGATGCTGTGTGAAAGGGAAGCATCCAACCACTTGGCAACATACAGGTGGAAGAGCTTTTCCACTGTAAAAATCAAGCAGGGTTTTCAAAGCACTTGAAAAAGCAGGTGCTGCAAAGGTCCAGAGGAATCCAGTGTGGCTGTATTTTAAGGAGTGAACTGGTAGAATTTGGGTTTAACCTTTTAAGAGGGACCATTAAAAACACACGGGGAAGGATGGAATAACTTCCTGCCAAAAGGTGTAGTAATCCCACCATGTGAGCACCAGGAGACATTTAGAAGGGAGTAAAGTAGGAAAGAGGAAAATAAGGCATTGTCTGAGGGGCAACAGCAGCATCAATCACTACCCACAACATCTATGAAGTTTCCAAAGGAAGCACCACTTTCCATAAGCATGGCTTTCCACGCTTCCCGGGAGCAAAGCCACGCTGCCCTCCATGCAAGTGCCACCAGTTTGCCTTTGCCCCCACAGTCCTCAATAAAGTGGCACTGGGGACCACTCGTGTCCCCTCTCAGTCATGTCCTGGGGTTCATTCCTTCCTGCAAAGGGCAGGGAGTGCTCATCCAGAGGGAAGCCTAGCCATTCCCTCCAGCCCCTCCTCTCGCTTGCCTGGTCCTTGAGCATTCCTTATTCCCAGCTGCTGTCTGGCAGCGTGCTCCTGCCATCAGGTGCCCTCCTCCAGGTGGGCTATAAAGGCGCTCCGGGATGCAGAGTGCTCCCGGAGCTGTCCCTGCTCCTGCCATGCTGCCAGGCCACCGTCAAGCTGTGCTCTGGCATCGCCCACGATCCCCTCCGCCGCCTGCCCGGTAAGCCCCGCTCACCTCCCCTCCAGGCAGGACAAGAGGATCCTAAAGGAGATGCTAAGTCTGCATCGGGTGGGCGTCCCCTTAGGAATGTCGCATCTGTTGTCCCCCTGTGTTGTGGCACGCACAGGGCGGGCATGGTCCCGGCTAAAAATGACCTTCCAGCAGGGATGTGGGGCACCACGGCATCGTCCTGGCACGCTCCGTGCTCACCAAAGCCCACCCATCTCTCCCCTAGGCGTTGCAGCAACACAGAAGGACATCAGATGGCTGGTGGCAAGACAATCCCATCACCTGCCTTCCAAAATTCCTTGTTATCTTCAGAGAGTGATGGGAAAGGAGACAGGTAAGCTCAGCCCAGGCCCGTGGGTACCACATTTTCTAGCCTTGCTCACAGCCCCCCTGCAACACGCGATGGAGGGATGTGTATTAAAATTCACCCTTCTCCACACAATTGGACCCATGTTTTGGGGGACAAAGTATCTTCTCATTGCTGGACTCATCTCCAGCTCTCTGCTGGCTTAAAAGCATTCCCGGTGCTGATGGCAAGTTGGGTTAGCAGGAGAGTGAGTTTCAGGGAAGATAAATAGCATTTGCTCACCATACAGGCAAGCCAAAGCTTCTAGCAGAGTTCACAGGCACTTAGATGTGTTTTGCTGCATTCCTGCTGTGTCCCTGGTTCCACCACTTACCTAAAGACTTGAAAATTGGCAAATTTATCTGCTTTTTTTGAAGCATGGCCTGTGCGATTTTAGTAACACCCAAGCAACACACAATTTGTACCATAGTGTTACTGGGAATTGATTTGGACAGCAATTCCGAAGAGTTTTCCAAGCAGTCAGCACAGACACAGCAGATGGATGCCAGGGATGCTCCTGCCAGCAAGGTTTTCTGGACCAAGCCACCCTCCTGCCCTTCAGGGAACCAGTTGCATGGGCAGATCCAAGATTTTGGGTTAGGAAACTGCTCTGCTCCAGCTCCTTTGCACTTCTATACTCACACCCACGTCCACAGGCAAAGCTTGGCAGGGGGGTGGGGATTTTTCACATCTCTCTGCCTTCCTACTGCAGCTCCCTGCCCAGAGCCCACTGGAGAAGTCAAGCCCAGCCAGACCTGTCCTACATCACCCAGGGGGAAAGGGCCCTGCAGCGAGCGCTGAGCATCCTGCAGCATCACACCAGCTGAGAGGCACAAACCATGCCAGTAAACCCTCATCACCTCTTGCCTTGGCTGCTTTGTGCCAGAAAAGCTCTCAGGAGGAGAAATTAGTCCAGGGAGGGGGGGATTTGCTTCACAGGATCACAGAATGGGTTGGGTTGGAAGGGACCTTAAAGCTCATCTTGTTCCAAGCCCCCTGCCACGGGCAGGGACACCTTCCACTAGCCCAGATTGCTCCAAGCCCTGTCCAGCCTGGCCTTGAGCACTTCCAGAGGCAGAGTGGCACACGTTTTGGGGTTGACTCAAGCTCTGTGCTCCCCCAGGACAGCAGTGCCACTGTGTCCAGCACTGCCCTCCTCGGGCTGGGCAGGGTGTTTCGGGCAGAGCTGGTCCTGGCAGTGCCAGTGGCACAGCTCCACCAGGAGCTGTTTGAGAGGATGGAGCAGATGCCCCAGTGGAACCCAGCCCTCAACCAGGTAAAGGTAAGGTGCAGTAAAATGCCACGTGGGCAGATGTTCTGAGATTTTGCATCACCAGGGTTGCTAGCACCCAAAAAAAAAAAAAATCATATTCGTGGACAATTTTAAGATTACTGGAGGATTAAATCTAATTCCACACTCCTACAAGAGCAGGGTATCACCCCAGGGAGAGGGAGGTGCACTTTGCTGTTGTGGCACTGTAAATGTGTCGCTTCCAAGCTCTCTTTTCCACATGGTGCCTGTTCACAGCGGTTTTTCCACACCAGGGAGTCTGACATTACTCAGACTCTAATGTCAGGGGAATCAGGCAGCTCTTAAGAAAAGAGGCAGAATCAAATATATTCACACTGCAGGGGCACCTCCAGAAAGCTTGGTTGTTGTTTAGGGCTCCTTTCACAGCTCCCAAATCACAGCATATCCCTAAGGAAGCTGCCAGCCCCAGAAACTCTCCCCTTGCTCACCCGGGCTGGCTCAGATGCACCTCAGCCTCTGCTTATTTTTTACTACCACCGACCTCTGCCTTTAGAGGAAAAAAATAGCATTAAGGAGGTCCCATCCCAGATTAAAAAAAGGCTGCTAAATCACCCGTTTTCCCTCTTGGAGACTGGAATTTAATTATTTCCAGGTACAAGCCCCAAGACCCCACCTTGCTGCTGCTGGCTCCAAGGTGTCTTAGAGGGAAGGAAGAATCGAGGATGTCCCCAGAGGGGCAGCCGAAGTCACCGCTGCCAGCCCGGGCAGCCTGGTGGGGGCAGCGGGACTTGGTCAGCGTGCGGCACCGCGGGCGGAGGGGCACTGCCATCTACCTGGTGGGCACTGCCACCCACGCCGAGCCGCTGCCCCCGCAGGAAGGGCGCCTCAGGTGGGGTAACCCCCTCCCCGAAACCAGCGTCACGGGGTATCGTGTCCCTGCAGAGGTGGGGGACACCGCTGCGCCCATCAGTGCTAGCGCCGGGCACGGGAGGCGCGCCAAGGGCTGACCCTTTGCCGTGTTTGCTCGGGGGTCTCCTCCCCGCCGTGTCCCACCCCCCCCCTCACTGCCCGCAACCCTGCAGGGCTGAGTCCCGGCTCAGCCGCATCGTCCTGCGGCCGCTGGCGGGGGATGCCCGCCGGACCCGCCTCAGCTGGCTCCTCAGCGTGGACCCGAAGGCGAGCGTGGGGAGGGGCAGCAAGGGCTGCACATCCCGCCGTCCAAAAGCCCCCTCCTCCCTTTACCTTTAGCCCGGCAGGACCAAAACGCGGGGTGTTTTCTCTCCCAAAGGGCTGGATCCCCGCGCCGCTGGCGAACCGCGTCCCGCCGCAGTGTCAAGCCGACTTCCATCGAGCACCTTCACCGGCACCTCCCGGCCACCACGGGCTCTGAGGGATGTGGCCAGAGCTGGAGACCTGACTCAAGGCCAGGCTGGATGGAGCTTAGAGCAACCCCTTCTAGTGGAAGGTGTCCTTGCCCACGGCAGGGAGCTGGAACGAGATGATCTTTAGGGTCCCTTCCAAACCATTCCGTGATTCTGTGATACTCTGCTCATTGCCCAACCAAGCAACCCCGAGCGCAGAGAACACATTCCCTTGTCCCAGCACCGGGCTTCTGCTTCCAGGCTGGAGCGGAGCATCCCCACAGGGTGGGGCAGCCGAGGCTGCACTGAGCCTCGCACCAGGGGGTTACCCAAAAACCCCAGCAAAAGCAGCCGCTGTTCAGCATCGTCCAGGAGAAGCTTTCTGCCCTGAACCAGAAACACAACAATATTTATTTTCGCAATGGCCAAAACACCTGTTTATGTGTGCGTGTATATACATGTACATAGAAGTTTTTCTCCTGCTCAAAACAGCAAAGGGAAATTCGGGCTGATAAAGAGGATTGAAACAACATCAAATAAATTCATTTCAACAACCACACACAGGTCACACTCATATTTCGCCCTCCACCCACCCACCCCACAAATAAATTATCAGCAAGAGATTTTTTTTATGTGGATTTATTTTGGGGGTGTTTTTTTACATTATGTTAGAGTTTAAAAAAAAAAAAAAGGAACCCAACAAAATTAATAAATATTAAAAGTTAAAAAGCTCTGAATCTCGTATGTACAAAACTTTATACATCATGGTAACACTGGACAAGGTTACATCAGAGGAACGACTCGCTGGGTCTACCAGGCCCAGGAGGATGCAGGGGACCAGAGTCATCCTCTGCTCCTGGAGACAGCACCAAATCCCTGTGTGGCCAGAGCGACCCAAGCTCAGCCTGCCCTCAGTTGGAATAAATTCCCCATCCCTGGAAGTGTTCAGGGCCAGTTTGGACGGGGCTTGGAGCAACTTGGTCTAGTGGAAGGTGTCCCTGTCCCTAGCAGGGGCTTAGAATGAGATGGGCTTTAAGGTCCCTTCCAACCCCAGCCATTCCAGGATTCCATGAAATACCCAGTGCTGGGTGCCAGCCCTGCAGCATCACCACCCCAGAGCAGCAGGGGGGGGGGGTTTATCGTGCCCTGCTTTAAAATCTCCCCCACCTCTCAGCTCGAGGTCAGGGTTAGCACCGGCAGCGCAGCCCCCGCCCCCTGCCCAAATCCCCCCCCCCGTGCTGTGGGGTGGGAGAGGGCTGGCTCACTCCTGAGCCACGGCTCTGCTCCGAGGTATAGCAAGGAACCACTGCCAATATTCCTAATGCAATAAAGCACCAGTGCCCAGGCTGGCACTGAAAGGAGGGGTGCAGCTGGGAATTTGGGAGGAAGGACATCACAGCCCATTTCTGAGGGCGGGGAGAAGGTCTTCTTCTTAAGCTGCTTGAAGAGTAAACGAAGCGTTATCTTTGGCACAATAAATAAACGCTGGCACTCCCACGGAGGGCAGTGGAGAGGCTGGCAAGGGGCACAGCAGTGGTGGCAGCAGTCCGAGGGATGAATCCCAGCCTGGCACACCCACACACCATCTCGGCGGTTCTGTGGGCACCAATACCTGCACCACTGAGATCTGGGCACCCCACAGGCACCCCTTCCGCGTGCCCACTCCCACGAGGCATGCCAGTTGCTTGGCTCAGACAGATGGGGGGGCTTTGTTCCACCTTTTGGGATGCCCACCTAGTGCCAAAGGGAAGCACCCAGGAGCAGGGGACCTCCGGCCTCAGGTGCTTTAAGAGTAGGTAGATAAATGCACATCCAGCCATGACTTGGCAGCGATCTGGGGGCAGGAGGGTGAACAAGCCACGCTCTTTTCATCTCTTCAGCACTTTTTGTGCTGTTGGGAAGCTCTGGGGGAGCATTGCAGTGTCCAATCAGGAATGCAGAGGGGTCTCCATCCATTTTAGACCAAGCAGATATCTCAAACTCTCCCCTGCTGCAATCCATGCCAGACCAGGAAAGTCACCCCAGGCCACCTCACCAGTAAGACCCAGACACCTGAATGGCTTACAAACACTCTCCCTAGGGATGCTCCACCCTGCTCCTCGGATACCAGGAAAGCAGCACCATCAGGGCCAGCAGATGCACCCACACCATGCAGGTCCTCCCAAGAGATCCCAACTCTGCAATGCCAAACTGGTCTACCTGCCAAGCCCTGCCTTCCTCAGACTTCACCTCTCTGTCCCCAAAACCTCCTCCCTACTGGCACTGCTCATCCCCATGGATACCCACCTTCCCCTGCCAGATGCCCTCAGCTGGGAGGCTGCACAGCCATGAGCACCAAAACCCTGGCAGCCCCCTCAGGAATACCATTTTGGGGAGGTTTTAAGGACTGTAACTCCTCCAGGCAGACCCTGTGCCCAGAGCTGGCCTGACACCTGGCAAGGTGTGCCCAGCCCAAGGCTCCTAAAGTGCTGTGCATACATTTAGTACTTGGCACAATAACTTTTGATGGCATTAGTCACCTCCCCTGACACTCCTTCCCGTGCAACAAGAGATGCAGACGAATCTTCCTCTTTCCTGTCTTTGTAACTGCCCCTAAAATCCACTCCCTGCTTCCCAGTCACACCATTTCCCTCCAGGTGCTGATGCCCCACAGGCACTGGGTACAAGGGTGCAGGGATGAGGCTGGTGGTCCTGGGGAGGCTGGCCAAGGGCAGTATTGGCTACAAAAGTCACTCCTGCGTGACAAGCATTGTTTGCACCAATTTTTGGTCTTCAACCTGCTTCTTACTGCTCACATTGGAACTTTCTGGACCGTCTCCAGCCTCCAGGAGAGAAGCTGCTCTATGTTTTTCATGCTCCACCTTCTACCAGACACGTTTCCCAAACTCTCTACCCCAACAGGGACAGCCCAGAGCAGCATTTTGGGATTTCCTCACATTTCCCCTCCCCTCACGTCACCACCTCCCTCCACTTCCTTACCCCCTCAGATTCCCAGTATCCTCTCATTGCTACCCCAGGCTCTAGAGCTGAACTGCCAAGACCCTCCTCTCCAGCACATCCCGTGTTGCTGCTTGCAGCAGGGGGAAGGAAAAAGCATTATTAAAGCCACCCTCCTCCCAAATCTTTTTAGCACCTCGGGAGGAAGCAGCCTGTCTACCCACAGCTGGTTTTTTGGGTTTTTTTTTTGCTCCTTTCACCTTTTTTTCCATGGCGCTGCCAAAAAAATGCCACACCACGGCTGGGAGGGTAAGGGGCATCATGAGAAATAAGTGGTTTTCCTGGGAATTTCTGGGTGTGGAGCCAGGTCATTTCCAAACCTGGCAGTGCCACCTGTGAAAACCATCGCTGGAAGCGGAGGGGTTGAGGGGAGAGAGGAAAATAAGAATGGGGAGAAAGGAAGGGAAGGAGGGAGAAAGGCTTTCCCCTGCCACACGGTGAGGTGGTCCCGAATGGGTTACCTGGCTGCCTGGCCCCTACTCGGCTCGCTGGGGGTTGGCAGCCCCCTGGGAAAAGCAGCACTGCTGGATGTCCCCGGGGCTGGAGTGGGGTCCCCACGTGGGGTGGGGTACAGGGAGAGCCCCGGAGCAGGGCTGGGCGTGGTGGTTCCTGGGATAGCGCTGGGGCCGGTGATGGGGGGAGAGCCGGTGGTGGAGGAGGCTTTCTTGCCACAGGATTCACAGCAGAGCTTGTTGTAGCCAGGGATGGAGCAGTAGCGAGCCAGGACCTCCATCTGGCAAAAGATGGACTTGTCCCCGAGGCAAGGCTCCCCTGGAGAGGGACAGAGCAGCATCAGCGCAAGACAAGGTGGCAAAAGGTTCCCACTCCTGCACCTCTGTGAAGGTCCCAAAGGTAACAAGGTGCCCTTTCAGGGTGCTGCCTATCCACAAAGGAAGGGGGGAAGAGGGACTTGGAAAATGGAGCCGAAGCACTCAAGGATTCTGTACGCAGAGAGGAAAAACCACAGAGAACGAGAGATGCTCCAAACCAGCATCTTAAATTGGATTGGGATGCATCTCACCTCAGCTACGAAGGACTCTAGGCAACCCTTTGCTCAGAGCAAGGGGCAAAAGCCAGAAAAAGCCCAAAAAAATTCCAAGATAAAAAGGGTGTAAAATCCAGGAGGCAAAGGGAATGCAACACAGAAACTGCAAGAGCCCGGGCTCCACAAGGTGGCAGCCAAGACGCAGCGTTTACAACAGAGGCTTCAGGGATGGCAACCCTCCCCAAAAGCACTGCGGGACGTGGGTCCCTGCTCGGACCTGCCTGCATTTCCCACGGGGAGATGCAGAAGCCCTCGGCAGGGTTATCCCAGAAAGCACCGCCTTTCCACGAGCAGCAGGGACACTTACTGGAGGAGATCTTGCTAACGGGGTTTTTGGCTCCATCCTGGTGCACCCGCTGCCCTTTGGTCGTGCCGTGGTCGCCGGCGTCGGCACTGGCGGTGATGCCGGAGAGCTTCCCTGGGGAGAGAGCACCGCGATGCCCAGCAGCCACGGGAGGGTGGGGGCACTCAGGATACCTCGGGGGGGGGGGGTGTTTTGGTGGGGGGATTTCTTTTAAGGGATCTCCTCAGAGATAAAGTCCCCTTAGGGAGCACCCAGCACTTCAGCCACCCAAAAACACCCCCGAGATGAACTCCAGGGTGCCCATCTCCATCGTACCCTCAAGCTCACCGCATCCTCAAACTGCCAGAAAACTCAAACCCAAAGCTAAGAACAAGAAAGGGAAATATTTTGGCTGCTGTTTAATCCCTTCTCTGCCAGCAGCATCGGGGATGTTCGACCTGACCTTCTCTGCTGGCACCTTCTGAAGCCTCGTGCGTGAAGGTTGATCCCCATTGGTGTGTGCCCCATCCCAGTGGCACCTCCAGCTCCCTCCTCCTCCTCTCACCTGGGCAGAGGGCCATGTGGCAGCCCTGGATGGCCTCTGGCTTGTCTCCCTCGCAGTGCCCGCCGCTCTCACTGCCCTTGCAAACCACCTGCCGCTGCTGGACCCCTTCCCCGCAGGTCGCCGAGCACTGCGCCCAGACAGACGGACAGGCAGTCAGTGACAGGGTGTGGGGAGCCCTGGGGGCGCACCTGAGGTATGTGCAGACACCGCTGCTCAGGTGGGTATTGCTTTCTCATATGGGGTTTCCCCTCCCTGTTGTCTCCTGCAAACCCCCACACTCTCTGTCGGCGCGCACAGGGATGTTCCAGCCTCTCTCATTTTGAGCGAACCAGTGAAAACATCACTGGCTCTTGTAATCCCCCTTATCTCCATCCCTGAGAGTGCTCAAGGCCAGGCTGGATGGGGCTTGGAGCGACCTGCTCTAATGGAAGGTGTCCCTGCCCAGCGGTCATCTGCAAGATCACTATTCCTTGGCTCAAATCCGGTTAAAAACAGCCAAGGAGTTCAAAAATCATAGCAGGCCCATAGATAGACAGGCAAAGGTTATGCACACACGCTCATGTAAGCCTGTTTCTCTAACATATCTGGCTAAAAGGCTCACCTAAACAGCTCTGCAATCATTCTCCCAAGCCAGAGACAGCCCAAAGGGCTCCCACACACTCTCTCACAGCCAAGCATCCCCTCCAAGTGTGCACTGCAGGCTGCTACGAAGGGAAAGCTACGTCCTCCGCACGCCTTGGAGCACTGGGACCAGCTCTTGAGGGCCCACTCGTAGGAATCCATCTCCTCAAGCAGGACGCTGTTGTTTCCAATCATGGCCAGGGTGGTCGGACTAGATGACCTTCAAAGGCCCTTTGCCACCCAAACCACTCCAGAATCCTGCTCCGTGACCCTTCCACCCAAGCTCCCACGCCAGCTCACCTCGGACCAGGCGCCCGTCCTCCACTGCGCGGGGCAGGGCAGGCGGCCGCAGGGCCGGCGCGTCTCGGGGCGCTGCCCGGGGCAGTACTTGGTGTGCAGGGTGCGGTTGGTGCCGTTCTGCAGGCGCTGCACGCACTGCACCGCCCGCGCCTGCACCCCCAGCTTCCCGCAGGAGCGGCTGCAGGCACCCCACTCCTCGGCCACCCAGCTGCCGGAGCGGGAACACGGACACAGAGAAGGCGTCAGAATGCTCCCATGACACCCCCCCACACACACACACACACCATCCTCCAGAGGGATGGGAGCCCCTCGGGCCAGGCAGGGAGGACTCACACGGGCTGGGAGCACTCCTGGAGGTTGCAGCGCCGCCGGATGGGTTTCGGCTTCTTGCCGTTGTCACAGAAGTTTCTGTGCACCATCCGGTTGTCGCTTTTCCGACGGCAGCCGTACTTGGTGTACTGGATGCCTGGGGAGGGGCAGAGCACGGGCAGTGAGGTGGCAGGTGTGGGGGGTCACACTGGGCCCCCACCAGGTCCCTCTCCTGCTTCTCTGCTGGGACACGTGCCCTCGGATGTCACCCGAGCGGTGCATCACCCCAGCTTGCAGAGGATGCTCACGTGGATGTTGGAACACCCCAGAATCCTGGGCTCACCCAGGCTGCCACGGGGTGCAGGTGTCCCTGCTCATTGCAGAGGGCTTGGACTAGATGACCTTTAAAGGCTCTTTCCAACCCAAGACACACTATAATTCTATAACATCTTCCCTGTTATTTGAGGATCAGATCCCGCTGGCCCTATAGAAGGCAGGGCTTTCATCAGCAAACCCCAAAACAAGTGTATGGGCACACGTGCTTCTTCCCAGAGGGAAAAACCCAGAAAGAATTCTGCCAGGAGCTCCCCTGTGCCACCTGCCCTCCCCTCTCAGCACCTCCTGCTGTGTCCACACTTATGTCCGTGCAAACTTTAGGAGCGGTCATCTGCAAGATCACTATTTCTTGGCTCAAATCCGGTTAAAAACAACCGAGGAGTTAAAAAAATCATAGGCCAGTGGATAGACAGGCAAAGGTTATGCACACACGCTCATGTAAGCCTGTTTCTCTAACACATCTGGCTAAAAAGGCTCACCTAAACGGTTCTGCAATCATTCTCCCAAGCCAGAGACACCCCAAAGGGCTCCCACACCCTCTCTCACGGCCAAGCATCCCCTCCAAGCGTGCACTGCAGGCTGCTACGAAGGGAAAGCTACCTCCTCCACACGCCTTGGAGCACTGGGACCAGCTCTTGAGGGCCCACTCGTAGGAATCCATCTCCTCAAGCAGGACGTTGTTGTTTCCAATCATGGGCAGCAGGTCTTCGTGGATGATGTACCTGTACATCAGGCTGCTCCTTGCCTCCTCCTCCTGAGGGATGACCTGCAGGCATGGAGGGGCAGAGGGAGAAGGAGTGATGCCATGGGAGAGGGAAGGGAAGAGGAGGCCATCAAAGGATAAAATAAGCCATCAGTGATCCCACGGTATAGTGGCCTATGCCTAAAACCAGAGGGGGACACAGGGATGGACAGGAGCACAGACCTGCCCTTCCCGGGGTGCCCAGAGAACCCAACCCCTAACTCCCCCAAACTCCAGCAGAACTAAAATGGGATGTGGAGTCATAAGCAATTGCTGCAGAGATCCAAATGCAGATGGACTCAAAGACAAGTGCCCCAGCAACACCTCCTTATGCCATTCTTGCACGCAGCTCATCACCCCTTTCTTTTGGCAGGCTCATTCCCAAGATTTAATAACGTGCCCTACCCCCTTTCTCTACTGAAGTCCTTCCATCACCTCCCACATCTCCCCCTGAGACCACCTCCCCTGTCTGTGATGGTCATCCCCAATCCCCCCAGAGCACATCAAGTCAGGCTCACCAAAACACTGATGGCTTCATGCAGGGGACCACTGGTTTTCAGGCTCTCCTTCCCATGTTCAATGGTGTATTCCCACTCCAAGCCCATCTCAATGAACACTTGGCTTTTGGCTTCTTTGCCCTTGGCATTCAGGATGAAATTACCTGTGGCCTGATTCTTAACAGCTGGAGGAGAAAGGAGGTATTTCAACATCATTCCCTCTGGTTACTGCCTTTGGAGGACTGGAATGACCCAAAGAAGACCCTTTTTGTTGGGGATTATCAGAATAGGGCTGAGAAAGAGCGAAGGGAGAGGTGAACTACTGTGTCCTCACCGATGCTGTGGGATGCTGGCTCCACCTCTTCTATCTGAAGGTACCTGGCTCCAGCTGGAATCTCAAACATCTTCAAAACACCTGCTGAAACGGAGGGAGGATGGAGGAAGAGAAAAAAAGCAGGTTTGTTCCAACTAGGACATGCACATGGCCCTGACCGAATCGGCTCCCAGACCCACCCAGCCCTCTCACCTGGCTGCTTGGGGGTCTTGGCCAGCGTGCCCTTCACCGTCCGGCAGTGGGAATTGTCCCCCCCGCAGACCCCACACTTGTCATCCTGCTTCAGGGAGCCGACCTCCTTGTCACAGCCCACGTGCTGTCACCCGTGGGGAAGGGAAGACAAGCCCTGGGGTTACATCCCTGCAGCCCAGCCCGTGGCTCCACCACCCGCTTTGCTGCACACGGGGCCAGCCCCCAGGCTAAAACACGCATCCCCAAGGGGTCGTGGCTCAAGGAGGTGCCCCGGGCAGGGGAAGGACAGGGACAGTCCCAGAGCAGCTGCTCACCACGCACTCCCCCCGGACGCAGACGCTGTAGGGGTCTCGGTAGCTGCACCGGGTCCCGTCGTGAACAACCTGGTTCATGAACACCACGTCCCCCGTGCCCTCAGACTGGCAGATCAGCTCACATTTCTGAGCATCTGCGGCAAAAGAAAAAAGGAAAGGGGGGAAAAAAAAAAGGAGGGGGGGGAGAGGGCAAGGGGTTTGTGGGAATATGTTAGGGTGAGTGAAGAATGAAACCCATCTCAGCTCGTACCCCTGAGCACAGCCAGGTTTCCAAAGCCCGGGTTATTCCCGTGCCTAATCTCCGCACATCCATTTGCTGCTCAAGAACTTGCACTTCTGCCCAGCACGTTCAGGAAATTAAGACAAGGACGGGACACACTACATGACACTAAAATGCAAGATGGTCCTGGCTCCTGGTCCAGCCTGGATCAGAACACTCCTCGCTGGAGCTCCGGGAGTGAGCAGGCAGCTCTGCCATGGAGACAGGCTGGGAGAGCTGGGGCTGTTCAGCCTGGAGAAGAGAAGGCTCCAGGGAGACCTGAGAGCCACTTCCAGTGCCTAAAGAGGCTCCAAGAGAACTGGAGAGGGATTTGGGACAAAGGAGAAGGGCCTGGAGTGACAGGACAAGGGGGAATGGCTTCAAATTGACAAAGAACACGGTTAGATAGGATACAGGGGAGAAATTCTTCCCTGTGAGGGTGGGCAGGCCCTGGCCCAGGTTGCCCAGAGAAGCTGTGGCTGCCCCATCCCTGGGAGTATCCAAGGCCAGGCTGGACGGGGCTTGGAGCAACCCGGGCTGGTGGAAGGTGTCCCTGCCCATGGCAGAGGGTTGGAACAAGATGAGCTTTAAAGGTACCTTCCAACCCAAATCATTCTAGGATTCTCTGGTTTTGAAGACATGGCTGGATGCTGGCTTATTGCACAGCAGTTTCCAGCTCAGGATCTTCCCATCACCCAACACCAGTGCAGCTGGCACATCCTCCATCCCATGGCAATGGCCACGAGCCTCTGGGGAAGGGGAGGCAGTTTGGCTCCTGCTCCTTTGCCAGGACCCACCGCCACTCACCGTCGTGATGCTCGTAGGGAAGCCAGGAATGTTTGCTGTTCTGGTGGGTGTAGTAGGAGTTGCGCTTGGAGCACTGCTGGGCACGGAAATCCTGGTAAGGCCCCGGGCACTCCTCGGCGTTGCACACCTGGTACTCATAGGTGGCTCCCGGGCAGTGGCGCCCACCATATGCCGGGCTGGAAAATAAATCCAGCGGGTTTTAAGCGTGTTGGAGAGGGGAGGATGTTCAAACCCAACGCAGCTCACGCAGGAGCAGATGTCCCCATCCCTGCCAACAAAGGGAAGAGCCAGGTACCCCTGGCCACTTCCAGTTTTACCACTGGCCACTTCCCAGTTTTACCCCTGCTGAAAGGGAGGGAGGGAGAAATCTGAACGTACGGCGGGTTGTCGCAGCTCCGGCTGCGGGATCGCACGCCCCCCCCGCAGGTCCTGGAGCACGAACCGAACTTGGACCAGGAGCTCCAGCTGCCGTCCTGGCTGTAAGGCTGCTCCGATGTCTTCCAGATGCAGTGGCCCTTGAAGCACCACTGGAAGGGAGGAGAAGGAGGGGTGAGCTCCACCGAAGTGCTCATCAAACAGCCCTCCTGCACCCACAGTACTGCAGAAACAGTACAGCACGGGGAGGAAGATGCTCTTCATCATGCCTTTGGGGAAAGCAGGACCAGCCCCTACCTTGCCTGGAGAGCACTCGGTCCCATCCAAGGGTGGCCCCTTCTTGGTCTTGCAGAAGTAGGGGTTGTCCGGGTGGCTGCACCACAGCTGCTTGCAGGGGTCGAAGGTGCGGAACTGGGGGGCACAGAGGGGCTGGGCTGGGACGGCAGCGGCGAGTCCCGGCGGGCTTGTGACACCCAGCCTGGCTGGGGGTGCCAGGGAGGGGGGCACGGCGTGGCCGCACAACCCGTACTCACCGCCGTGCACGTCTTGTAGCCCACGCCGAAGTCGAAGCGGCACTGCTCGTCCATGGAGTAGTTAATGCCCGGCAGCTCGGGTAACGTGGGCCACTGGTGCTCAAAGGGGTCATCCAGGAGGCAGTCGTAGGAGCTGGAGGGATACAAGGCAGAGTCAGACATGGAGCATTTCCGTCCGTCACCCCATCCCTCAAGCTCCAGGACACCCTCCAAATTCAGGTTTTGAGACATCTGAATCATCACGAAATCCTGGAATGGTTTGGATTGGAAGGGTCCTTCAAGGCCATCTAGTTCCCCGCTCCTGCCATGGGCAGGGACACCTCCCACCAGCCCGGGTTGCTCCAAGCCCCGTCTAACCTGGCCTTGGACACTCCCAGGGATGGGGCAGCCACAGCTTCTCTGCCCAACCTGTGCCAGGGCCTGCCCACCCTCACAGGGAAGGATTCCTTCCCAATATCCCATCTATCCCTGCCCTCTGCCAGTGGGAAGCCATTCCCCCTGTCCCATCCCTCCATCCCTTGTCCCAGGTCCCTCTCCAGCTCTCATGGAGTTCCTTTAGGGACTGGAAGGGGCTTTCAGGTCTCTCTGGAGCCTTCTCTTCCCCAGGCTGGACACCCCCACCTCTGCCAGCCTGTCCCCAGAGCAGAGGTGGGCAAAACACCGCCCGAAAGGAGTCCATCCCCTTCCCAGTTAGGACTGGCTTACTGGATGTAGCGGTTGAGCTCCTGTTTGCTGCAGCGGGACCAGTGGTAGCGGTGGAAGGCGGCCTGCACCAGCGGTGCCATGATGCTCCCCATGCTGGTCTCGTCGGCGCAGCGGTTGCCCTGGCCGTCGTGCTCCATGCCTAACCTGGCGGGGAAAGCCGGCGGACAGGCGAATTCCCAAGTGATTTCGGCACCAGCAGGAAGCATGCTTTGCAAACAGAGGGGCCCCACCATGATTGTCCCCCTCCAGCCCCCCCACCCTTGACTTACACGTGGCCGGTCTCGTGGGCCACCACGAACGCCGAGGAGAATCCGTCCTCGTGGTTGAGGGTGCAGCTGCGGAGGGGGTGGCACATCCCCGTCACCGGAGCGTAGCCTGGGGGCAAAGAGAGAAGGGAGGGAGAGAGGAGGAGAGGAGAGAGAAAACCTTTGAGAGAGGAGGGAAAAAATGACAAATTAAGGAGAAAAAAAACAGCGAAACGACAAAAAACACAACCTGGCTTCACTGCAACAGGAGGAGAAAACAAAGAGGAAGGTGCTGAAGAGAAGGAGCTGCCCAGGTCGCTTGGAGGCCAGGCCAAGGACTTGCTCACGAGTGGCCCAAAGCCACCTGAGGTTACACTGAGGCTCAGCAGCACCTCTCTCTGCTCTTGTGCCAACACACCTGGGCAGGCAGGAGGGCACCCCATGGGTGCAGGTGACCATCACCTCCCAGCACTGGAACAACACCCCCTGCCGCCTTCTTTATTTAGAACAAATAAAGAAGAAAGGAAGGGAGGTGTTCCCCGGAGCTCTGCCAGAACCACATCCCTGCTCCCCTGGGATGCTCCCAAACGTGCCGTCAGGACCATGCACCGCCCCAGCCCCCAGCCCTCGATCAAGTGCAGTGCAGTGGGGCAGCTGTGGGCAGGGAGACCTTCCCCCTCCCAGTCAGCATCACATCACCTCCACTTTGGTCACTTTCCTTCTTTATTTCCTCCCACATTATTCCTGCCCAATTCAAGCAACTCGTTGGCACCCGCCAGAATTTACTTTCCAAATGTTTTTATATAAATATCTGTTGGGGTTTTTTTTAAGACTGACCCTTTTTGGCATCAAGAGGGTTAGTGAAAGAAGGGCTTACAGGTCCGAGAGGCAGAAGCAGGGCAGGACCATGCTGGATAACCGTGCCCTGAGGATGGGGATGCTGGAAGAGGAGAGCTCGGTGAGCCAAGAGGGAGGAGCTGAGCTGCAGCAGGACAGGGGTGGTGATGAGCTGAGGGTGGATGCACACTCCTACACCTGCCCTCCTGCACCCACCCTGGCCAAACCACGGGATCCACAGAGCCCACCACCCTCCTCCTTGCTCCACACCAAGTTACACCCATAACTGTGTTTAACCACACACAGTAATAAATCAAATCCTGGATAAATCATTTTAAAAATACGTCCCACTCACCCCCACCCCATGAAACTTGCCACAGGAAAGAGTAAAGAAGCAGGAAGTTTTCTGTATAAGGGAAGAGCAAATATATTTCGTTTAGGATGAAAATGGGATAAATTCCTAAGCAAAGAGGCTCTGGGATAAAGGAATATTAAAGGGTGGATGCTCAGGAATGCAGATACTGGTCTTTCATAATGAAGACCCCAGTAAGAACTAGAAGAAGTATAAAGGGTTCTCTATGGGAGAACAATGGTGAGAAGTAACTACCTGGAAAATATTTCACTGGTAAAGACCAGATTAGCCTGCAAATGCTCCCAGACACACAACCCCAGGAGAAGCAGCATGTCACAGAATCATGGAATGGTTTGGGTTGGAAGGGACCTTAAAGATCATCTGGTTTCAACAATCATCTGTCCTCACCATCACAGCAACACACCAGACAGTCTCTTTCTTTCTCCACATGCATTTAGTTCTTCCTTACGGACATTTCCTACTCAACTTCAGCCTCTCTGACCTTCTACACAGACCACCAATCTGCTCTAAGGTGATGAGCCAACTGCAGGTGACAACAGGGCAATAAATGATACCTAAACACAAGGACCCTTCAGCCTGGGCCAGAAATCCCTCTGTGCCACACGCTGCAGAGGGACACAGAAACTCTCTGGCTCTTAACAAGATTTCTGCAGCAGTAATTAATAATTTACAACCCGCCTGTCCACTGCCTTTCTCTCTGAAGGGCAGGGGTTTATCTGCAACCCGCGTGAGAGGGCAACGAGGCTCAACTGGCCCTTCCCCTTCCAGCCTTACAAGCAAGTAGCGGAGGTGCCACGGTCTGCTCCTCCATTCCACGCAGCCCTGAGCTCGGCAGGGGTGACAGGGATCCGAGAGGGCTCGGCTTTTGAGGAAAAGAGGCAAGAGCAAGCGAGGCGTTACGACTCCAGCAGCCCAACCAGAGGGTAGTTGGCAGCGGATGAGGAGCACCCGCACCTCGTGCCATGCAACACAGCCAGGCAAGGACACGGCAGCCACGGGGGCTCCTGCAGAAGGCAAAGGTCCCTCCCAGAGATGCGTGACAAGCAGGGAGCCAGGTCCACAGGGAAAAGGGGAAGGAGCTGGAACAAGCACCCCTAGAGCGGGGCTACTCCACTGATCCCACAACTCCTTCCCACCAAGGGGGAGCCCGGGGAGTCTCCCCCTTCTGCCAACATGCCAAAAAAGGTCCTCTCGCCAATGCCTTTGGACGCAGTCACTTTTGCCAGGAAGGGTCAAGAAAAATGAAACAAAACCTGGTATTTTGCACCCCAGGCAAGGAGCCCAGGGCAGGGCAGTGGCTCAGTGAGGGGGCTGCTGGCACAGCCCAAGCTCTGCTCTTTGGTGGCCAACAGCATATTCAGGAGGGTTTCCAGCTGGGTATCTCCTGCTGTGGGGAGATGCTTTTCAGGCAGGTAACCCAAGTGAGGACAGGTCTTCTCCGCTTCTCCTTCCTCCCACGCACACCAGGAGGGCTCCTGCTACGAATCAGCGTGACGTTACCACCATCAAATGGATCCTCCTAATGGAAATTCAGACCTGGCCACCAGTGTGGGAAGAAGGAGGTGGCAATCTGGACACAGCAGGCTTAGGGCTGGGAGAAGTCACCTCCCACAATGACACCGAAGCAACCTGCTTTCCTAACGGAGCTATGAAACACCAGGAGCTTCTCCTGCAAATTTTTCTGCTGAGGTTTTTAACTTCCCAGACCACATCAGCACACCCTCTGCACCAACAGGGTGACAGATCCCTGCAGTAAAACCTCCTCTGTGGCCCAGGATTCATTCAATGTTCCCATGTCCAAGAAACCAACCCATATAAAATCAGGTTTTAAAGGGTCCTCCAGAGGTCAGAAAGGATTGACTGTCCCAATGAAGCTTCCTGTGATATTTCATCTTTTTTATCCTATTTTTATATTTTTAAGGCATTTTGGGACAAGGGGACGACTGGTCCCTGAAATCAAAGCAGAGCAGAATGAACAGATATATTATTTTATCCATTCAGGTCGGTGCTCTGGATTAATTCTGTCTTTTTTCTACTTCACATGGCTGGGGAGGGGGGG
>JAWWEU010000160.1:2468079-2486076 GCA_035583155.1 Acropternis orthonyx
CCCAAAAATACTGATTTTTATAACCTTTTTCTGGACCTTGCGGGCCAAAGACTGCGTTTGCAAGAAATCCTCTCCCCCTGGCTGGCTTTCCCCCAGCAAACTGCACATACCTGATCGAGATAATAAATACAGTACCTTGCATACCTGCGGGACCAAAATCTTGCCTGGTGAGGAAGACGGCGTGGTCGTGGTGCTCGGCGTGCTCCGGGTCGGAGCGCTGCTGCGAGTGGGCCCAGCGACACACCTGCTCCAAGCTGCGGGACGGATTCCCACGCTCTATCAGGCTGACAGACTGGGAAAAGAGTGAAAAATTCAGCGGCGGGAAGCAGAGAAAGAGGCACTGCCCTTCCCCAGGCCCTTAGCTGGAAGCCACGGAGGTTTTATCCTACAGAGCTCCAGGTGGGAGACAAGAAGGTGCGGGAGTTGCTGGGGAGGCATCAGGTCTGAGAAGGGGTGAGCTGAGATCTTGCCTGGCCTCATTATTTCCTACATCATCCCCTGAACCACGACATCACTGGACAAAGCAGCTGCCTCTGGCGCTGGCTTTTGGGAGGATAAATCATCCTGAGCAGAGCTCGGTGAGTCTCATCCACCCGGTTATCGGCCGTAACGCCGCAGCTCCAAATCCCATCCCCTCCGTGCATCATCCTCCAGCCCAGAGCACAGACACCACTGGGAGGGAGCCAGACAGATTATTGGCTTTCTCAGGTGGAGATGATGTTCCTGGTCCCCTAGAAACCTCCAAAAACGAGCCACGCTCCATCCTCATCCCTGCTCCTCAGAGCCAGCCCCGAATCTGCTGGGTTTCTGCCAGCTGAGCATATTTCTGTAACAAGGAGGGGTTTTTCCAAGACCTAAACGGTCTAACTTGTGGATCACACACAGAGGCACATCACCGTGTTGAGTCATTAACACCCTTGTAGAACACTTCATATGTGGGACAGGGGCTTGTCCCAAAAATAGGAAAATCACACTGTTGTAAAGAAAATCTTCTGGCTCCCGTGCTTGAACAAGCCTCAAAAAATAAATCCAGCCTGAAAAACCTTCCCAGGAAACCTTCCCATGCCTTTTCTGTCCATGCCCAAGCCACATGAGAGCTGCACAGCCAGCAAAGCCTTCCAGGGAGCTGGGTCAAGGCTGGGAAACAAGAGATCCCAACCTCGGCTTCTCGTGCCTAATATCCAGCTCCTACCAACTTGGGAAGTCACCTTCATCTCATCATCTACAGCCACCCTTGGGCTTCTGAGGAAGCCTCCTCTCGTAGCTTTTCCCACATGCCACAGCAAGCAGATCACGGTAGATCACAGCCACCCACCATCTCCTTGGCTGTGGGGCTCTGCAGACCTTCAGACTCCAAAACCCAGGCCAAGCAGGGTTGAGATTGATCTTTGGTCAGCACAGTTGTCATTTGGGCTTCGATAGCCAAGGGCTTTCCAAGCCAGGGCTTACCTAAGTGCTAAAAACGTTACAGCACCTCCTGCTCGCCACGCCCCGGCGCCGTATTTACCTGCCGGTATCCCACCATGACCATCCTGACCAGCACGATGTTGATGTGAACGCCCAGGGACTCATCGTGATAGATTTCATCCACCTGAAGGAAGGAGGGAAATACAACAGGGAAGAAGTTCGACTCATCCCAGCTCTCGAGCCCCTCCTGTCCTCCACGTTCAGCACCTGATCCCGCTTTCCAGGACCAGGTGCAAAGATCTCATCTCCCTCCTCCCACCCTCAGCGTGGGGTTTGTTTTTTTTCCTCCCCCTGTGTACAAACCACAAAGCCAAGCTGGAATAAGCCAGTTTTTCCCAGGATGGGTGGCTCAGATAGTCAGTGACATCACCCATTCCATCAAGGGAGTGGAGGAGGGCTGCACTTCCTCCACCACATCTCTCCATGAGCCAGTGCCCCTTTGGAATATGAATTCCTCAGAGGGATGGAAACGCTTCAGCCTCCAGCATCTTTGCTTGGTGGGAAGGAAAAAGGGCTTTTTGAGGAGAGGCAAAGGGTTGTATCAAAGCAAGGGCATTACTCAGTCACACCAGTGAGTCAAACTTGACCTACGGCTTCAGAAATCCCAAGAGAAGGCAACACAATGAAAAGAACAGGGAGGGCTCGTGAGTCAATGAGGTTTCTATCATCCCAGCCTATTAAAAATGACTTTGCAAAGGAAATAATGAGCTATAAGCCTTTTCCTTCTGCGTTTCCAGGATGAATGAACAAATTCTAAGTGCTACCAAGAGAAGACATCCAGGTGGGAGAGGTCTCCCGGGAGCCAAGCGTGGCGACAGCCACAGAGAGGCTGCCACATACCCATGTGAGATCCTGCACCACCTTCACCCAACTGCAGAGCACATGTGAAAATATGGCCAGGAACAAAAGAAAATATGGATTTTTGAGACCGGGCCTCCCTTTTTCCCCAAAAAGTCTCCAAAATGAGCAGTTCCACAAATGGGGGTTCACTGCAGAAGTCGAGGAAACCAAGTTAAAACAACTTTTTAATACTGCCTAGAATTCATTATAATTAACATTAATCAACTAATGTTAATAAACATAAATTTATGTTTAAATTAAAACACGGTTTTTCAACTTTGCCCAAGAGGGAAATAATTTGCCTCAGCTCTATCACAGCTTTCAGGACTCGATGAAGATTATAAAACTAGACTTATAGAGCTTTTCTCTGGGGTTTTTAAGCTTACATCAAGGGATGGGGGCAACTACCCTTTTACTGCTTCCCAAATCCAAGTCAGCCACGTCCCAGGGTGTTTTACAAGCCCCCCCAGTTTACAACCTGCTTATCTGAAATACCCACTCAGGCCATTTTTAAACCCAAAAACCCAAGCATTAATTTTTTTACCCCATGACAGCTAATACTCCTGTGGGGCGGCTCCGAGCCATGCAGAGTGGTAATGCAGATCCTGAGCCTTCAGTGCAGCAAAATTGATTAAAAAAATAAAATGAAATCAATCAATAAGCTGCCAGTCCATCCCCATTAACTCATCCCTTTGGATGCAAAGGCTGCGAGAGCCGCAGGGTTATTTATTCAGCAGTGTGGAAAGACAATGCTGGTCAAACCCATCCTCAGCTCAGCCCTGTGGTTGGGATGCTCCTTCACTCTGCACCTTTCAAAGGCATTTTGTAAAACTAATGAGAATATGATGGATTTCTTCCAATGCTGACTCTAATTCTTTGGGGACGGGCACAGATGGGAGGAAGGTTTTGCAGCGTTGCAGCTGCAAACATTGGTCAGACCTACAGTCCCACCAAAGCATGAAGGATCCATCCCAGCAAGAAGCTGCAAAACCCCAGGGATGCGAGGCTCAGGCTTGGGTTTGGGGATGTAGGAGGCTTTGGCATCCCAGTGAAAACATCAGTGGATCTGAGAAGTCCCGCATCAGGAGCCTGACCCTGCACAAAAATATTCTAGCCTTAATGTCTGTCCTATGAGAGTCAATATAAAAAGGTGGGAAAGCAGGGAGAGAGGGAGCAATCAAAATTGAGCTTTGAAGAGACAGAGAGCTTGACCTGGCAGATGGTTCAGGGGAAAAGGGGAGAAACACACTGATTTCCTTCACTTTCCCAAAGCTTCACACATTTCCCTTTACCACCAGCACTTGTCAGGAGCTGAAGTTTCAAACAAAAAAGGAGCTTCAAAGAAAAGAGGGCAGGTTTAGATGGGATACTGGGAAGAAATTCCTCCCTGTGAGGGTGGGCAGGCCCTGGCCCAGGTTGGGCAGAGAAGCTGTGGCTGCCCCATCCCTGGGAGTGTCCAGGGCCAGGTTGGACGGGGCTTGGAGCAACCTGGGCTGGTGGGAGGTGTCCCTGCCCGTGGCAATGGATTAGAACTGGAGGAGCCTTAAGGTCTCTTTCAACCCAAACCACTGAGCAGTTCTAGGACTCTGTGGTCATCCACCAGCTCTCTGCTGCCTGCTCCCCACTCCTGAGGACCCCTCAATCCATCAGGATGAACCACGTTCCTGCCTTAGGGACCTCTCTGCCAGCCAAGCCACTTTCTGTGACTGGGAGCATCCAGGGGAGCAGCACAGACCTCTCCCTTCCCAGCTGCACGGGATAATCTGTCGGGACACTCAGCAGATCCCGCAGTAGAGGAGGATTCTCCCTGCCAACCTGGTGCAGGGCAGCCCCAGGCAGCAAGAGGAGAGCTGCATCCAGGGAAGAAAGGAGCACAAGCAGAGGAGTTGTCAGAGCAGGAGCTCTCAGAGATGGCTCTTCTCACCTGCAGTACCTACAAACAGTCCCCAGGTCTGAGAAGAGCTCTCTGCCCCAAACCCTCAAGCAACATTAGCTGCCCTGGGAGCTAAAAAAAATTGGGGAATAGCAATATTTTTTACAAGCATCGACAAACAGACTCATCACCACCCTGCCAGCACTGCACATCCTTCCTCAGCCTCGCTGGAGAAGCAGCCAGGACCACAAGCAGCTTAGAAACAGCTCATTAAAGGACTAAGAGCAAGAAGCTGTATTATTCCAAGATGGGATTTAATCCCCTAAATCTTCCTTATAAAGCAGTACTAAATGCCACTCCTTCTCCACTTCACAGGGACTAGGTACCTCCCCCCTCAGCCTCTGAACCAAAGGGTTAACCCTAAACCCCAGCCCCTGTTTAGTCTGGGGTTTAGGAAGGGACCTGTACCTAACTGATACCAGCCCAGCAGTGACCTTTAGGGTTAATTGAGGAAGCAGATGTGGATGCCCAAAGCTGTGGACTTCCCTTAACAGTCAGACATAAATAATTGATGGAGAGGGGGAAAAAAAAAAAAAATCACATCCACAGGGCTTGGTGCTTGCTGCTGTCAGGGCTGTGACCCCACAGTCCCCAAGTTTTGGGGTTGGGGAGGGAATGAGCAGGGTCTGCATCCCCTCAAGGGCTCCAGTGCCTCTGGAAGAACTGGGCATCACCTCCTTGCTCCCCATCAGCCCACCCTGGAGCTCGTTCACGCCAGCAGAGGGGATGGAACTTGGCCCAGAGAGCAATCTGCAGGCTTGGCACAGCTCCCCCTGCCCTCTGCAGATGCCATTATGTGAGTCAGTGTCTTCAGAGGAACCCGTTCCCCCCAAAAAAATACCTGCTCAGCAAAGGGCTCTGGTAAAGGGACTCCCATCCCTGAAGACATGGGATAAAGATCCTCTTATCCCTCTCACCCATGCCCAGCCTGTTTCACACTGTCCCCTGGCAAGAAAGGCTCTTCTATTTCATTTTAAAAGGGAATTTTTCCACCTACAAACAGCCCAGCCCTTAAGGCTCGCTGTAAATTAAGGGGAAACCAACCCACAGGAGCGCCACTTCCCCATCCCTGCCACGCCGAGGGGGCAACACTAATATTTTACAATTAAAAGAACACTAAAGCCCTGTGCCCCCTCTCCAAAACGCTCAGTGAACTCATCCTGTGCCTCAGACCCTCGCTGGTGCCAGGAGCAGGGAATGCTGCCTACCTAAATCCCTTGCAAGCCTCTGGCCAGCCCCGAGTCTGCAGCCCCAGACGCGAGATCCCGACAGCAAACCGCACTGGCAACGAGGTCTAGACCTCGCCGTTCTTCAGGGAAGGAAAACAAAGGGAGAGACACGAGAAGAATTTGCCAAACCAGCAGAATAGCTGACATTTCCAAACCCCGGATCGCTTACTCGGAACAGCCAAGTCATCCTTTAAACTCCTTTCTTTTATCCCCTCGCTCAGTTTTCACGCCGGTGGGTTCACCCTGAGCCTCTTTACTGGGGTTGAGGGGTTAGGAATGAAGGGAGGAGTCCCCCAAGCATATTTTTGGGCTTGCATGCCCTTATGCTGTCAACAGCTCTGTAAGGGCTGAGCCACGTTATCTGTGCAGAGGGAACAGAGGGAAGGGGGGGGGGGTTTGCTCTGCAGGGCACGACTCTAGATTTTATCAGAGCTCTCTAACCAACAAGGTACGTTGTCCCAAAAACATAGCAACAAGCACATTCAGCCTATAGAGAGGGTGGGGAAAAGCGCAGGGACACATGAGACATCAGAGATGTTTTTGTTATTATCAGTTAGCAAGGAGGTGACTCATGAAACCCCCTCAGCACCCCCGAAAAAGCTCCAGAAGGACTAGAATTTTCCCATTATTTTAGACTGGCCTCCTGAAACAGCATCAAACTCGTGTTTTGAGCAACCCACGCTCCAGCTTGGCTTTTCAGATAAACCCAGGTTAAAATTAAAGCAGAAGGTTTAATTTCTTTCCCCAAACCCTCTCCTCCGTGGGGTCTCAGTAGCACTCCTTGTTGCTCGGCCCTTAGGAACAGGAATTTCAGCTGGAGCCAGGCAAGTCCCAGCCTGGAGAGGGCTCTGACTCATGGGGTTTCCCTAGTAACCCGAAACAACGGGAAAACACCGAGTACCTTTGCATCCTCAACCAAACCATGGGCAATATCCAACAAAAACCCAGCTGAAACCAGGGCCAGGCTTAACACAGCCCACAGTGTGGCTTTTCCCATCCGAGTGTGGCCACCCCCAGGCTTGAGAGGATCAGGGATAAGCCGTGGGAAGTCCAGAGGAGAAAACCAAGGAGCCCAACTGAAGGACAAGAGGCTGAAAAGCAGAGCAAGACAAAGTATTTCCTCTCCTCTTCCCTTTACAGGGTGCTGGGTCCCCTCCTGGTTCCCAGCCCTGGCTCTCAGCAGTCACCATGGCTGGGGGACGCTGATTTTCCTTCCATAGCATTGCCATCCCTGCCACAGGCAGCAAGCGGGAGATGGGAACGGCTTCTCCCAGGCATCACATCACCAAATGCTCATCCCAGGGAGGAGGACAGGCTCTGGTACGGCGGACACAGCAACGCTCATCTCAGGGCACCGAGACGTGCTGGGCAAGCGACAGCAAAGGACGCGTTTCCCACTCACTACTCCAACCTGACCCCAAATTCCTGCATGGCACCCGAGCCAAGAAGGGAAGGGCAGGCTGGGAACACGGGCTGGGAGATAGCAGGGAAGGCAGCCTGCCTGCAGGGAAGCTCTTAGGTGCACAAAGGGAGCAGTCATCCTCCTGTCAGCTTCCCAGGATGGACACAGCGCCCTTGAGTGAAAAGCATCCACATTTCTGGCAACGAAATAAGGGCTGTGGGGATTTCTTGTTAGGAGAAAAAAAAAAAAAAAGAGAGAGAGAGAGAGAGCTCTCCATGACCAATCATTTATCACTGAGCTTCAGCCAACACCAAGTTCCCAATAAAGGAGTTTGTGTCTTGGGAAGAGCCCCAGGACCCCACCTACAGCAGCGCTGGGAAGGGGTGCGTGTCCCACCCCCGCCTCAGCACCCAACAGAGACCCCAGAAAAAGCCAGGAAAGTTTATTATCAACTCCCAAGCCCGCTGCCCCCTTTCCTTGGGATATAACTTGATTGGAAAACTGCTAGACAGGAAAACTTTTCCAGCGTCTCCCAGCATACTCCAGCCCAGCTCCTTAAGTCCTTTCCTCCTTAGAGGGCTGGCCAAGCCTCTTCTCCTTCCCCTTACCTCCAACTAACGGGATTAGTGTTGAGCTGTGTGGTCCCAGCACGCTCCTCCCCACCACCCTCCTCTCTCCCTCCCTCTGCCACCCAGGCCAGAAAGCAGGACGCTCTTTTTTTTTCCTGCTGAATCGGGTATTTTAAGGCAATCTGAGCCGGTAAGGAAACGAGGCGGCGCCAAGGGAGGAGGAGGCGGATGGAGGTCACGGCAAAGCTGGGAAGAAAATGCACTAAAAACTAAAAAGAAAGAAGGGGAAGGGGGTGGGGGAAGAGTACACAGAAGGAAATAATACTTGAGGGAAGCATTTGTTGCATGTATTATCCTGGGGGTTTCTCCCCCCCTCCTCCCCCCGCCTTTTATTGATGCTGCTTTTTTGCCCCCCTTTATTTAATTCATTAAAGTCTCCAGTGCCGCCTTTAATTGAATAGGCAGCATCCTCCCTTCTCCCAGCACAGCATCCCGTGCATTCACTCCCTGAAAAGTCCTGCCCGCGGGGTAGGAACCATGAAATGCGCCTGAAAACCAACCTTTTGATTAGAGCTGACAATCCCCGGAGCGCTCAGACCGTCCATCCCACCCGCCCACCCCCGCAAAGCTGGGAAAGGAAAAATGACATCATCTCCGACCCCCCCAACGTGGGAAGAGCCCGAGTTCAGGGCAGGGAACCGTGTGGCTTCCCCCCTTGCAGGAGGATTTCATAAGCAGAGGGGAGAAATGTTCAGAGAGCGAATTTGAGTGATGCTGAGATCATGGGGACAACACGCCGGAGAATAAAACATCACAGCAAAGTAATTTTCTCCTTAAAACCAACATTTTCTCTACTCAGGAGCAGCCACATTATTCATCCTTCACCCCACCACCCTCTAATCCCACAAGTCCTTACCCTGTGTTGATAATTTCCCCTTCGTTACTGGCTCTATGGGAGAAATAATGCCCAAACCAACAACCAACCACCCAAAAACCAAAAGCATCTTTATAATTTGGTTATTCCTGAGCTGGTTGAGTCTTTCCAACATTTTCCCTCACCATGTAAAAGAGCACTTAAAGAAAAATAAATAAACAGAGGCGAGGATAAAGCATGGAAAACAACACAAAACTGGGAGAGAGAAAGAGAGATCCTTGAACACAGACCCTCTTTGCTGATATTCGTGTGCCAGCAGAACAAACCTCCTGTGAGGTGACTACCTGACCAGATATTGATCCCTCCACATCTCAGGACTCAGGGAATATGGATGTTTTTATCTTAAAAAGAAAAGAAAAGGCATGCAGGGAACCAGCACAGGCTGCCTCGTCCCTCCAAGTGAGGAGAGGCGCAGGGGCTTTAGAATAAGGTTGATCTAAACTCACTTTCAAACACATCTGACTAACCCTCAAGCTGCACAGGTTTCTCAAGGAGCGTGAAAAAGCTCCTGAAAAGCTATAGAAGTATTTACTCCACCAACAAATGTTGTTCAAAAGAGATTATCAACATCATCTTTATAAATTAAATAATAAATACTGTCATTTCCAACTAAATAAGCAATAACCATTCTCCTTTCTAGGATTTGCTGAGATTTCAGTGACGAGCAGATGTTCTCAGCCAAGGAGAAAGAGAAGATGCTCTTAGACTCAGGTGACAGACAGTGACAGCACCGACACGTTAGCCAGGGGACCATGATGGGGATGAACACCAAAGGGCTCGGCTTTCCATCCTTCCCATTCCCACAGCTATTAAATGCCAGAGCCAGCTGTGTGAAGGCACGGCCCTTCCTGCAGCGCTTCTCCCCCCCTCCCAAAGCCATTTTTTCCCAGGCAGCATCAGAAGAGCGCTAAGCCAAGGGAAGGGTGGGAGCCACATCCCCCAAAGCCAAGCCTTACTATGTTCATGAGGGTGAGGACGTAGTTCTGGACGTGCTCCTTGCCGTGGAAGCGCACCACGGAGTCGTCCACGGCCAGCAGCACCTCGATGTTGTAGTCATCCTTCCTGGCATGGCGCCTCTTGCGCTCCGTGTCCCCCAACCGCTCCGTCAGCAGCTCCAGGGAGTTGGGGAGGTCACCCACCTGCACCCCGGGCTCTGGGCAAGGCATGGAGGGCACAAAAACAAACAGCTACTGAGGTGACACTCCACAGAAACAGAAAGGAGGCAGGGAAACAGACAGGATGTTTAATGCCAATATTGGGTATTTAACCCTCACTGGTTGCTCTGTGGTGGGGAAATGGCTCTGAATTAACACGCTAAAACGCATGTCAATGGTTGGACTCTGTGGTCTTAAAGGTCTTTTCCAACCTGAATGATTCTATGATCTGTTAAAAAGCCAAACCGATGCTACATTTTATGGAATCATCATAGAATCATGGAATGGTTTGAGTTGGAAAGGACGTTAAAGTTCGAGTTCCAAGGGCAGGGACAATTTCTACCTAGACCAGGTTGCTCCAAGCCCTGCCCGATCTGGCTTCAAACACTTCCAGCGATGAGGCAGCCACAACTTCTCCGGGGAACAACTTCCAGTGCCCCACAACACAGAGATGATCAAAACAAGACTGCAGCCCCTCCAAAGCCAAGCACTTTCATTCCTTTCTTCTCACTGACAAGCCCGCCGGCAACGAAAACCACCCAGGGGGCACAGGGAAGGAGAAATCCTCCCCCCCCAGCAAGGAACACTCCCCATCAGCTGCTGGGAAGGAGCAGATTCCAGCAGCCCCTACCTTCGGGGTGGAGGTCGTGGCGCGGCGCGGCGCCGTCCTGCCGGATGGCCGACCGCCGATAGACCACGTGGGCCCGGCCGTGCTCCTCCGTCTCCTGCTGCCCCCTCTCCAGGGGCTCGATGAAGAACTCATTGCTGTCTGTCCGGATCAGGCCAGCCTGGACCCCACAGAGAAATAAGGAAAAGGGGGAGGAAAAAAAGGAAGGTGTGGTTTTAGACAGGCACGGGTGGGCGTAACACGCTTGTTAAAGATTGATGCAGAGCACGCACAAGGGGGAAGAGCTTCCCAAGTAAACCTGTCCTCTTGCTACTCCGTGACACTGGGGATGGCCACATTACCATGTTCATCTGTGACAACTCTTAATTTCCCCTGTAGGTGGAAGAAAAAAATAAAAAAGGAGGGAAAAACTAACCAAAAAAAAAGCCGGCTGCAACTCAAGTTATGTCTTTATATGGCTACAAAACTCTGTTCCTGCTCATCAGCGACGAGTTCTGACGAACCCTGGACTTGAGGGATACAGGATACAAGCAACTTCACCTCCCTGCACCCTCCCCATCCCATCCCCACGGTGCCAGTGAGGAAACCTGCCATTTCACCCGTGCCAAGAGCTGCAGCAAGAAGAAGGAAAAAGAAACCACCCTCTCTGCCCCACAGAGCGCTTGGGAATTAGCACAGGGGAATCCCGTTGGAGGAGAAGGTGGAAAGCATTACAGCTCCACCTCCCAAACACGGGGAAGATCAATGAGAGAGCAAACATCGCTGGAAATGTTGTCCCTGGCTACCGACCTGCTCCTAATTAACACCAAACTCCCATCAAATCCCCCTTACATCAGCCTGAGCGCTCATACCCCGCAGCGCCGGCCGGCTCAGACCTCGGGCAAGGAAAAGGATCACCGGGATTTGGCTTCCATCCCACGGGCAGCCTCCCCCCCACCCCGCCCGGCATTTCTCACAGCTCCCTCCCCGGCGCACGCGTGCCTTTCTTCCTCCAGCTCTGCCCGCTGCCTGGAAAGCACCAGCAGAACATATGGATCTGTTCTTACAGCAAAGCACGTGCCTACCGCAGTCCTCATGAGGGCTGGGGTACTTGGCACAGTTTTCGTCGAATCAAATAAAATAAAAATAAAATGTACACATAGATGTATTTTGGAGAGGGGTTGGGGCTCTTCCAAGCCCGCCTGGATCTTTGGATCCCCTTCCCATTCACGTACTGCTGGAATCATCGCGGCGTCGGCCAACCTGGCTCTGTTAGACTTCATCAAATTTCCTGCTCCACTTTAGGTTGAGTGGCTGCTTTAACTGCTCTGCAAAGCAGGTTTTTGGCTGGTTTCGCTTTACACCCTCCTTCCTGAGGAACCTCAGTACTTGCCTGACACACGTATGTCAGGTCCTTCCCACAGGACACGTTCAGGCCAAACCAGGGCAGGGCCTCTCCAGGCAGGGACTGCCCCACCACCCTCAGCCAAGGAGGTGAAGACCACAGTCGGGTTCAGTCAAGAGCCTGGAGCACCAGGCAAGGTGGTGTGGTGATGGTGATGAGGCAGAGAACGAGCTCAGGAGTCAACCCCCAAGTCAGGTTCAGCGACAGCTGAAAAGTCCATGATGACAGGGCAGATCACAGAATCACGGAATCGTTAAGGCTGGAAAAACCCTCTAAGATGATCAAGACCAACCAACCCCCCAGAGCTGCCAAGGCCACCACTAACCCGTATCTCCAAGTGCCACATCCACAGGGCTTTTCAATCCCTCCAGGGACGGTGACTTCACCACTCCCCTGGACATGGTTTGACCAGCCTTTCCACGGAGAAATTTTTCCTAATTTCCCATTCCAAGCCATTGCTCTTAATTACGTTATTAAGAGAAGGAGCAGAAGCAACCCCTGCCACAGGAGGAGCTCTGCTGGGACACCACCACCCCCTCCCAGCCCTGCCACGGGGCGTTTCACCCAGGACCAGGCACCTCAAAGCTGGTTTACGGCGAAAGCCGGGACTTGCTGAGTCAGGCGGCCGGAGCAAGGCTGGATTAAAATGTGAAAGAGCCTGGTCCCGAGCCACAGCCCACTCGGGTTTGAGCTGCTCTACAGCTCGTGACTAATTATATGTGGCTCAAGAGATAAAGCGGCCCAGACTTTCTCCCCAAGGCGGGATGCTGCTGACCCCGGGGGTGGCCGGCGGCAGAGCGGGGAACGCAGGGATTTGTGCGCCCATCCGAGCAGAGGAACGAAACAGAAACCACAGCAGTCACCTTGGCGTTCATAAAAGTTAATTAAAACCCAAAAAACAACGCCATTGCAAGAGCCACGCATCAACCTGCTCGGTCTTAAAGAGGAGCAGCTCGGGTCGTACTGCGGCGTTTTGGGAAGGCTGTAATGGTAGGGAGTCATCAAGAGAGGTCAGACACCACCCAAAAAGCCCCACTCAGCTCTGCCTGGGCTCTTTCCAGGAGATCAATCCCATCCTCAGCGATCAATTTGCCATGTGCTTCCCATCCTTGATTTTAATTCGGTTTAATAATACCAAACCAAGCGAAATTGATCGGTGGGACTATCGTCACTGTCTGCAGCTCCCAGATGAAGGTAATTCCCAAACTGGAAAACGGCTCTTTAAAGACAATTCCACTGGAAAGAGGGAAAATACACCCTTTTTTCTTTTAAGGAAAACACCAAGCTCCCTCCTGTCAGATCAGAGGTGGTGAAGTCTCTTTTCCAACCCTCCTGAAGCTCCTCAGCTACAGGAGAGATGAACTCCAGCCTCACTAAGGGGGACCCCCCAGGACCAGCAACTCCTCCACCACTGCTGGGTAGAAAGCTCCAACTCCCACAGGAATTCAGGAAACTCTGACACTTCAACAGAGCTGAGATGTGGAAAAATTAATAAAGCTGCTGCACTCAGCCAGTAAAGCAAACAGCACCGAGGAGGAAGGGAGCCAACTGCGTGCATAGGATGTGTTTTTCCTACGAGATTCACACTTAATTTGGACAAAAAGCCCTAGAAAACCAGGCAGTGTGAACACAGACACCACCATCAGCCACTGGTTCTCTTCCACCCAGGGACTGCCTGGCGAGGGCATCAGCAGGATTGGGAGGAAGGTACACTGTCCACAGGTGCTCCATCACTATTTTGGTACCTCTCTTGTCTGCAGCACAAGCTTTGCAGCCCATCAAACACAACACTTTGCCCTCACTGACTCCTTTTTCCTGGTCTTCCTGCCAAGGCAAGAGATTTCTGGGATGGCTACAGACCTGGCTTTGCCAGCTGACCCAAGTCAGGACTCAGATGTAGCTCCTGGTGGGGTATGAGACATGCTCAGCGCTGATTAAATAGGTTTTCAGCCCAACCAGGGCCTGGTTTGCATCTCACTGCCAAAAATTAGGATGATCCTCTGAGAGAAAAGCCCTTGCACTCACGTAAAACCCAAACCAACCGAGGCCAGTGGGATCTATGTAACCAAAGAGACACCTCACACCTTTTTTCATCCCAAAATCAAGCCTACAGTTCAGGAGCTGCAAGGAAAATCCTGGAAGACAAAGCCCTACTTTTTTTCTCTGGGGCATCATTCTGGGGGACTGTTTCTCCCTTCATCCCCTATGAATTACCGTTCCTGAGGGATTTTGTGCTCTGCTTATCTCCTGCCACCCATCTGAAGCAGGCCAGGGTGATGGGGCTGGAAAACGCTGGCTCTACAGTTTACAGGACTATGGCAAAAAAACAGGGGAGAAAAGTCAGCCTCAAAATGTGAATACAGTGCCTAGGGGTGATAATCCTTCACCCATCCCTACAACCAGCAAAAGCAGGAAGGAAGCAAGGTCGACCACTTGCTGAAGCCAGCATGGAAAGATGTGGGATGCCTCCGCTGCAGCGAGACGTGTCCGCCGGGGGAGTTTTCTGCCTAACGCTACTTTACCAGTCAGGAATTTGGTGGCTTAGATCAGCTTGGGAATTATGTTATAGGCGACAGCACCTTCCCACCCTGCTACGAGACACCCTTGGAAAAAATTTAAAACAAAAACGCCAAAGGGCGGATTTTCACGCGTGGATGCCCGCGGAGAACAACAGCCCTGGAAGGTGCCACGGGCTCGGCACCCGGGAAAAGGATCAGCTTCACTTACATGGCTAAATATGGATTTAGGCAAGACTTTGTGTGCGTGCTGTCTTTCTCAAGAACTGGGTTGTTGGGGTTTTCCCCCCCCCCCACCCCCGGTTATTTATAATCTCAGTCTCTGTTTATACACAGCCTAATCTCTTTGTGTACACAGCCTTCATCCGCAGCATCCCGGAGCGCTTCCTCTGACCAGAAACCAGCGGTCCTGCGCCTCCCACGCACGCTATACTGGGATGCAAAAGCCACAGCACCCTTCCAAAGCTCGGGGGTAACTTCCAGCAAAAGTCCACAGCAATTCCAGGGAAGAGCTTCCTCTAGTCAGTGCCCTGCTGAGGAGCACACTAACAACAGTGCTGACCACGGACAGCCCTTCCAGGTGTTCTGCTGCTTCTCTGGTCATGCTGAAGGTCATAAACAACCTTCTCCCACCCCATCCACACCTAGCACCATGTTTCAGTTCCATTTCTTGCTCCGTTTCCTAAATCAAGCTCTTTTCCCTGCTTTCTGGGGGTCCTCTTGCGCTCCCAACTCCTCCAAAGTGGATGGATCCTGAGCAGATTGAAGTTGTGGGACTGACTTATCTAGGCAATCATACAGCCAGAAAATCCATGGAAGAGGGGAACCAACTGTGAGACTGGATGTATCACAAAATCCTCTTTACTGGGGTGGGGAGGAAAGGCCTTGCTTGGGCTCTGTCCTCCCAACCTCTTCCCCCCAGCCTCATGACCTGCCCCGGATGACGGGAAATTCCTGGTTGAGGTCAGGATATGTAGTTTTCGGCCACAGAGCAAAAAATACATTGCAGGATTTAAAAAAAAAAAAAAAAATCCTTTTCCTGGGGGAAAAGCCACTTCTTCCTTTATGTGGGCTTGGGGTAGCATGGATGGGCAAGTATGGCTGCATAAATCCATATGGAAAAGCATTCTGTGGTACCAGTTACATCCTAACCCAGCACTGCTGCTCCTACCTGCAGCCAAGGAATGGCCAGAACACAAGTGAAAAATAACAACAAACCTCACTGAGAAGGTGTGCAAGGGTCTGAGAGGGGAAAACTTGGTGCTAAAGCCTAGAAAAGTTAAATTAAAGCCTGCTTGGGATGGATGCTGACAGCAGAGTGGGCTCCAGGGAAGAGAAATCCCCCCATTGCTTCCTGGATGCAGCAGGACATGGATCAGCTGCCAACTGCTTCCAGCATCCCTTTGCTCGTGATGCCAAAGGGAATGAGCTCTTCAACAGAACCTGCACACTGAAAATCCAGGTCTCCATTCCAGACACAGCTCTATTTGCTGGAGCTGTAGGAAGTGCCTTTAAATCTTCCAGGCCTGCCCAAATTCGCCAGCCCCAGGGTGATCCATGTCACAGAGAAATGTCTGCAAGTTCACAACCTTAGCAAAATTCCCAAAAGGATGCTTCAAAAGGTGTGGATTACGTGCTAAAAAAATTTAAGTACTATATGTAGGCGAAGTGTGTATTTCTAGCTGCGCTGCTCTATCATTTCTGCTTGTACAGTAACACTGGGTGTTGTATAAAAAGAAAGGAATGCCAAATTGTTCGTGCTAGTAGCCAAAATTGGCTTAAGGAACTCCCAGAATAAAGCAACCAAAAAAGAAACATATAAAAAGAACCAAAAGGGGGAAAAAAAAAAAAGGGCACAAAATAAGACATTTATTCCACCCCAGGAGTAACATTGAGTGGTACCAGGAGGAAACAGCAAATGCAGGCACCTAAAACAAGATTGCAATTGGCTCAACGGAAATCTGAAAGGCAATGGGCCAAAGGTATTAAAAAATACGCAATTCCCAAAGTGTATGAAAGCCTGGGAACCCAAGGCTGAGCAGATGCTGGGGACAGGGCGAGCCGTTTAAAGGAATTGAAGCACTGTGGCAGCAAGTTATCGATGCTGAACTGTGCTCAGAAAGCCAAGGGGCTCTGAGAATGACAATGATTGGGGAAAAAAGAGAGGTCCTCCCTCAAACACTTAGTGGAAGTCACACTGCAGCTGGCAGTGATTTCAGGAGATGCTCCAGCTCGCCCAGGCTCATTCGAGAAGCAGAGAACGCAGAGAAAAATTTCCTGGAGCAATCCCAAGGTATAACACGGGCGAGCAAGGATGGAGTGGCACCACGGGCAGCGTGGGTACCCATCCCATCCCGGAGGCAGGGCACAGCCCGTGGGTGCGACAGCATGTGGCACAGTCCACCTCCAGGTAGGAGGCAGCTCAGGCACGGGACTGGCAATTTTTTCAAGCCCTCTGAACAAATATCGGTGCCCAGCCAGCAGAAGGATGGAGTAGGCAGGGAGAACAGAAGCCCGTGCCACGCGGGGAAAGGGGACCCGCCGCAGCCGGCGGCTGAAGGGGGCGGCACGGTGCGGACACCTAAAGCATCACCAAAAAAGAATCACCTTTAAGGGCACCACACAGGAGAAAACCACACCAAACCACAGGCACCACACGCGAAGAGCCCCCGCCAGCCCCCAGCTCACCAGTCCGTCGCAGTTGCTGATGGCCACGGCGGCTCCGGGCATGCCGGAGATGTCGCCGGTAAAAAGGCACCGCTGCTGGAGGGGCTCCCGGAAAAGCACCTCAAAATCCTCCTGCCATTCGGCCACGGCTCCCGGGGGCAGCAGCCTCCGGTTGGGCCTCAGCCGGAGGTGCAGCTCCTTCCCAAAAACAGTGACGTTGAAGTAGAGCAAGCGGCGCTGGGGCGACTCCTGCGGGGGGCTGCGGGGGACGCGGCGGTGGGACGGGGATGGCTCGGGGGCACAGGGGGGCTGGCCGGTCCCCGCCACCGCGTCGCCGGACACCACGTGCGAGAGGAAGCGACCCCGGCAGTCGGCGCTGAACGGGACGATCACACCATACTCGCTGAGTTTGCCGGACAGGAGCAGCTCTGCGGAGGAGACGAGACGTGGGCACGGAGCATCCCCCGCTCGGGATCTCGGTGGCCAACCCAACCGGGGGAACCCTTGGCGAGCCCCGCCGGAGCTCGATAAACCCAACAACTGCTCTTCCGTCCCGACACGGCTCCGCTTTGTAGTTTTAAGCGGGTGCGCCCAGCGTAGCAGAAGGAACTCGGGCTGACGTCCCCTCGCACGCCAAGCACGCCAACTATTTCTCGCCCGGCCTCCATCTCCCCCAATTCCCATTGAAACCAAGCCCACCCCCACCCCCCGCCGGCGGATTCCCTCTCCCTTCTCCCCATTCTCCGGGGTGCAGCCACCTGTCAGCCGCTCCCCCCAGCCCCGACCCTCCTTCCCCAACCACCCCGGCGGGGCCCCCCGCTCGCAGGGGCAGCGTCCGTACCTGGGGCGCTGCCGGCGGCCAGGCAGCCGTGCAGGGGGACGAGGCAGGAGAGCACCAGCCGCAGATAATCCATTTGGGGCCGGCGGCGGGATGCGGCGGGATGCGGGATGCGGGGCGGGCGGCGCCCGGCGACCGCCTCCCCCCCCGCCGCCGGGGCCGCCGGCGCTCCCGCCGCCGCCGCTGCCGCCTCTGCCGCCTCCGGGGCGGCGTGGGGCGGGCCGGGGGCCGGCTCTGCACCAGGGGGTGGGAGTTCGGGGCTTCTTTCGATTAATTCCCTTTCGAAAAATTTTTTTTTTTTTTAAATGCCTCGAATTTTTATTTTTTTTTTTAATTTAATTTTTTCTTATTAAACACGCCAAAAAAAAAAAAAAAAAAAAAAAGTTCTCGCGTTGCCTGCGGATCGTTCTTTTCTTGGAGATTTAAAGGAAAAAAA
>JAWWEU010000160.1:2486176-2524032 GCA_035583155.1 Acropternis orthonyx
TTTAAAAAAAAAAAAAAAAAAAAAAAAAAAAGCGTTTTCGGGCAGCCCGCCCTCCTTCCCACCATCCCTCCTCCCCATCCCTCCCCGCCCCGCGGCCGCCCGGCTCCAGCGCTGCCCGAACAAAGGCAAGACGCGCCGGGAGCCCCGGAGCTCCCCCACCTCGCTCTGCCCCTGCCCCTCTCCCCAAATCCCACCTCCCGGCCCCCGCGCTGGAGCCGGGACCCCGCGCAGAGATGCTCCAGAGGGAGAGTCAAATCGCCTCCCGGCGCTTAGAGCGGTGCCCCGCCACAGGAGATGGAGGTAAACATCCTGGTTTGGAAACATCTGGGATGTTTTCCAGATGTGGAAACATCCATAACAGTGAAGCTGCGAATGCCCGGTCGCTTGACGTGTTCAAAGCCAGGTTGGACGGGGCTTGGAGCAACCTGGAATAGTGGAAGGTGTTCCTGCCCATGGCAGGGTGGTAGAATGAGATGACTTTTAAGGTCCCTTCCAACCCAAACCATTCCATTATTCACCTCCTTTCTCTCTACCCCCTCTGTTTTAAGGAGGAAACAACTGGGAGAAGGCACTGGCATGAGAGAGGTGCCCCTCACACCCACTTGGATTTTCCAAAGGGCGTCACCAAAGCTCTGGAGGTGTGACCACACAGTTCAGTAGGTGCTGTGCTTCCTCAGGCTCATCACCACCACCCTCATAAGAGGCAAATAAATTAAGCAGTCCCCTAAAAAAAAAAACCAAAAGGCAACCCAATAGAATTTCAACAACCCAGTGCCATGATAAAAGGGCTTCCCATATCATAGTCACAGAATGGTTTGGGTTGGAAAGGACCTTCAAGATCCTCTCATTCCAGTCCCCTGCCATGGGCAGGGACACCTTCCACTACACCAGGTTGCCTCCAAGCCCCATCCAACCTGGCTGTGAACACTCCCAGGGATGGGGCAGCCTTCAAAACAGAGGAACGTACCTTCTGGTGCCATTTCCATTTGCTGTGTGCAGCTTTTCTTCTGGATAGGACTCCAAGGCCAGCTCCAGGGAAGGGTCTGTCCTGCAACACTGGCAGCACCAGCTGTGCTGGCTGTGCATGGATTACACTCACCTGGGGCCCCAGGGGCTGAGCAACCCTAAACCTGCCCCAAGAGGTAATCCCTGCCTTGAAGACCTTGTCCTCCCAGCTAGCTACCCCAGAAGCCAGAACATGATGGGAAAGGCACTCAGGAGAAAACAACATGCCAGGCTACGAGCTTCCCATCAGCTCTACCCTTAGGTTTATTACTTTGGATTTGCTTGGTAGGACCTCAGTTGAAACTTTGCTCCCAACCCAGCAGCACAGCCATGCCAGGAATGGTAGGAGAGGGCCACCATTTGGGAAAAACCCCCTTTGGAATGCCCTGCTTACCCCTCTACTGCAGATGAGGGTGGATAGTGGGGCTGCTGGGCCCTAGAAGAAGGATCGGGATGTGGGGATGGGGAACCCCTTGGAGATGGTCCTGCTGAGGCCATTTCTGGTGAAGCACCGAGGAAAGGGGTGCTTCGTCACTCTCCAGTTGTATTATCCCTTTGCTCTGGCCCCTCTATTCTCCTCTTTGTCTCCTGGTTTAGCCTTTCCCAGCCTTTAAGTCTGTCCTACCCTTCTCCTTGACTTTAGGCTTAACCTTTTCCTTTCCATTTTAGAGTCCAAATGAAGCCTTTTCCTGTTTTCCCCTCCTTGGGTGCTATTTCGTCTGGAACCCCCATTTCCTCCATGGATAACGCACTTTGTAATTCTCTCTGATTCAACAGGCACTCCTCTCTGCAGCCTTGAGATTTACCAGGGACATGTTTTTGGGGACTTTCCCATTTGTTAGGTGACCTCTAGGCCTGGGGAGGAGCAGTTTTTCTTTCCAGCTTCCAGAGAAGAATGCTGACAACAGCTGCTGCTTTTAAAACCCTAAATCAGACTCCTTTCTCTCCCAGGAGGCTCCAGCCTGTATTCCCAAAGCCTGGCTTGGCTCTGGCAGTACCAATTTCTGCCCATCCTGGAGCGATGCCACGTGCAAGGTCTGCCCATCCCACCAGGTACCACTCAGAGCTGGAGCCCAGGAAGTCTCCACACAGAACAATTCCCTACCACCAGCAGCAGATGCAGCTATTGGTCCCTAAATGCAATTAATCCTGAATTTGAGGGCTGGAAAAACCGTCACAAAAGGCTGGAAGAATTTCTTAGAAGAAAAAGCACTTAATTGGGTCTATTTTTGTGTCTTTATAGGCACCAGTTGTTTTGCTCAGCCATGCAAACCTCCTGGAGGGGAGGGCATTAGAGCTAATAAAATCATGGCAATCTCCACCAGTTAGCTAAACTGGCTTTTCTGCCCATAATATCATGAATTTAGGAGCCTGGATCTTGGGATCTACAGGAGCAAGAAGCCAGGGCTGTATTTCCAGGCATAAATCACCACATTTCTTCTTCCCAGAGCTTTAAACCTCCTGTTTGTTAATTCAAAGGGTTCTGAAACAGCTGTCCCTGCACTCAGCTTGCGTAACCAGCAGCCTCCTCCTCCTCACCATGGGCTGATTCCTGGCAAACAGTGCTCAAAAGAGAAAAAGACTTAAAAGAAAGGGAGAGAACCATCTGGTTGGGTTAATCTGTGAGTTTAAAAGCAGCTGGAAGAAGGGGAAGCACTGGGAGGGATGGACTGGCATCCCAGGCACAGGTAAGATGGGCAGGGAGGAACAGCTGAGGTTTATCCCCATCCCAGGCGCAACACACCCACGCCCAAAGCAAGCTGAAGGGCTCTGGTGATGCTTGGGCAGGGAGACATCCCAAATCCCACCGTGCACGGACCTGGAGCCTCTGCAGGGAGCACAATCCCACCGTGCTCCCCAAACCGGAGGGATGGGAGCAGAAGCAGGGCAGGCTGTGGGTGAGTGAGCATGACCTCATCCCTCAAACACGCCGAGCTGCCAGGAGATTAGACCAGAAAAGAGTCGCTGCTGCAGCGCCGGGGACAGAAGGGGAGAGAAAACCCCCTGAGCATCTTCCCCCCTCCCTCTCTTAAGCAGCCGCTAGCCAAATCCCACCCCTTTTCCAGGATTTCGGCTCTTTCCGGGCGTATTTTTAGGAGCCCTGCTAGAAGACCACCAAGGAGAGTCACGAACATGCCGAGCTCAACAGGAGGAAGCGCAAGCCCAGCTTTGGGAGGCAGCGAGCTGACAGGCACATCATCTGGTCTCTGGCAGCCCCCGGGCAGGATCATTCCTGGCAGATCTCTCCCTAATCCCTGCTTTAAGACCTCCAAAGATGGAGGGAGCCTCCACAAGCCCCCAGGAGATGTCTTTTTTTTTTTTTTCCCCCCTTCGTGTCTTGCTTTTCTTGGCTTGGAAAGTTTTTCCTCCTGGTTAATCTGAATGTTTCTTGCAGCTTTTTACACCAAGGAGGTTTTGTGCTGTTTCCTCGGATTTTCCTGGCTTTCCTACAGCCCTTTCCCCGTGCAGAGATAGCTGCTGTGCCCCCTGACCCTTCTCCAGTCTCATCTGACCTCTTCCTGCTCAGGGTGGTGCTTTCCACAGCTGTGATCCCAAGCTCATGGTACACCTGGAATAAAATCCCATTCGCTGTCCTAATCCTCCAGAAAGGTCCAGGGATACACCATAAAAGCTTTTGGGCTTTTCCTCCAGAATTGCACAAGCAGAGCCATGTCCTTCTGCCTTGCACACCCCTCAGGTCCCTTGGACAAACTCAAAGCCACAGTCTTCACTCAGGGAAAGCACTAATCCTGATACTGTCCTGCCTCTGGCCAACAATCCCAAAGATTCTGGATGCTCTCACAAAGCCAAATGACAATACCAGTGACTGGCAAAGTTCTTCCCCAAGGCCCCAAGCATCCAGCACAATGTTTTAAGGTGAGACTTCACTGGAGCTGGGCAAACGAAGGTTTTCATATAGATTTAGCACCTAGGGAGCCAGGAACACATGATGCTGTGGATTTTTGAGAAGACTCAAGATCCCAGTCCTCTCTTCCAGGTCCAAAATGGGAGAGCTGGGTGTTCAAAGCTGATGGGCCAGCCAGGATGGGAAACCACAGCGAACTCTTCTTCCTACCCTCTTCCCATCACCAGCAGGCCACATCTCCAAAGGCTGCCTTCCTCGGCTTCCTCAGTGAGCCCAGCATGAGGCCATTCCCCTGCAGCCAAATCCCTGGGATCAGCTGGACAGCAAATACGACACCAAGTTATCACAGAAGGTTGTGGAAAACTGAGGATGACAGCAAGAATCCTCTGGAGAGAAACAATCTCCCATATAAATGCTCACCTAGCACCACAGTGAGGGTGGAGCTCAAATCCTACCAAGGTTCACCTCCTAAATGGCACCCAGGCAGTGTTTTCTGGGATCAGAGCCCTGCACCCAGCCTGATCCAAGGGGAAGCATCTTTCCCTCATCCCACTGCACCTCCAAGCATCGCTTCTCCAAGCAGAGCTACAGCTGCATCTCCAAATTCCTGCAAGATGTTTGCCTTGGCAACCTCGCTGGGAGGGGTTTTTTTAAGGAGCTGGGAATCTCCCCCCTCATTCCCCTGCCCACCCAGGGGTGAACAGACAAGCAGGGGAAACCAAACCGTAAAGGTGAAAAAAAAAAAGGGAGGGGGGGATAAACGAGCGAGAAAGTGGAAGTCGACGCCGGTCCCAGCTGATGGGAGACGCTCAACTGCAAGTTAAGGGATGGTGAAACAAGGTCAGTGAGATTTATGCCAACAGCTTTGGATGCCTTCCAGCCCCTACTGTCAGCGGCAGAGGCTTGGAAAAGAGGAGGGGAAAAAGTTGCTCTCCTTCTAGGAACCCGCACCGCAAGGCTTGCAAGAAAGCTCTGCCGGTATGGCCGGGTCCCGCCGGTGGGAAAGCAAAAAAATAACCCCAAAAACCCCCTTGCTTTCCAACTGTAACACAACAGCTGGGGCAGATGTTGAACTCAGGTCAGCACCACCTCGGTTTAACTAAGCCCAGCCTGCCCAGACACCGGAGGGAGCAGCTCCTGCTGCAAAGGGCAGAATCCTGCTGAACCTCCCCTTCCCCAAAAAACACGGAGCCCTAAAGCCACCTGATGGCTGTGGCATCCCAAAGAAACACGCACACCATATCCTTGGGATGCAGAGCGGGGGGGTTAAAGCCTCTCTGTGCCACTGCTCGGACCATATCCCACTGGCAATCCCTTCAGCTCAGCCTATCACACCCTCATGCCACGGGGATACTGCCCCTGCCGTCCTGGAATTCCCATCCCTTCCCTTTATGTTTTTCCCACCAAGGCACAACACAAACTGGCTTAACCTCTCTCATCGCCCCCTCCCAGACGCGCCTTTCCCTCTCCGCGCATTGACCGTCTTATTAATTTTTTATCGCCCTCCTGCTAAAATTAAAAGCTTACTGCTGTGTAAACCCCCAAATCTGACAGGGTTTTTTCACCTCTTAAATCAAACTGCTGAGCATTTCCCAGTCCCCCAGGGCCTCGTGCTCATCCCCTCAGCTGATGGTTATCTTTCCAGCATGACCCCTCACCAGCCAGCGAGTGCTTTCCAGTGAATCTCATTTGAGCCCCATCTCTGCTTTCAGCTCAAGCTGGGCAAAATTAATTTTTCATTTGCTTGGGGCCTGAAGCACCCTGAGGTGGTGGAGGGCTAGAAAACAGCTGCTTTTTTTTATTATTATTATTATTATTATTATTTTCCCTGCAATATTCATGGATGAGAAGTGAAAAATAGAGGAAGAAAGTCATTCCAAGCCTGGGCACAGTGGTTTATACCCACTTTGCTGCAAGTAAAGAGCCAAACCTGAGGCTTTGCATGATGCCCCTAAGTTTTGGAGCTTTGGAAAACCTCTCCCTTGCTACCACCCTCTAAACACAGGATGGCATTTGCATTGATGCCCTGGATTTAGCCAAAAATCCCCTCTTCTCTGCACCATCCTGCGATTTATTCCTGTCTCTGCTCCCCAAAACAACGGGAGGCTTGGCCATGCTCAGGGTTCCGATGGAGCTGGGAGGGAAAATAAGGGAGGGGGGAAGGAAAGTTTATGGTGCTCAGAGCCCTGGTACTGTGCCTATATGGCTTTTGCTTTTAGTTTTTCAAGCCCTGGCTCTGCAAAATCATCTTAATTATTATTCTACAGTTGTAAAATGAAACACAGATGGGCTCCCCTCGCAGAGGTCCAACAGTTTCTTTGGGGGGGGGGTTCTGCCCGAGAGGGACATCACAGAAAGGAAAACATGGAAATTATTATTAGTATTAGCAGTATTATTTTAAGTGCTGTTATGTTCAGAGCTATTCACAGTGGCCCTGTGCCACACATGCCTCTCCCCATGCACACTCCCTGCTGCTGTAAATAGAAATTATATCCCCACCCCCCCCCACCCCCAGCCCCAAAACACTCTTACTTCACACCAAAATTAAAAGCAACGCTCCTGAGCTGCTTCTCGAAAAGCTGATGTCTGGGGGACTTGGATACAGGTGGCATTTTATATCAAGCAGAGCTGCCACAGCTGGGTGGAAAAACAGAAAGAAAAGGGGATTTTTTTAGGGGGAAAAAAAAAAAAACCCACAGCCCCCAATAGCTGTGATGATTTAGCTGGGGCTGTGGCAGGTTTCCCTTTGCAGCCCCACGTGCCAATGGAATATTGGCTCCTCAGAGTATTTTCCCTTTTCAATGGATGAAAAAACACGAAGACACGTGAAGTTAAGCTTCCCAAGGATTTTTGCTCACCCAGAAGAGGAGGAGGAGGAATAAAATCCCTGGCTGAGGTAAGAGCAGCCCTGTTCCTTGTACCTCTGTTAAGCCCAAAGACAGGTCCCTTTGCCAGGGCCCCTGCCTGATGCAAAGATGCAGAAAGGAAGAATCTGGCCAAAACCAGCTGGGTATTTGCACATTTTGGAGTTAAAAAAACCTCAACTTAAAACCTTAAAATAAAGGAGATCCCATGGGATGGTTTATTTGGGGAGGTGAGGATTTCATAGAGGAACGATGGGGTTGGGATGAAGTTTCTTGCCACCTTTTCACCCCCACATACAGTGAATTTATACATTTATTTATTTATTATATATATTATTATTCTGCCAGAAAAAAATGGTTTCAGGCAGAAAGGTTTGCTTTCTCTGGAAGGGGGCAGCTGATCCACGTGGTGCAACCCTCCACTAAAATATTCCTCACACCAAACAGGCTCCACCAAAGGCAAAGGCTGAGCAGTGAGAAAACACATCTGTACCCATGTCCTCCCAAGGGATACCTCCACTTCCAAGGCAGCTTTTGACCTTGAACTTCCCACAGGTCATTCACAGGAGTTTTATCCAGGTCCAAAAAGGTTTTCCTCCAGTTTTTTTTTTTTTTAAAGAAGTGTTTTATATTCAAATATATTTTACTAGGGATTTAAAAGACCGGTTTTATCCCTGTATGGACAGCAAATCCCATTCAACCCTGCCAACGGTTGCAGGTTAATCATGTCTCATTATACACATATATAATTTCTTTAATTATACCCTTATTCATGACCTTTGCTAGGAGAAAAGAGCACATGAGAGCGTTCCCCAAACCCTCAGGGTTGGGAAGGCAAATAGAAGCATTAATAACTACAAGCTCACCAGTTTAAAATATAAACTCATCAGGCAGTAGCAGAGCTACAAACAGCCCCGTTGCCACGTTCCCCCCCACGCTGCAGCCAGAAAGAAAGGGGGGAGGAAAAAAAAAAAAAAAAAGCCATAAAATCACTCACTGCTTTTTATGACGATGGAGCTGAGCTCCCAAACTGGCCAAAAATCCTCTTTGATGCTGATCCAGGGTATTTTGGCTTGCAGGAGAGCCCCTCCTTTGCTTCAGGCTTCCTGAGCAGCAGGGAGGGAAATGCAAGGGGGAATTGAGGGGCTACAGGTGCCCCAGGTTTGGGTTTTACTCCCAGGGAAGGGGCTAAAGGCAGGTCTCACCTGAGGGCAATTTGCCCTCACTCAGCACAGGTGGCGTTAAGTGTTTTGTATTAACATACCTTTTAATAAGAATTTAAAAGGCAGTTTTTACCCCTGTATGGACAGCAAATACCATTTAGCCCTGCCAAGGGCTACAGGTTAATCATGGCTCATTGTATATATATATGTATATTTTTTAATTATTCAAGAGAGGAGTCAGTGAGGATGCAGCACCCTGGATTTTCTGGGAAAAGCACGTGATCCAGCCTGGTGCACACAAGCAAGGCTCCTATGGCAATATCTGTATATATAAAACATCTCTTCTTTCCTCTGTCACAGGCCAAAGACCCGCTAGCACCATTTATTAAGGCAGCTTTGCCCCCTTCTCAAAACCCTCCAGCCCCACATCTCAACTTTTCCAAGCTCCACCAGGGCTGTTGCCACCAAGACCATCCTCAATGCCAGGAATAACCTGTTCCATAGGCGGAATAAGGGGTGGGTTGGACGGTTTTTTTTTGTTGCGATATTAAGAGTTTTCATGACCTGTGTGCACAAACACCGGTGGGTGATTTTGGGGGGGCGTTGGCTTCGCAGAGCCCAGCTCTGCATCCTCAGACAGCCTGGACATCCCGTCCCTAAAGCCAGAGTGCTGGCTCATGTGGCTGAAAGAGTTGAATCCCATTTTCCCTGCAGGTTTGGGAAAGAGGGATTGTAGATAAAGCAAAGCCCAAAAAAATGGGTGATGTTACCCAGGGGTGGAGAGAGTTCCTTTGTCCCCATGGAAAGGAGATGAAGACCCAGGATGAAGACTGATAGAGCAGAAAACCAGTCAAAAGATCCACTTTCCCTGCTCTGAACGCGATCCCTTAGGACTGCTGGCTGGGATTTAAATATTTAATTCTCTGCCCCAAAATAACCTCAGATTCCCTTGGCTGTATTCCTGCACTCCAAGCCCTGAACAAGAAGATAGAAGGAGTGGAGAAACAGGACTATAAGGCAGTTAACAAAGGGTCAGAAACCTGCAGGAAAAACAAGTTTTCTTGAAAATCGTTAAAATCAATCCATCCATCTTGGTGTTTTTAGTATAAAACCAGTTTTGAGAGTTTCGTTTTTTTTTTTTTCTTTTTGGAAATATTTTAGTCCACAGACCCCCTTGCTGGGGCCTCCCTGGGATGAAATGCTGCTCCTGGCAGGGAATAAACCCCAATGAGGCCGGAGGTCAGCTCATTAACACCCTCCTACTAATAGCTGCTTCTTTAATATATATTTTTCTTCCATATAGTATGGAATACATATTTTATACCACAGAATCACAGAGTGGTTTCAGTTGGAAGGGACCTTAAACCTCCTCTAGTTCCATCACCCTGCCATAGGCAGGGACACCTTCCACAAGCCCAGGCGGCTCCTGCTTGTTGTTATAAAGAATTTATATTATACATTGTGTAAAATGATTCTAGAATGTGTATTTTATATTATTATATATCATATAAAATACATAAAGTCTATATACACAGTATGCATGATAAAATGTGTGCTTTACGTATCATATGTAGCGTTTGAAATATATAACATACACTCTGTCATTATTAAACATAACCCTTTGTCTGCCTTGTCTCTGGCTGAATGCTTTCCGAATGGCCAATCTTCTCCCTCAGAGCAGGAAAGCCAGGGCAGAGCCAAGGCATTCAGAGCCAGGTTTAACTTACCATCTAGGAGAGGGATCTGGGTTTCTGCCTTCCCAGCCTGGGGAAAAGAACACATTCCCATCTCCCAGGCTTGGGGTTTTTTTTTTTCTCCCAGGCAATTGCTTTATCCCTGCTTTGGAAATCCCTCGTTAGCATGGTGGGAAAGTGGAAAGAAGCCTTTGAGTCCCCTCAAACCAGGTGATGCAAAGCTCCAGCCTTCATTACCAAGATTAAAGAGGCTGGGATTTCCTAAGCAATTAAAAACTCTGCCTAATTAGGACAGGGCTAATAGGCAGGACTTCCAAGGGCTGGTGCTGGGACAGGAGAAGGGGATGGATTTGCAGCCTGGCTGAAAGCAAAGGAGCCTGCAGGTAATTGCCTTAGTAAAGGCAATAATAAAAAGCAGAATAAATGGGGATGTGAGGATGGAAAGGATATGCTCTGTTCAAAAGAAAAACAAGAGCAAAAAATAGCATCAACAGCCTCTTGAAATCACTGAATCAACTGTGTCTGACTGCATCAGCAGCAAATTATCCAAACACTGAAACGCTCAGCCAGGGACAAAATATTCAGGCAGGTATTTCTGCGTGAGGAGAAAAAAAAAATATTAAAAGAGTAAACCCAAAACGTGTGTGGTTAAGCAAAAAAAAAAAATAAAAACACCAAAATGAGGGACCCCTCGGGAACTGGCTCGAAGAAAAAGCAATGCCTGCTATTTAAAACCGCTGTTTTTCTTTCCACCCCTCCACCTTTTGAGTTTCTGCCACCTCCCGCCACTGGCAGCAGATGAAAGTGGACGCTGGGACAGACAGAGGGTGTGCTCCTGCCTTTGTGCTTCCCATCCTGCTTTATCATCCCTCCATCCGGGTGGGAGCCCAGTGACTTCCCCCTCACCCCCCACACTGAGAGCAGAATTAGAACCCCTCATTTTGCATCTGATTAGCTTCGGGTTTCGCCCTTTCTTTTCCCCTTTCCTTAAAAAAAAAAAAAAAAAAAAATAATAATATCCTGACATTAATGACGCTTTTAAGTCTTTGCTGAAGAGCTTAACCCTCTCCCTTTGGCACTTTGGTTTAAGGGGGGGCAGCAGGGACCCCAAAACCTGGTGCCACAGCTGCCTTTCCTCCAGCTGCAATCCACGACTAAAAAGAGTTGGAAAGAACCAGCAAAGATGCCCAAAGCTTAAAAATACACAGGTCTGCAGTGACTGGGCTCCCTGTGAGTCCTAATCCTGGCTACAAGTATTTATAGCTCCACATCTACAAATATATGCACACATGAAGCCATAAATATGTAACCATATATATATGTGTGTGTGTGTGTGTGTATACATACATATTTGTGTGTATAAATACATATATTTGTGTATATCCTGCACTGGTTCAGGGAGAAAGCCAGGAAGGTCTCAGGTTTTAATTTACAGCATCTTTATTGCGTCCAAAAGAACCCCAGAAATTCTCCCGTTCCAAGGCAGCTTTGGGGCTCTCCCCTCCCTCCCCACACCCCCAGGGGTTTTGGGAAAACAGTCCTTTTTTTTTTTTTTTCTTTTTTTCCTCTTCCCCACCCCACAAAAAGCAGCAGGGGGGAGGTGGGGATCCCCCCACAGCCCGACCCTACACAAATTCCCCACGGAAGGGGCGGGATGTGGCTCCCTGTGCCTGCCAGCGGCCCCGCAGCGTGCACAGGGATTTGCCCTCCAGGCTCTCCAGCTCAGGGAATCCCAGCTCGTTCAGCACCTCGTACACCCCAGCCACTGCTGCCACCTGAAAAGCAGAGGGAGAAGAAACATTTAACTCTCCCCCGGGACGGTTTTGCCACCCCGCCCGGGACGAAGAGGAAAAGCCACCTCATCCCCCTCCATCCCCTGCAGCCACCCCCCAGCCCCCAGTTTATACATTTTATAAGCCTCTTCCTTGCTGCTGGGGTCACTCATCACAGGGTTTGTTGGCTTTGGCACCTTCCTGCCAGAAAGCTACAATGGTGCCTTGTTTTTGCTAAAAACGCAGGGATTATGCAGCGGGAAGGGGCGCTTTTGGGGTCAAAGGCTCCTTGTATCCACAGGTTGGGTGTATTTCCCTCCCTCCCTCCGGCAAACGGGGAAGGGTGGGGTGGGAGGGGATGTAAATCCACGTATTGAAGACGTGGCATTAAAAGGGGCAGCCCCAAAAGAGGTGCAGCCCCAAAAATGGTGCAGCCATAAAGGATGCAGCTTTAAAGATGCCCCAGCCAACAGGGAGACAGAGGGCAGATGTCAAGCCATGCGCTGAAAGCGCAGCCCCAAAAAGGTGCAGCCCCCCTAAAAGGTTTGCCTTAAACCTTTCGGTGCTGCATTAAAAGATGCTCCAGTAAATGGGAAAAGGGGGCAGGTGAAAACCCATGCATTGAAAACGCAGCCTCAAAAAAGGTGCAGCCCCAAAAAGGCAGCAGGCCCCAAAAAGATGCCCCAGCAAACAGGGAGACAGAGGGCAGATGGAAACCCAGGCACTGAAAGGAGCAGCCCCCAAAAAGCAACAGTGGTAACAGAAATGAAAGGTAGTAATGACAACAGAAATGAAAGGTAAAAAACAATAATAGAAAGAAAAGCTCAAAATCATGGTAGAAATAAAATACTAAAATTATAATAGAAGTAAAACCAATTAAGAGAATGCATCAACAGAAACAATACAATGAAATAATAAGGATTGAAAACAATAAAAATAATAAGATGTAAATAAGCTATGACACTAGTAATAATGCCATTTTTAAAATTGCCATGTCCTCAGTTTCCCCTTCTTCACTCTCCTCTCCAGCAGAACACCCCCCCCCCCAGGCAGCAGCAAACACACCCCTCTGACCATCCCATCACTTGTACCACTTCCAAAGTCCCTTTTCCAGGGAAATTTACAGCCCATTCAATGCCTGGATTTAAAGCAATAAATCCAGCACCTGGAACCCCCTCTGAGCAGGAAACATGGATAATTTAGGGTGTCTTCCTCGCACCCTTATTCCATATGAGTAATTTAAGGCTTCCCTATTCCATTTTTCCAGCTGGTTCCCAATTCCCTTGGATACCTGGTGCCACCACTCCCATCCTCTGTGCCACTTGCCCTGCCCAGGCAGGGTTGGCAGGTGGCCTCCCCGCCCCCAGATGCTGCAATCACAGCTGGCAGATCAAACCAAACCCCTGGGAACCTCAAAGGAGGAGAAGGCAGCAGGTTTGGGGTGGGAGAGCATCCCATCCATGTCCACTGGTTTTCCGTGAGAGCCACCAGCCCGCTGACACAACCCCGAGCAAAGCGACCACAAGACGATGCTCCCAGGACCACACGAGAAATCACAATAAATGAAAGATGGTCTTCCAGCAAATTCCACGTCAATAGGAGGCTGGGCAAGGTCCTGGAGGAGGCTCAGCCCTGGGAATGCCTCACCTCCCGCATCCAGAGGCTGAAGGGCCTTTGCCAGGAGTCCTTCTTCTCCAGGTGCAGGTAGGCATTGAAGAGGATCAGGTAGACGTAGCGCTCCAGGTACTGCAGGCTCCTCAGCTGCAGCGTCCGCCTCTCCTTCTCATCCTTGCCCGACTTTCCCTGGAAGGAAGAAGAACCTGGATGCGGTACCTGCCTTGGGAGAGCATCCCAGAGGCAGCTCCTTCTCCATCCCCCACACTGGAAGCTGGGTGGTGAGGGACCTTTGGCACTACGGAAAAGCCATGGGAGGAGCAGAGGGAGAGGGAGGACCACTCTGGGGGCAAAAACAGGCACAACCTTTCCGCCTGCTCCCGCTGGGACTTGGCACTCCAGGCTCTCATTTCCTTGTGGCTTCCAGTGTGCGTTCCCTTTACGGGGCAGAGCTCAAAAATAGCTGAGGAATGGAGAAACGAGTCGGGGGTGTGCCCAGGAGCCAGGAATAGGCAACCCAGGTGCCAACACCATCCCAAACCACGAGATCCTGGACTGCCAAGCGTTTCCCCAGGGAAAAACACCTCCCTGGAAAGCATTCCCCAGCTGGATTCAGCCTTCATTGCCAGAGGAAGAGAAGACACATGGCCACCTAGTGCCCCGCTCGGAGGTTGGTGGCCATTCCACCTCCTAGCATTATTTTTATATATATATATTTTTATTATGTTTTTATATTACCTATATTATAAACTTCATAGATTCAATGTTTATCTTCATTACCATTTTATATTGTATTTATTTATACAATCATCTTTACGGAATAAATTGTATTCGTGTTATTACAGCTCTTGTTTTAAAAGCAAGCTCTGCACAATGCCCCTTCTAGGAATCAATAAATAATAAATAAAACTATAAGTAAGTGCCCTGATCCCACAGACAATCCCAAAGAGCAGCAATTCCTCTCTCCAGCTCTGCCCTTGAGAAAAGGTGTCTCCTCACATTTGTGCCAGTATGTGTAGAGAGAGGATCCTATTATCCTGCTATTTATCCTATCATTGCATTACCCTATTTATTTTTCATTCTATCATCCTATTATTTGCCATGTTGTTATATTCTCCTATTTATTTTTTATACTATTATCCTATTGTTCATCCTGCTGTTACATTATCCTATTTAGTTTGATCCTTCTATCCTCTTATTTATCCTGTTTTTATATATTCCTCTCTATATTTTGAGTCTATTATCCTATGAATTGTTTTATTGTATTCACCTATTTAATTTTATTCTATTATCCTATTTCTTTTTACTCCTATTACCCTATTATTTATCAGCTTATTCTATTATCCTATTTATTTTTCTTCCATTATCCTTATTATGTTTACCTATTTATTTTTCTCCTATTATCCTATTATTGATCATCTTATTATCCTAGAGTTTCTCTTTTATCCCATTACTTCTATTTTTTGCTCCCAGTTAGGGGTGGGAAGAGGCCGGAACAAACCAAGCCAAATTCCAAAGCACCTTCTCCTTCCCTCCTGCTTTGCCCTAACCCTGCAAAACACCTCCCAGCAAGCTCCCAAAACCGCAACAATGCCCATAATTCTCTTCTTCAAGCTGCCCAACACTGGGGGAAAAAATAAAAATCAATCAAAATTAAAAGCATTTGCACGTGACCCCAGCCAAATCCAGTGGGATGGATGGAGCAGCCAAGAGGGAAAGACAAGATACAGGGACAAAAGGCTCTTCCTCAGGCAGAGTGTGCAGGGAGAGTGGATAAATCCCCTCCTTGTCTCGCTTTCCCTGGAAACGGGATACGGCCCAGGAACACCCATGTGCTGGTCCTGACTGTGCAGTGCTGGGAAGGAGGTCATGGGAATTGTCTTCCCAGGAAAACCCAAACCAGGAGCAGCTGGGCGAGGCTGCTCTGCCAGGGTCTTCCCCCTGGGACCCCCAAGGCTGAACATCATTCCGGGTCACCGGAGAGCAGAATTAAATCCATCAAACAGCTCCTTTAGGGTGGGAACTTTTAGCTCCACAGCAGCAAAGGATGAGGTGAAGTAGGTGAGACTTCCCACACGGCCACCTCTCCGTAATAAAGGAGGGAAAACCAAACTTCAATTATTTATCCCGAATAAAAATATAATAATAAATATATATGCAATAATAAATAATACCTGTTGCAGCAAATAGTCAGGTCGCCAGAATTTTCTCTCCCAGCCCCCCGCCCCGTCCCAAAACACAGAGGACTTCCAGAAACCAGGAGGCAAATTCCCAGGGAGCTGCAGACGTTTATTGGGCGATTAAACCCTTTGGTTCCCCTTCCCCTCATCCATCATTCGGGGATGTTAATTGAAAACACGGATCGATGGCAGCTGGAGCAAGAGCTGCAGTGACAGGCACTGGCAGGACATGGCACAAGCCATCCCGGGGAAGGAATGATGCCAAGGCTCTGAGCTCAGCCCTTTCAAGGCCCCATGAAATAGTTGCACAGCTTAAAAAAAAAAAAAAAAGTCCCAAATGTGATCAAAAGAATCCTTTCTCCTCTACATCAGCTCCACAGAGGCTCCCGAGTGAAACAAGACTGTGGAATGCCTCCTACATCAGCATGGATCTGTCCCTTCCCAAGGATGGCTCTTCTTCCCAAAAATGGGTCTCCTTCCCGAGCTCGGAGGAGCTGGAGAAGCCTTCGGGGCTGGAAGCAGAGTGGGACAGACCAGTCCTGCCCTCTGCTGGCTGTGCCTGACAGGCTGGAAGGGATGCTCAGCGGGATGTGGGATGCAGGTTGGTGCCAGAAGGGCAGCATTCCAGGTGCAGTGGAGGACAGCGACAGATGGGTGGGATATTGGGTGGGATGTGGGATGCTGGAGGAGATACGGGATAGCACCAGATTGGTAGGATGCTGGGTGGGATTGCAGATGGCACCAGACAGGTGGGATGTGGGGTGGGATGAAGGATTGGCACCAGAAAGGCAAGGGATGCAAAACAGCACTAAGAGAGGTGGGATGCAGGATGGGATGCAGAATGGAATGACATACGAAACAGCCCTAGGTGACCATGACCAACTCTCCGGTGACACATCAGGAAGCTTCAGCCCAGGACACCACCCAGCTGCAGCAGGGCTGATCCCAGAGCCCAGCTGCACCCTCTGGAATTGGGCAGTGGGAAGGGACAAGCTCACCTGCCGGTAGGTGCAAATGATGATTTCTCGGAGGTGGTAGTGCATGGGTGTCATGGTCTCACTGACGGTGTCCAGGGCCATGTCCACCTCCTTCTTCATCCGGTGACCATCAGGCAGGAGCTGGACCACCTTCATCACCACCTGGAGCACGGGCAGAAGCAGCAGGGGCTTTACTAGGTGCTCCCTCAGCTCAACCCCACCGCTCCAGCCCTGCCCAGGAGAGGATCCAGCCCCTCCAAACAAGCGGCTGTGGGTTAAGATAGCACAGAGCAGGCTTGGAGTCAGGCCCAAGGACTCACCTCAAACTCCCCTTTGGTGTACTTGGCATCAGGCACACTCACAATTTCCTCCTCGCTCATCTCGGGGATGCCCTGGGGTGGTCAGAGGGGATTGGGTCATTATGGGCTGCACAGCCCTGTCCTCGCTGCCCAACGGCTGAGCAGAAATGCAGAGCCTGCACTCAGCCCACCAGGACCCCAAGGCAGCCCCCACCTCCTCTCTGCTGGGCAGAGAACACCAAAATTTGACCCCTGCCCAAGGAGGGAGCTGCATCTCTAGGACAGAGGACTGTTCCAGGCCCTGGCCCAGGCTGCCCAGAGCAGCTGTGGCTGCCCCACCCCTTGAAGTGTCCAAGGCCAGGCTGGATGGGGCTTGAAGCAACCTGGGCTAGTGGGAGGTGTCCCTGCCCATGGCAGGAGATTTTTAACAAGCTGATCTTTAAGGTCCCTTCCAACCCAAACTGTTCCATGATCTCCCCGGCTCTTAACCCTTCATCCTGGCACGGGAGCTCTCAGAAAGGGGGTAAAGGGATGCACCCACATACCTCCTGGAGCTCACTGGGGGTTAGGCACACCAAGATGCCAACACACAGGATGTTCACCCCCCTCCCAGCCCTGTCCACGCTCCTTTCAACCCTCCAGAACGTCCCCAGCAGCCCCCTCCCCCCTGACCCCAGGGAGAGGCGCAGCCCCCCGTACGCACGTTGAAGTGCCAGAGGGCGAGGACAGCGATGACCATGGCCGTGGTGGTCCTGCCCCGGCCACTGGAGCAGTTGAACACGAAGGCTGCCCTGGAGTCCTCGGCCAGGGCACTCTTCATCACCTCCAGCAGCTGGTCAAAGTCCTGCCAAGGGTGAAGCCGGTGGGTTTTTTAGGGATGCAGCCCCCCGCAGGTCAGCAGAGCCTGCCCACCTCCCCTTCCTCACCGTGGCATCCCCCTCTAGCCCTACAGCCTCCGGTCTCCTTGCTGCCAGCTCCATCCCTACCCAGCTGAAGGCACCCAGCTTCTCCACGAAACACCTCCCAGGGGACCCTCCCCGCCCTGCAAGTGCCCCACACGGAGCCTTGGGGGCACACCATCAGAGTCCTGGGGCTGGGTGGCACCAGCCCCACAGCAGCAGGGATGGGAAGGAGGCAGCAGCACCCTCCCATCCCCAGAGTACCTGCTCCTTGGGAGCACAGAAGTCAGGGATGGGGATGCGGCGGTAGGTGAGCCCCTGGCAGGAATTCTTCTGCTGGCTGAATATCTCCTGTGTGGTCAGGCAGCTCTTGAACATCTTCATCTGCTTCTCTGTCTCCAGGTACACCTCCAGCCACTTCTGGCACTTCAGCAGGTCGCCTTTCAGGGAAGTCTCTAGTTTCTGCAAAGGACAGAGAAACCACCGCTGTAACACCCATTCCTCCTGATTTTCGTGGGATTTTAATTGATTTTTTCAGATGCAGGCTCACACTCCTCTCAAGCACCCCATAGCCAACTCCAAAACCAACGCCAAGTACTGGCCACCACTTCCACCCAGGACCGTGGTCCCCACTGCGCTTGATGGGAGCCTCAGATCATCACCACATTGGGCAGTTCCTCCACACAGCTATGCTGCTGCTGGCAGCCAAATTCCTTTGCTGCCTATCTCCTCTGGAAACACAGCTGGGAACATCTGCTCCCCTTTCCCCGGGTGCCTTTTACCCTGGCTTCCAAGGCACGCTCTAAATTCTTCCAGGGAGTATCTCCGCTTTGCTCCCTCATTCCCAGAGGAAAACAAAACCAAAACCAGCAGCTCCCGGGGCTGAGGGACTATCAAAGCCTCTGGAAATCACCCATGCAGCTCCCAGCAGGCAGAGCTCACCTCCAGCTGCTGGGGCGAGGTGGTGGGCACAGGGATCAGCTCCTCCAGGTGCCCGGGCTCCCGCAGCGTGTAGATCTGCTCATTCCCCTCCAGGACCGCTTCTTCCCGGAGGTTGATCCAGACAATGCGGGCGTGCTTCCTCTTGGCATCCGTCAGGTACCGCAGGACACTGCCCAGGGTCTGCGGGAAGGGGGTGGGCAGAGGTGATGGGAGGGCTGGGAGCCCGATGTGGGGTCCCTGCCCAGCGTTGGGGTGGGTGCCTCTCACCTTGGAGCTGGGCTGTGCCGTCCCGTAGACCGGCATCTTGGGCACCCGTCGGAAGTTGGCCACGCTCATCTCCTTGGCAGTGCTCAGCATGTCCGGGCAGGAACGCTCATCTGCCACCTGCAAAGGAGCAATGCCTGGGCAAGGGGCGCTCCTTCCCACCCACGGCGGGTGTCCCAGCGCCCCACAACCCCTCACCCACGGTCCCCACTCCGGAGAAGCCCCCAACACCCTTCCGACAGCAGCATCCAGGGCTCGAAGCCACGCGGCTGCGTTTCGACGGTGGGAAAGGCTCTTCTTGCAGCACAACCCGCAAGGCACCAACAGCCCTGGCCTCCTTCACCCTGCCACAGCCAAGGACCACCAGAAACACTGAGCTGCTGCTGAGGTTCACATCACAGGGTGCTCCAGCACCCCAGTACCTTGGGTCTGCAGGGCCAGACATCTGCCCACACAGAGGATTCTGTGGCCACACCCCCCATCCTTCAACAGAACCACGGAATGCCTTGGGTGGGAAGGCTCCTTAAAGACCACCAAGTTCCACCCTTGCCAAGGACGCCAGCAGGACACAAACCCAGAGACCCCAAGCACCTGCCCTACCACCAGGGGCAACGCCCTCGCTCCCCCTCCCCTGCCCCCATCAACCCTCCCGTGAGGGTTCCCCCGACGGGCACCCACCAGCACTCGCGCGCCCTTGGCGAGGAGGTCGGCGGTGACGGTGAGCTCCGCGGCGTTCATGCCCGCCCGCAGCCGGTACAGCTCCGGGTGCCGGCACATCCACCTGCCGAAGCCGAGGGCAAAGCCCAGGGGGTACTGCCGGCGGGGGGGGGGCCGGGCAGGGGCGCGCCGTCAGCCTGGGCTCGCACCCCCCCCGGCCCGGGCACCACCCGCAGCCCCACCGAGGAAACCTGCCGGGAAAACTCCCCTCCCTCCCACAAAACAACAACAACAACAACAAAAAAGGGCAAATAAAGGGTTTTTTGGGGTCTTTTTTTTTTTTCTTACCTGCTCGTGAAGGTAGTAGTTGAATGCAATCAAGTAGAAATAGCGTTCAAGGCTCTGTAAAGTCCTCTGGAGGAAATACTCTTTGGTGCTGCTGCCCTGAAAGCACAGACAGAGGGAATTCGTGATGCCCGGTGCCGACCCTGAGCACAGCGGGAGGCTGGGAAGAAGCGCTGCACACACTTTTCATGATTTATTACATTTTTTTAACGAAACGTTTCAAGTTTTCCACATTAAACGATGCTTAAAGACATCAGTTTGGGTTTCAGCTCAAACAAAAGCTTCCCTGTAGCCCAGGGAGACGCTGGGAGCCGCTCCAACCGGACCCAAGGGCCCTGCTGTCGCATGGATACACTGTCCAGATGTTAACAGGAGGTTCAAACCCAAGGGGGAGCGGGCTGGAAAACACCAGGCCCTGACCCCACCCCAGCCACTCTCCCTGGGGAGAGAGGACCCCTTGCCAGCCACACACCCTGTAATACCCTTCATTTCCAAGTGTCTCCTCTCTCCCTTCAGCCCAGAAGCATCCTGATGCATATGCAGCTGGCTTCAGCCAAGCTCTCCTCCTCCTCCTCTTCATCATTAACTCCCCAAACCAGGCATGTGCCTCAGCACAACTATCCCCTCCCAGGGATGAGGCTCAAACCCTCATGACATTCCATAATTCATAAACCTCAGCATGGGGGGTTTGTATAGCCAAGCATCCCATCCAACAAATTGACCTGGCACCAACGAAGGGGCACCCAGCATGTCATCCACAAGCACGCCTGGAGAGTCCATCAGGACCTACTTCCCAGGGTGTGATGGAAAATCCTACAAGATGGGGCTGTGTCCGGGGTCAGCTCGGCGAGCAAGGTTTGCTCATCCCTGACATTCCGTGGCTGACTCATGAATATTTACTTGTTCTCCACAGGAGAAATCCGGCCCGTTGTCATTTATCAAGAGGCAAGGCAGTGGGATTTGCTCTGGGAACTCAAAACAAAAGCCTGCAAGGATGGAGCCGTGCCAGGTTTGCCGGCAGCACCGACAGCGGAGCGGTGCTTCTCCCCCAGCACTGGGATTCCTGCAGTCAAAACCAGCCCAGCGCTCTCACCCAAGGTAAATGTCTTAATATTCCCCTTAAATAGCCCTTTGATGGAAAGGGAGATGATCCATTCAGGTTTTAGCCATGGAGCACTGAGTATTGTGGGGGTCTGACTACGGGTCAGCATCCCACACCGAGATCCACCAGCATCTCCATCACTTGAGGGCTTAAACCTCCATTTTTGCCCCCCAAATCCAGGCAGAATCTCACAGTCCAGCGTGACAACATTCCTCCATGCCCACAAAAGCCCTCCCTCTCTCCCAAAAAAATCAACCAGCTCACCCAGTACCACTCCAACACTACGAAGCCCAGGCTGGTTTTCCAACCTCTGAGCATCACCCCCGCTCCCCTCCTCATCCTCCCCCCAGCCCATTTTCCTGGCCCCTGGCCACTGTTTAAACCTGCTCTTGCTCCACAAAGACTTCAAATAAACACTCCTTGGAGCTTATTTACGGCAGTTCCCCCTGCCCTTTGTTTCCCCAGAATTCAGGATGACACAGAGAAGGGAAAAGTCAGGGAAAAGTCCTCAAGGCAGTAGGAAAATCCCCTGTCCCGTGCCCAAGCTTCCTCTGCTATACAGGAGAATCTGCCAGCATATGAGCAGCACCAAACATACCCAAATGTGCCCTGAAAAGAGTTGGGGCGGGGAGAAAATTTGGGATTTGCCACTAAATGCCACAAAAGAGACTGTAAATGCCTTCTTTTCTCATCCTTTAGTCATTTTCATGGGGTTTTCTTGCTGCACAGCACCTGGCTTCAGGGGTTTTGCCCTTTACAACTAATCCCAGCATTTCTACTCCACATCCAGCATGTAAATGGCAAAATTAATCTCCAAAGAGGCTGAGATCAGGACAGCACTTCCACCCGAGATCCCTCACTCCCTCCATCACCCCAGTCAGGCAGAGGAGACCACCGCTTTCCATACTGGAAAACCATCCTGATTGCTCATGAAAACAATGGGAAACAAAACAAATCTACAGCTGAAAAGGCCTGACCTTGAGTGACCATATTTGCAATGATCCTTCCCAGCTCCCGAGGACTTTTACCATCCAGGCTGATATCGATTTTCCAGTTTCAGAGCTGATGAAACCAGGCCACAGGATATTATTTGTCCCTGAGGTCACCTACCAGAAGCAGCAGTGAAGCCCAAAACAGCCTGTTTTCCCCCCAGTCCCAACCTGCTGCGTTTTTACCGCTCTTAAAACAACCGGGGGGGGGGGCGGGGGGAAGAAAAACAAAAAGAAGCTCCACAACATTCCAGGTTTCACATGGCTGGGAAATCTCCAGCTCACAGGATGCTTTGGCTTTCCAGAATTTACATTCTTCTAATCCTGGTGCAAAAACAGCTCGATAAATTACCCTGTACCGATGGCTCGCATCCAAGCAACCCTCCAATTACTGTACCTGGATCTGATAGTCCTCCCCAATCCCTTCCAGCTTCTTCTTGTACTCATAGATGGCTTCCTTCATGTCGTGCATCTCCGAGCAGGAGGCGATGGCACCATCCACCTTGTGAGGAGCAAGGGGAGAATCACTCCACAGAGCCTCGGATCAGGTGGGAAACGACACCAACCCCCCCCCTCCCAGCACCCCCTTACCTCCTCCACTATCTGCTGCCCTTTGGGGACCACCTCGATGAAGTTCTGGATGACCCGGAGCCTGTCCCTGGGAGATGTCTTAGGCAGGTGGGGGAGGCTGGGGTGGGATGAGGAGGGAATCAGACGGGCTGTGGGGACACAGGCATCCCCCCCCCTCCCCCCCCCAACCCTGTCCCCAGGGGCTGCCCCTCTTACTTGGCCTTCTGGGCAGCTCCTCGGTGGTGGTGCAGGACGAGGGTGCCCATGGCCATGGCCAGGTTGGTCCTGCCCACGCCGGTCTGGCAGCCGAAGAGCAGCGCCGGCGGGGGTCTGCCGGGGTCCCGCAGCAGCAGGCTGGGGCTCTCCTGGGAAGGAGGGACAGAGGGACGGTTGGAGACCACAGCAGCTTCCAGGAGAGCCAGGTCTGCCCCATCAGTGGTTGGGGTGGGGGTGACAGCCCTGCCTGGGCGCAGAGCAGTGGGTGACATCGCCCTTTTGCGCAGGGGATGGCGCGGATTGTCCAGGACAGCGTAATGGGTGGTCCACCCACCGCATTCCCCTGCCCAGTGCCCTCTCCAGCTGTCAGAAGATGTTGGCCTGTACTCCCCACTGGTTCCCACCACCAACCTGCTGAGATGTCATCTTCCAGGATTAAAAGAAAAAGAGGAGCTCTGCCATGGAAAACCTTTGCACCAAACTTTGGATCATTCGTCCCAAACCCGTTTAGGGAAGAGCCACCTGCACATGGATCCTGCGAGGTGGCCACGGAGGGTCACGTCCAGGCAGGGGTAGGGACAAACAGCTGGACAACATGGACTTCTCTCTCCAGCAGGATCCTACAGCAAGCGGAATAGGAACTGCAGGCAGAGGCATCCTCTAACAGGCAGTGTACAGGAAAACCAGAAGACTCTCTCAGGGCTCATGGAGCAAATCCCAACCTGAGGTGGCCCCACAGACCAGGCGTTTTTCCTCAGCTCACCCTGAGGAAGTGGATGAAGGCATCAAACTGCTCCTCCAGAGGGGCTCCCTCGGCGGGCAGGGGCAGCCGGTGGTACCTGCCAGGCATGGGGAGAGCCCTTGTTAGGAGGACAGGACCACGGAGTGGGATCATCCCCACCACGATGGAGGACACATGGCTCAAATGGGGCATCAAGAGCCCCGATCATGCGTGAGGAGGAGGAAGGGAGCACCTGTAGGAGGGCTGGAGGAAGACAGGTCTGCGGTAGACCTCCTCTGTCACCTGGATGTCCTCCTCACACTGCACCCGCACCGCGTGGGGCTCGTCCCGCAGCCGCTCGATGTCGTTGTAGACGTAGTAGACGCTCTCGCTCAGCTGCGCGAAGTCGTGGATCTAGAGGGGACAGGGAGCACCCTCAAAACCTGCCTCTGAGCCTGGAGGCAGGGGGTGGGGGGTTGGAATGTGTGCACCCCTTTATGGCTGGGGTGATGGGCCCGTCCCACCCCACCTCACTCACCTCCTTGCGGATGGCCAGCTCCAGGCTCTCCGCCCGCGCTCCCCGCTGCAGGTTCTCATGGAGGTTCTCCTTGCCCCGGGGCGTGTAGGACACAAAGTCCCCCTCCACCCGCAGGAAGACCACGGGCTCCTCACGGACGCAGAAGAAGACGCACTCCTGAAAGAAAACAGGGAGAGGCTGCCTAAAAAGCTCTCCTGCCTTTTCTCACCCCAGTTCCCACCCCTCCCACCAACCTTGTGGCCCTCTCTCTGCAGCTTCTGCAGCACGAGCTTGAAGCCATTGAGGCTGGGTTGCCCCATCCCGAACACGGCGTAACCTCCTTTGGCTTGTCGGAAGTTGGGAGCACCGCAGCTGCCAGTAGTGTTCAAGACATCTAATTTTCCATATACATCCCTGACCATGAAATATTTCCCCTGCAAAACAAGAGGGGAAAGAGAGAAGGTGGGAAATCGGCACATTTGAGCAAGCTGGGACTTCAGCGTGCTGGACTTGAACATAGCTGAAATAAAAGCGGCTTTTTCTTGGTGATCTTCAAAGATAGTCCCCCAAAAAAACCCCTGAGGTCTCCAAATCCCAGGCTGAAATGGGTTGGATGGCGGAATTGGTGGCGGCGACGCTCACCTGCACCAGGTAGTGCTCCAGGGTGGCCTCGGAAATGCGTCCCACCGTGTAATTGGCCTTCAGCAGGTCATCGTGGATCTGAAACTCCTCCCTGCAGTTGTACCTGCGAGAGACACGCGCAGATGGGCAAAGGAAAAAAAAAAACCCAGCGGCATAGGTAGAGATTTAAAAAAAAAAACAACCCCCAATATTTAGGGAAGAGGGCGGGGAAAACCAAGAACTCTGGAGCTGCGGACTTACGTGATGACCACGGGCGCCACTTTGTTGGTGATGATGGACTTGGCCTTGCTGTTGTGGAGCCCCAGGGTCTGGAAGGAGTGGATGCTGAGGGAGCGCTGGTCCTCCATGCCGCCGTCGCCCGGAGCCCGGCTCTCCAGCGGGGATGCCGAAACTGCCTGCTGTGCCGCGCTGGCCGTCGTACCCATAATCCGCGGGCGGCTGCGCCGGGATGGACGGGGAGGCAGCAGGAGGAGGGAGAAGCAGAGAGAGGGGGAAAGGGAGGAGGAATTTACTCTTCAGCCGCTCCTGACTGAGGAAGGGAAAATCCCGGGCGGGCGCCGGGCAACAGAGGGACGAAGCAGCGCTAAGCCAGCCCTTGCCCTCCCGCTCCCACAAAAGGCTTTCTTCCCGCCTGCCATGCAGCTCCCTCCATCGGGGAGGTGAAAGTAGGGCTGAGGAGGAGGAGGGGGAGGGGGAAAAAAAGGGTGAAACGCTGGATCCGGTCCCTAAAACCTGCTGAGTCAGCACACGGCGCTGCCGAGGGACACAGGCTCTCATCCCCTGCCTTCCCAGCACCAGCAAACCGCCCCAGGGTCACTCCCCGCGCAGAAAACGCTTGAATGCAGAGTAAAGCTTATGAATATTTATCGCTTATAGGACGGAGGAGTGTGCCTGGAGGCAGACCTGTGTGCGCGAATCTGAAAGCTGCCCTCAAAAAGCGGCTGGTTATCCCCAGGCTGCAGGAGCAGCCAGGGCAGGTGGGGGACCCCGAAAGTGTCCCCCCCCACCACCACCCCTCCACTTTCATCCCCTGGGAGCTCATCCCTGAAAAAGGATGGAATCAAAAGGGCCAGGGCTGGCGGCGGCCAGGAGCATCCCGCCACACTCGACCGGTCCTGGACAATGAGCCGACTGTCTGCGCCAGCCAGGGCCGGATCCTGGTTTCCAAATGAGATGGCAAAGGGGGCAGCCTGGAAAAAAAACAAAACCTCTGCCCACTCCTAACGAGACAGCGCCCAGGAAAAATCTCCTTTTGTGCTGATGCCGCATGGGAATCACCCCAGCAGCGCCCCAGGGGGGACGGTACCTGCTCGGAGGCTGGGAATACTGGGATGGCTTTAAGCCAGCCCCACAATCCCCTTTGCAGCTGCTCCTCCTGCCTTACAAACAGCACAGGATCAATCCCTTACTGCAATCCCAGGGAATGTGATGCCCCCAGCAGCTGCAAATGCTTTCAGTGGAGGGGGGGAAAGCCTCCGGAAAATGTGCTATTTTGAGACAACTGTGCCCAGGCACACATTTTCCCCTCCTCCCCATCTTCCTTCCCTGCTCTGCAGAAAACTTGTTGCTCGACTGTGAATTTTCTGCACCATTAGGCAGCTTGGGTTTCTTTTACACACAAGAGAAAAGTGTGGGGGGGGGGGGAACAAAACAGCTGTTTCAAGCCAGTGCCATTTCTCCAAGTGCTCTTCTGTGTTTCTTTCACATAAACACTGTCAGGGCAAAAATAAAGCAAAAAAAAAAAAGTATATAGGGAGGTTTCGAGTGTTTCAGAGCAGACATTTGTGGCTTTGGAGAGCTCAGGCAGCAAGGAGGAGTGAGGCATCCAGCCAGGATGCTTTTTACCCTAATTTTGCTCAGAATGGGTGCATCTTTTCAACAGCAAGCTGGATCAATCCCTCTGGATTTGCTCCAGCATCCCCATGCCAGGGAACGGAGAATCCACCCCCAGCCTGGAGGAAGGCAGCTTCTGCATTTCCTTGGTCCTTCTCCCCTCCCTGCAGACACCCACCTTCACCCTGAATCCCTCAGGGATATTTTCTTTACCCGACAAACCACACCAAGAATAACAGGCATAAAAGACGCCGGGCAGATTTGGAAATTGTCTTTCAAACCACAAGATGAATGGAGAGAGGAAATCACATTTCAGCATCTTCCACCCCAACCCCCCTCTCCCTGCCTCGCTTGGGCAGACAAAAACAAGCAAGAAAAGTACCGAAATTACCCAAAACGAGTGCTCTGGGCAGCCACAGGAACTGCTCTAAAAAGCCACGGGGAGAGGGAAGCTCTGGTGTTATCCATATGGGAGCAGCTGTTTACTGGTATTGCTGGATCCGATGGGAGCAGTAGAACTTACACCCTCCCAGTGCCCCTCCTGCAAGCTGGGACACAAACTGGGATGAGTAGGGAAGCAAAACCCTATCCCAGGAAAGCAGATTGAATGATCTTGCCTGAAAACTCTCCCAAATATTACTGGTGGCTGCAATGGGAAGAGCTGCAATGGAACCACCACCACAGGGCAGCCAAGGGAAGCAGGAGCCCAGGGAACAGCCTGGCAGGGACCAGCCCACCAAAGGGCTCTGGATTAGCCCAAATATCAGGTCTTTCCCACCCACCACCCCCCCACCACCCCCACCCAGTAGCTGGACACAGTAGCAAACACTATGATAAGTTCCTGCACTGGAACAAGTTGCCCAGAGAAGCTGTGGCTGCCCCATCCCTGGAAGTGCTCGAGGCCAGGCTGGATGGAGCTTGGAGCAACCTGGTCTAGTGGAAGGTGTCCCTGCCCATGTCAGGAGGTTGGAACAAGATGGGCTTTAAGGTCCCTCCCAAACCCAAACCCTTCCAGAACTCTACAACTCTAAGTTAGGAGGCTGGGATGCAATCCACATGCATTTTATGACGGCATTAGCAATCAGCCAGGGTGAGCTGGTTTTGAGAATCCCTTCCCTTGCGTGACACGATATCTGTGAGCTTCCTTTCCAGGAGAGAGAGGATACAGAGACAAACTCCCCTGCACACCATCCTGGCCCTCCTGTCTGCACCTTCTTCTTTTCCCGGGACAAACCCCAGGAACCCTCCTCCAGCCAGCTCATCCCCTCGCAGCCCTTATCTCAGAGACCCAAAAGCCAAGCCTGCGATCGGCCGTGGCCGTGGTTTGTTAACAAAGGGCCCATTTTCTCCCCAGCTCCCAAAAGAACCAACCCCCTGCAGGAGGGCATCCCGCCGAACAAACCCGCACTGTTCTTCCCCAGGTGTTGTGCTGAAATTCAAAGCTCCGGCCGCTGCCAGCTAATTATTCCTGCTGCCTATAATGACGGCGGAGCCTCCGGGTGGGCAATGGAGAGATGCTTCCTTTTCCCTCCACACCCTATTCCAAAACATCCAGCCCTGACAAGGCTGGAGTGGATGAGAAACGCCAGAGGAGCTGCCAGCAGCACCTGGACGCTGTTCCAGCATCCCAAGAGATGCCATGTGGGCTCTGCGGCCTCTCCCACATAAGTCACGACGACACACAGCGCTCAGCCCTCCACCTTCCCACCTCAGGGCCACTCCTCTCCCCCTCCACCCCGCACAGGGGTTATTCCCACACCCGGGGGACCTGGCCAGGACTCAAAGCCCGAGCAAACAATGGACTAAATATAGTGGGAGGCGGCCGGGCTGCAGCTGCAGGATGCATCTGCCCCGGCTGCTGCGACGAGGAGGAAGCGTGCACTTGCCTGGTCGCCTCATTGTCAGCAGGAAATAAATCAAATAAATCTCCTTCCGTGCATCCTCGTGATATTTTATAGCTTTTAAAGCTCTTTTAAATGAAAAGCAAAGCTCTTTGGGAAGCAGCATCCTCATGATGCATCCATCCCTCTCTCGGTGTGGGGCGGCTCCAGCGGGTTTTCGGCACCAAGCCGGCACGGATGCGTCCACAAGGGATTGAGGGGCACCCTTGGAGCGCTGCTGACACAAGCAGGGAGGCAGGAAACACTGTGGGGACCGGCAGGAAGCCCCAGTGCTGCCGGAGGGGCATCACCAAATCCCGGAGGAAGCGCTTGGAACCAAGCCCCCTGCCCCGGCGTGCTCTTTAACCCTCTTTATCAGAAAACAGTGAAAATTAAATACCACACAAACAGCTTCCCTGGGAGAGCCTGCCTGTGCCGGGAGATATCCCGGAGCTGAGGCTGCGTGGGAACCAGGCTCCCGTTGTTCCAGGTGATGCCGGAAGGAAGCAGCTCAGCTTCTTCAAAACACACAATAAAACAAAACAGAAAGGTGAGAAATAGCACATTAAGCCGCGGTTGATTTGAAACAGGTCGTCCACCCGCCAGGCTGCGAAAGGCGAAATAGGGCAAAGGATCAACACGACCCAAAACGCCTCAAATCCACCCAAAAGAGCTTTGTCACGGGCAGGAAACGCCCCTGGAAAGGCAACTTTACAGCAGACAGCTCTGATTTTACAAGTCTCGACTGATTTATTATTATCTTTAAAGGAGCAAAAGCTCCATCCTCACGAGCTCCTCGGAGAGCCAGCGTGGACAGCCAAAAATATAACTCATTAGGCAGCATTTCCTAGAAAGTCCCCACCAGGCCAAGATCGGTGCTGCCAACCCCCCATGTGCCCCGTGCTCCCCCACAGGCATCTGCCAAGGGGGACAGGAAAGCATCAGTGGGATGCCTTCCTCCAAATCCAAGCGGGAGCATCCGGAATAATGAGGACCAGGTGTTTCACACCCCCTTCCCCAACACAGTCCTCTCCTTTGGCAGAAAACAGAGTGCCACATCCCCATCCTCCACGTGACCAACACTCCTTTAGTTACTTCATTTAAAACACTTTATCCTGAAGTCAGGGAAAGCTGTTTGAGACAGGGAACAGGGGAGAAAAAGAAGATATCCAGAGATTTCACCCCAAAAATAGGGGGGGGTGACTCTGCTCCCCATCATGGAGGCAGCCACCCATGAGGAGGACACTGGTATCCATTGGGAGTGGTACCCAGGCTTGCAGCCCTTCTTCCCAAACATGGTTTGCAGTGACTTATTCATCAGCATTAATAAGTCTCCTTGCAAAGCAAAGCCCAGGAGGAATGAAGATCCTGGAAGCGTTCAAGGCCAGGCTGGATGGGGCACGGAGCAGTCTGGTCTAGTGGAAGGTGTCCCTGCCCACGGAAAGGGGGTGGACCAAAACAACCCTTAAGGTCCCTTCCAGTGCAAACCATTCTTTGGTTGTTGAGGAGAGGGGTTTTAATCAATGAGCATCAATGGAAAGAGGAACAAAGCCCTGACTAGGAAGCACCAGCACTGCCAGTTGTGCCGTCAGCTCACTGCCAGTGGTTTCAAGGTCTGCGAGCACGCTCGCTCAAGGGTTTCCTTTCAAGAGTGCAAAGGAAAAAAAACAACAAAAAAAAAAGCCATAAAGGCTGGAGATAAAGGCTGGGATCATCTCCAAAGAGACCAGCGCCCTGCCACAGGGCTCTTCTCCAACACCAAATAGTCCCCAGCTTGCCAGGAAGCACCACAGCCCCACACCCAACCCAGACCTGCCAAACTTTTCCCCACCGGAGGTTCTGCAGTGCGTGACCCCAGAGCAGAGCAGGGGGGTCCCCCACGAGTGGGGGGCTCAGGCTGACCCCCCCCAGCCCAACACCCTGCTCCCAGCGCCAGCCCGAGCCGGCCAGAGCCTTTCGAGAAGGCGAGGGCTATGATTTTGTGCTATTCATAGCTAACCACGGGCTCCCCTCCCAACGGGGGGAAGGCTGGCGGGGCAGCGGGACGCTTTTCCACGCCGGGCTCTGCTGCAGACCACACCTTTCCCAAGACAAGCAGCACCTTATGCACGCCAGCGGTTTGGGATGCGGCAGGACACTGGGATGCGGCTCGCGCTCCCAGCATCTCCTCTCCCCCACCCCGCCCTCTCAATAAATAAAGCCAAAACCAAGCATAATCCCAGGCAGGGTGTTTTTTGCTCACAACAGAGACCTCCCCGTTATTTTTAGGCTCCGTGTCATTCGTGCAAAGACATAAATCACTTCCTGCCTTCCAGGAAGGAAATGTCCCACCGCCGCTGCCTGCACGCCTGCCCCCTCCTCAGGCAATGCCCGCCGGCTGCCAGCCCAGCCACCCCAAAAGACGCTGTTCCCCCTCCCGTCCAGGGGGGTAAACAACCGGGACACAGCTCGGGATGCGACGAGTGCCACGGTCCGGAGCGCTGCGGGGAGAACCGGGAGTGTTCGCCCCTGCCCAGCACTAAGAGGATGCGCCGGGAAAAGGGCAGGGAAAGAGGTCCGGAAAAGTCCGGCAGCCATCGGAAACGCAGCCCAGATGAGGCTTCTGGAAGTTTTCAGCCTCGAAAAGCTACAGATGCCGGCCAGGAGCTCGGCGGGAGCAGGCAGCCTTCCTCCTAGCACATCCTCCGCATGTCCCGGTGACACGGCAGGGAGGGTGACCCCGTCCCACATGGGGTGGGGAGGGTGGGAGCCCACCGGGCTCTGCGCCGTGCCAGCGGGAAACCCATCCCTGAGAGATCCCAGGCTTCCCACTCCTCCCGGCCTCCCTAAACAGGAGGCGGCAGAGCCAAACCCCCAGACCCTCGAGCAGCGAAGGGGCTGCGGTTACATCGGCTCCTCTTCCTCCTCCATCTTCATCCCGCAGCTCCCTGCTTCAGAGCCCGCTCCCCAGACGGCTTTTGGGGGTGTAAGGCAAGGGATGCAAACCCCAAAACTCACTTCGGGGGACTCGAGCCACAGCAGGCACGAGCTCCCAGCTTGGGTCAGGCTCCAGCGGGGCTGGCTTCCAGGCAAAAAGGAGGGAGAGAGAAAAGCCCCTATTAAATAGGAAACAGGACTGCAAAGGCAGGAGAGGTGGGAGGATGCCACGGGGCGGATGCTGGGCCTCAAAACTACTGATCCATCTATTTTCCAGAGGTTTGAAGCCCAGCGTTGGCTCCGGATAAACTCTCTCTGCCACGGTTGGGGCACCTCATGCCCACGCTGTGAGGTCTGTGTTCCCGGAGCAAAACAAACCTTCTCCCCGTCGCCCGCCTGCCTTGGCTTCGGGGGGACACACCCAGAGGGGACCTCTGCCCAGCACGCACCCCGGCTCTCCATCTCCCGGTGGAGGGGTGGCACCAAAACCCCTGGGGTGGTGCTGGGAGATGGGGGGGGCACTCTCTAGGGCTCAGCCTGCCCCTCTCCATCCCCTTCCCCACGCCCCGGGCTGGGAAACGAACCCCCACAGCACCCGGGGAGGGGATGAAAGGGGCAACCGGTCCCGGGGAGGGGTAAACGCGGTGGGGAAGAGGACGGGGCGCGGGGCCCGGGGGAGGATGCCCGGAGCCGGGGATGGAGCGGCGGCGGGGGGGGTGCCCGGCTCGGAGCTGGGGGGATGCCCGGTCCCGGCGGGAGATACGGTACCTGTGGGCGGCTCCGGGCTCAGCTCCCGCGCCGGGCTGGCCACGCCGTCGGGCGCCCCATGGGGGCGGCGGGAGCGGGTGGCGGGAGCGCAGCCCCGCGGCCGCGCCGACCGCCCGCGCCTCGGCGGGGGAGGGACCGGGGCGGGGCCGGGGCCGAGGGCACTGCGGGACCGCCCCCACCCAGCTCCGGGGCACGCCCCCCGGCACCGCCTCTGGCACCCCCCACCAGCCACGCGGGGACCGCCCCGGCCACGGCACCGCCCGTCGGGTTCCCCCAGCGCGCAGCACCCGTCCCCTCGGGGATCCCCAGTACGCAGAACCATCCATCCACAGCACACCCCAAACACGGTACCGGCCCCCTGGGGGATCCCCCGCACACAGCACCCGCCAAACACAGCACTCTCCCCAAGCAGAGCATCCTTCCCCTCGAGGATGCCCCAAACACAGCACTCTCCCCAAACACAGAACCCGTCCCCTCGGGGACCCCCAGGACACAGCACTCCCCAAACACAGCTCCTGTCCCCTTGGAGACCCCCTGACAACACCTGTCCCCTCGGTGAACCCCAGCTCACAGCACCCCCATCTGCAGTCCCTGTCCCCTTAGGGACCCCCGGCCATGCAACATCTATCCCTTTGGGGATTCCCAGCACACAGCACCCATCCCCTCAGGGACCCCCTGGTATGCAGCACCCATACTCAAAGGGGTCCCCTGACCCCAGCAACAGCACCCATTCTCTCAAGGACATTCTGGCAGCAGCCCTAACACAGTATCTGTCCCCCTCCGGGTCCCCCAACCACACCTTCCATACTCTTCCAGTGACAACCCGCTGGGACAGAGAGGGCACCACACCAAGCAGGTTTGCAGTTTTGGGAGCATCAAGGCACTGCCTGCACCTTTTAAAGCCAAAAAGCTCTTTTCCTTCCCAGGAACGGAAGAGCAGGGAGGGATGTGTGTGATGGGGGCCAAGGCACAGGATGCTGCTGGATCCGGGTTGGGATTGGTGTGAGGTGACCTGCAGGGAGTCCCTGCCCCTCTGCTTTTGTAGTCACACACTGGCTAAGGGTGGAAGGGACCTCAAAGCTCATCTGGTTCCAACCCCTTGCAATGGGCAGTGACAGCTCTCCACTAGAACAGGTTGCTTCAAGCCCCATCCAACCTTGAACACCTCCAGGGATGGGGCAGCCACAGCTTCTCTGGGCAACCTGTGCCAGCTCCTCACCACCCTCACAGGGGACAATTTCTCCCTAAAATCTAATCTAACCCTGCCCTCTGGCAGGGGGAAACCATTTCCCCTTGTCCTGTCCCTCCAGGACCTTGTCCAAAGTCCCTCTCCAGCTCTCTTGGAGCCCCTTTAGGTACTGGAAGGGGCTCTGAGCCTTCTCCAGGCTGAACACCCCCATCTCTCCCAGCCTGTCTCCATAGGAAACATCAAGGCAGCTCCAGACCGCCAAGCCTCAGAGCCATCCCTCCTTGCTTGGGCCATTCAAGCTCCTGGGAAATAAGGTTGTTGCCCACCCAGCCACATCCAGCACCTCCAGGCACTGTGGTGGGTTTCTGCCATGACTCCACCAAGTACCAGCAGGTCCAGCATCCAGGTCTGCTCATCTGCTGGTGTCCAGCCCAGCCCAGCACAAAGCCATCAGGCAGCTTCAAGCTTCCCTCATTGCCAAGGAAAGGTGCTATTTTAGCTAATCCGTACAACCCCAATCCCTTCAGCTCCTACCTGCCTCCCCCCATTTCATTTGGGTTGAAATAGGGGCCCTCAGAACCTCCTTCTAGGAGGACCCCAACCCCACCTCCCATCCAGGTCTGCCGTGCTGCTCCAGATCAATGTTTACAGGACACCAACAGCCCTAAGGAAAAGGAGGAGAGCAGCATTAACACGTTAACTGGTGCTGGGAAGGAGGGCCAGGAATGTAAACGCAGCCCTGGAGGCAGTCCGAAAATGGTAACGGCTGGAAAGTTTGTTCATCAGGTTCCTAGATACTAGCCAGGCTCCTGGCCTCCAGCTCAGCCAAAACACCGTGCCCTGAGCTGCTCTGAGGCATTTCTCAGCCCTAGGTTGAAATTTTCTCTTTTTTTTTTTTTTTTTTTAATTGGCTGCATTTTAATTCTCCATTTTTAGCTCACTAATCAACTCCTAGAAACTCCTTAGGGAGGAGAACATCAAAAGGGATACATGCACACACACACCTCACTGCAGGAGCTTCAGAAGCCAGGAGTAATAAAAAACACCCCAAAATTCGGGAGGAAACCAGCTGTTGCTTCCCTGAGGTTGGCATTGCACGGGCAGAGCCAGACCCGGAGGAAAGAACCTCCCAAATGTCTCGTCAGCATTTTTTCCCATCGCGTTCCTCTCCTCCATATGCATGATCCAAAATTCCCTGACGCTGCAGAATTAAGCTGTTGCAATAAGCTCCAGGTCCATGGGAGGTCACAGCAGGACCACGCCGAGTGTGGCCAAGCCAGGCTGCATCAAGGGCACCCCCAAACCGGGTCAGTGGCACCGTTGGCATTGCAATCCCGGCTTCAACCGTGGGATTGAGTGTTTTGGGAATGCGGCATGTCCCTGTGGTATTTCACACACAGAGCTGCATCCCCAAGTTTGCTGAAGCACCCACAAAAATTGGGGGGGCACCCCCTGTAGCCAGAAGGGGAAGACACCCTGGTGCTGCCCACCTCTCAGCCCCGTTCCTGCCAGGGGGATTTTGCTGCTCAGACCCCTCCCCAATTAGAGTGGATGGTATAAAATAGACTGACTTGGTTTAAAAATTAAAAAAAAAATACATAAAATTATATGTTAACATATATTAATGGTGTCCCAGCCCTGGAAGTGTTCAAGGCCAGATTGGACAGTGCTCTGAGCAAGCTGCTCTAGTGGAAAGTGTCCCTGCCCATGGCAGGGGGTGGAATGAGATGATCTTTAAGTCCCCTTCCAACCCGAACCACTCCATATGACTATTAAAATGACAATTGTCCCAACCAGGACAATTCCTGGCAACACACCTGCATCAGCATAGCCAAACCTGGGCTGGAATCCTTCAGGAGCAGGAGATGGGACAGCCAAGGCTACGGCACAAGCTGAAACATGCAGCCAGGAATATGTAAGCCCCTGGGCATGGGGGAGACCCCAGGTGAGGCTGCTTGGGACTGATAAGGTCCATCAGGCCTCTCAAGGATAAGCCCAGGTGGGGGTGACTGTCCTCCCATGATCACACCCACCTGCTCTCCTTGGTCAGTAGTGATTTGGTATCACAAAATTATGGAGTGTTTTGGGTTGGAAGGGACCTTCAAGACCACCTCATTCCAATAGCCCTGCCGTGGGCAGGACACCTTCCACTAGACCAGGTTGCTCCAAGCCCTATCCCACCTGGCCTTGAGCACTCCCAGGGATGGGGCGGCCACTAGACAGGACAAACCATCAGTTTGGGGCGATTCTGGACATGGGAGACCTCTCTGTGGGAAAAATCAGACTTTTCTGTGCATGACATTCTGCAATTGAGTTCGTCCTTGACACTCCCGCTGCTCTCTGTACCACCGGGTGTTGACCCGTGACGAGGTTTGGCTCCAAAAGGAATGGAAAGCCCTCCCTGCACCCCGAGTCACAGTCGGAAGAAAACTCCAGCACCTTGATTTAATAGAACCAAGATATTTATTGATCTCACTGTAACAGCAACCACTGGAGAGAGCTTTTCTCCTCCCAAACACCTGCTTGAAGAGACGGTAAAAAACAACAAAAATCCCAAGTGGATCCCCTGACTAGCAGAGGAATGCCCCGGCGAGGCCAGGCACCCCCTCCCTGCTCTTCAGCCCCGAGAACCGGGAGAAAGGCAATGGGATGGGACATGGGGAGAAAAGGAGGCTGGGAAAGGGGGTGTTCAGAAAAAAAAAAAAAAAAACCAACAAAAAAAGTGTTTTCCCTCCGGCTCCTGTCCGTAAGTTACGTTGTCCTTGGATATTGTCTAATTATTTTTGGCTTGGAGAGCAGGTTTCCCAAAACGAGCAGCTGTGCCCAGGGCGCCGCGTCCCTGCAGCCACGGTGGCCGTCCCCGCTGCACAAAGGATGTCCTCACCCCCTGCCCCTGCCCCTCCCTCGATCCGAGGGCCTAACCGACCTCCTAGGAAATTCGCTTTAAGGAAAATATATTTATTTATATACAATATATATATTTGTGTGTGTCTTATCACCACCCACCCACACGCATATACGTATTTCTACTTGCACTCACTCACTCGTGCGCCTACGACAGCGGGGCTGAGTGTCCGCCTCGCCTCCCGGGCGAGGGAAAAGGATGGGAAAGGCATCCCAGTTCCCTCGGGTTGTGCTTTTGCTTTTTCCCCCCACCCCAAGCCAAGCGGCAGCCCCGGTCTCAAAGAGAAAAGCGGCCGGAAGATGGGAGCTCGCAACCAGCCACCGCGTTGACCCGCGCCAAACACACCGAAGAGAAATAAATTACGAGGTGGAAAGTGCACGAAGCCTGTGGGATGTCCCTGTCCCCAGCACGCAGAGCCACGGGTCCCCCAGGGCTGGGTACCGAGGTGGAGGGTGACCCCGGGGAGGGAGGGAGGGTAGATGGAGCAGGCACTCGGGTGGGGGCTGATAAAATGGCACTTGAGAAGGTTGAGGAGCTGGTGACGGCTCCCAACAGGCAGGAAAAATCAAAAATAGGGGGGCTGGTGGGATTGGGGGGGGCACAGCACAGCCCCACCCAGCGCTGCTCATCAAGGCGAGAGGGGAAGAAAAATAAATCCCATCTCCCGGGGGGTGGGGTTCAAGATGCCAGGCAGGGGATGGCCACAATGTGCCAAGCTGGCAAAGCTGCCAATGTGGAAATTCTTGATTCACCACAGCATGATCCAGCTTGGGGGGGGAAGTCCCATCCCCAAGAGCAAGCAGAGGACGGCACCGATGCCAGCACCCTGCAAATGGAGCACCCCATCCCTGCAGTGCCTCACTGGTGAGTCCCCAAACCCACAGGGACACCCAGCGATTCCTGAGACATCCAATGGCACCGAGGGATCTCCCTCCTGTATTATTCACATTTTAAAGGGCCGGGGGAAGGTAAAAAAAAAAAACCCAAAAAGAGCACTACAAAGCACTTTCCCAGAGGCGCTCATCCCCAGCCCCAAAAAAGAGTCGTTGGGGGTAAAGTGCCCCTTTTTAGTACCAAACAAATAAAAGCAAGGGGTTTTTCTAACATATGGCTACATTGCTGTGAGTCCTGGCTGGTGGGTCGGGGACACAGCCCCTGGTTGAATGGCCAAGATGGAAGAAATCCAGGTAGGAGAGATGTGGGCACACTGGCCGACACCATCAGGGACCATATTGGACCCCTGGAGCACCAAAGGGAGCGGGCTGCCAATGTTGTCCTCTGCCAAATGCCAGCACATCCCAGGGGAACTCAAAAAACACCCTCCCCGGGGGTGCAAGCAGGCACGTGGTTTTAGGAGTGATGTTCTCCCCTCCTCCCAAGAGGCTGCCCAAATTTCCCAGGAGAAGAGGGCGGAGGGGATGACGCAGCTCCAGCAAGCTGCTGGCAATGGGAGGCTTGGGGTAACAGGAGGGAGCTCTAGAGGGGGGCACGAGGCAGCAGAAGAGGCAAAGGGATGTTTTAGAGAGAAGCCCGGCGGAGATCAGGCTGTTGGTGGGTGGAGGAGGCAGAGGGCCAGATCCAGAAGGGATGCTCCGTCCGGCACATGATGGGAGCGGTCACCCACAAAAGGGGAGAAGACAGAGCTGCACTCCCCAAGAAAAGGGGGGAGACAGGCAAGGAGGGGGACACTGGTGGGGACTGCTGCCACCTCCACCTCGCCGGGACAGATGCTGCTAAGCCGAATGGGAGGTGCACAGGTCTGGGGAGTCGCTGCCTCTCCGTGGTTCCTGCTCAGATATCCATCTCGAACTGAGCATCGTCCCCTGGCAAGAGGCAAGGAGAGACTCATTAGGGGGGTCACCCCCCCGCCCCAAATCTCCAAACCGCACCCCGGGTGGAGGGGGGGGTCCCTTACCCATGGATGGCTTCCCCTCCTGGTGGTTCAGGCTGTTGGTGTCCGCTTTGGGCTCCTCGCTGGCCTCGCCGGGGCTGGTGACGCCGGGAATATTTGGGAGGTGACAAGGCGGGGTCTGGGCCATGGGGGAGTTGCGGCGGTCCAGCAGGAAC